>CM016722.1:22990417-23566727 GCA_005771605.1 Scutellaria baicalensis | reverse complement strand
TCCTCCAGGCCCAAGCCTCAGTCTTCAACTGGGAGGCTCATCATCTTCTCATGGAGGACCAAAAGAAATATGCTGCTGCTCAACAGGAGAACAAGAAGAGGTCCAAGAAGATGAAGAAGTATACTGAGGTCATCCAAGATCTGTCTGAGCAGCTCACCAAGGCTAGGAAGAAGGCCGACTTGGCTGAGAAGGTGGTCCTGGAGAGGGAGAAGTTGCAGAGAGAGGTCTGGCTTGACAAGAGAGCTGTGATCAAGGAATTCATGCGCTCGGATGAGTATAATGCTGAGTTACGCGTTGCATACGTTACTGCTTTTCAGATTGCTATCCAGCAAGTCCGGGACTCCATTGCGGATGATGCTGCCGGCCCCCTCCAAGAGCACCTGGCCGACTATCTGACTGAGAACCCTCTCCCCGAAAACTATCTTGAGCTCTTTGATAACTTGGCAGAGTATACTCCGGCCGGGTTTGTCGATCAGATGCGGCCGGCTCCGCCGATTAAGCTCATGTCAGTCGATGCAGAGGAGGTCGAGGAGTAGTAAGCTGGTTGTGATTGATAGATATTTGTACTTTTTGTTTCTTTCCAACTTTTGTAAAAGCATTGGGCTTATAGCCTTAATGGGCTTAAAAGCCTTGGGAGATGAATCTCATGATGAAACTAGATGGGCTCGAATATTGGGCTTAATGACTTAAGCTTCATTTAGGGCTGTTAGGCTAAGCTTATTTTGAGAGCTTATAAGCTATCATATCTTATAAGATGTTTTTGAGCTTATAAGATGTTTAATTTAAGTTTAATATAAGTTGTTGAAGTGTTTGGGTAAATAAGATGGTGGAGCTTATAAGTTGTTAGTAATGACATTTGTGTAATTTTAATGATTAAATTTGAAGGTGTTTTGAAAAATAAACTCTTATTTTAGAAATAAGTTGGGATTTTCCAACTTTTCAAAATATAGTTTATAAGCTCTACATCTTATAAACTCATAAAATAAGATCTTATTTTTAAAAGTTAGCCAAACACTCTCTTACTTGGATTAACTATCCAATATGATAATTATTGCGATTATTATGAGGTGGGTAAGTTTACTTCTAGTGATGTTTACTTTGAATTATTAAACTACGCAAACGATTAAATTCCTGTTTTAGAAATTATTTGGAAAATCCTTAAATACACCAATAAATTTTTAATATATACCGACAATTATAATTAAAATCGAAAATTTTCAAACAAACTAAATTATGAATGACGTGGATTTTTTTTGGAAATCTACAATTTAACTACAGGTATTTTAAATATTTTTTATAGTATGCAACTGAAGTTAAAAAAATTATCTCAAAATCTTCAAATTAATTAACAGAATTTTCAATTTTCTCTTTATTAAACCAAAACTGTGATGCCCATGTACGAGATATAATTATAATATGTTTGTGTAAAATAACATTAAATATAGCATATTTTGACCATTTTGCTCCTCAATATCAATTGAAACCATTTTTCTCGATCGATTTAAAAACTTGAACGAAGAAATGAATGGTTAGGCGTTTGCAGAGTTATTTCATCTATATCATTATGTGTTGGGAAACATTTATTATTTAAAGCTCATATATAGATTTAACAATTTGTATAATTTCATATATGACACTTGACTCCACTGATATAGTCTTATAGTGATATTTACTTAATCAGATTAGATTAGAAATTTGAATTTGAGATTTAAAATTAGAAATTATGATTAGGTGGATTGGGCATGCTATAAAAGATCCATTTCTTCTCCAAAATGATATCTAAACCCTTTTACTTTTCTGTTCTTTACATGAAGTCGTAGATCTTCGATGGCCATTTCTACTTTCTGGCCAATTTCATTGTGAATTTGATCAGGTAAGTAACATAGTAAAATTAGTCTATTTATTTTTCTGGACCTCATTTCCAACCATCATTTCATTCGTCTCATATATATCTCCAACATGCACCACCTGACATTTTCCAACCAGGTTGTGGTGATCATTAGTGGATCTTTCATATATATATACATATCATGATTCCTTTTTCCTTGAATTGAGATGGGACATTAATTCTATCTTTACTAGATCATCTGTGTTTTCTTCATTTTGTCTTGTGTTGCATGGCTGGCTAAGTGTTGGAGAAGTGACGTTTGTGTTTACATTTTCTTAATTTCTCTATTCACACTTACTTACATGAGCCAAGATAATTATGTTTATGAAACTCGGCACGCACTTAATTGTTTTGAGTGTGGATCTTCTATACGTTGTATCTCAATTTTTTGAGATTCTTCTATATATTATTTGTTAATTACTGTTTGGATCTTCTATTACATATAAATATGGGAAAAATAGTTTTTTAGTCCTTTATGTTTACCTCATTAGATTTTTAGTCCTCTAACTTCAGTTTTTGATTTTTAGTCTTCTATGTTTACCCTTATTAGATTTTTAGCTCTCTATCTTTCAACTTTTAATTTTTAGTCCTCTATATTTATTTCATTAGATTTTTAACCCTCTATCTTTCAACGTTTGATTTTTAGTCCTCTATATTTATTTCATTAAATTTTTAGTCCTCTAATTTTCAACTTTTGAATTTTAGTCCTCCATGTTTAAAAAATGTCATTGTTATAAATTTTCAAAACTAGTAAAATATGAATAATGCACTAACAAGAAAACTACCCGACAGTGACGGAAAAATCTGTCACTAAAATCAGAATTTCTGTCACTAGCAGGTAATAGTGACGGAAAAATCTGTCACTAAAATCAGAATTTCTGTCACTAGCAGGTAATAGTGACGGATTTGTGACGGAAATAGTCTGTCAAAATCATATTTGTCACTAAAACTTTTTTTTAGTTTTGTATTATCCATTTTCGACACAAAATGTATATAATTTATGTGAAATAAATTATTATTTACTTACTATCAATTTCATGGTAATTCTTTTTATTTTTCATATTCACAAAACTCTAAATCAATTGTAACAAATTAGAATTATCAATTAATAATAATTTACCCTTGTTTAGATGAAGGAAAACTTTTGTTTTTTTTTTTTTTTTGAGAAAAAATAAATTATAACTAAATTAAAAATAAAATATACTATTATAGGTAAAAGGAATAAAAAAAAAGATATTTTTTTAGCTATTGAGGACTAAAATTCAAAAGTTGAAAAATAGAGGACTAAAAGTCTAATGAAACAAACATAGATGACTAAAAATTAGAAGTTGAAAGATAGAGAACTAAAAATCTAATAAGGGTAAACATAGAAGACTAAAATTCAAAAGTTGAAAGTTAGAGGACTACAAATCTAATGAGGTAAAAATAAAGACTAACAAACTTTTTTTCCTTATTTATATACATATATTATTATTATTATTAGAGTTAAGTGTTATTTTTACCCCGTAATTTCACCCTGTGCGCAGAACAATACAATTTTTTTCGGTCCCTAAAAAAAAGGACTGTAACTTTTTTATTCTCATAATTTGCCCAAACTAAGTTCGAATCGAGCAAATGGGCTCAATTCGCATGGGAGGCACGCGTGTTCTGTCCGATCTCGGGCCTCCGGGCCTAATTTCTGACGCGGAATACAGCTGGCCATATACCATATTACGTGGAATTTTTCTTTTAAGAACTACAGTCCACATAAGCAAATTACATACACCAAAGGAGGGAAAATTCCCCCCAAATCGATCGAACTGAAAGAAAAAAACCTAAAATATTTCGCCCTTTCAAACCACAAAATTCGACTCTGGAATTGAAGAAAATTTCTATCTTCAAATGCCCTAGGAAATCCCAAGTTCTACCCCTCTGTAATTTCAAGAAACAGACCCCAAATCGAAACCCCACTTTGTCCAACCCAATTCGTATAAAAATCGCAAGAACTATTGGATGGTTAAGAGGCGCGACAAAAAAGTCTTGCACTTCCCACCACCCCGTTATGGTGAGTTTTTTCTCCTCTAATATAAGTATTAGGAATTTTTTATGAAAAAATGTGTGTCCAAAGGTGTATGTGCAAGAAGCATTTGTGGTCCCGTCTGCTTTTTGTATGCTTTTAGTTTTTTTTCTTTCTTGGTCAAATTGGTTAATATTTGTGTCCATTTATGGTCCGGTGGTTTGGTGACATGTAGGGTACGCTATAATGTTATTTATTGTATGTGTAGGCCTCTGTTGTGTTTTCAATGTGGTTGAAAGTTTTTTAATTGCTGTGTAGGTGTATTTATATGTTGCAGATTCTGAAAATTAGTGCCATTTTCTTGTTTTTCTTTTGGACAGATCCACTTGGTGAATTCATTACAGTAGACATACACTATGGAGGTGAGTTCATTAGTGATGGATGTATGCATGGGTATAGGGGTGGGTTGACCATTAAATATGACTTTGTGAAACCTTCCTTGCTTACACTAGAAGACTTGCAAGCTTTTACTGAATCTGACTTAGGTGATTATATTAGGAGGTTCTTCTTTTTTACAAAATACTGGATTTAGGTTGATGTTAAGTGATGAACAATTAAGGGAAATTGTCACAAATCATGCTGATGAGAAAATTTTGCATGTATATGCTGAAAAAGTCAACAAAGATGATTTGGGTTCTGAAAATGATGATGTTCTTGATGAATGCATGAAAAAGTTAATGAGTGATGATGGTGTATTTAATGAGAATAGTGAAAATGATTTAAGTGGTAATGAAAATGACTTAAGTGGTGATGAAAATGTTGGGGCAGGGGATACAGAAAATGAACCACCTAATTTGGATGGGCAGGGGTAGATCCTGAAACTGAAAAAGATGATGATGAATCTCATGTGGATTTAATTGGGGATGAGATAACATCTGATGGGAACAAGGATTTTGATGATGATGTGGATAGGGTTCCTAATTTTCCAGTTTTCAATCCTGAGACAGTGTATAAACCTGAATTTTCAATTGGTTCAACTTTTGCTTGTAAGACAGAGTTCAAGAAGGCTGTGAACTCGCATGCTATTAGAACACATAGGTCAGTGAGATTTACTAAGAGTGATCCTAGGAGATGCTATGCAGTGTGTGCAAATAAAACATGTAATTGGAGGGTTAATCTGAGACAGATTGAGGGTGAT
This sequence comes from Scutellaria baicalensis, assembly GCA_005771605.1. Taxonomy (NCBI): domain Eukaryota; kingdom Viridiplantae; phylum Streptophyta; class Magnoliopsida; order Lamiales; family Lamiaceae; genus Scutellaria; species Scutellaria baicalensis. The sequence continues at coordinate 23,561,645 of CM016722.1, read as the reverse complement.
AATACCTTTAGGATCAGATTGTACAATCACAAGCACACTTGTCCCACCTCTTTCAATGTGAGAAATGTTAAAACAAAGTAGTTGGCTGAGAAGTACTTGAGTAGGTTTGTTAGTGATCCAAGAAGAAGAATAACAGGCTTCAGACAAGATATAATTTAGGACATTGGTTGTAGTGTGTCTAAGGATGCAGTAAGTAGAGCTAAGAAATTGGCCTTGAACATGATAAGTGGGAATCCAGATGCTGAATATTCAAAACTGTGGGATTATGCAGAAGAATTAAAGAGAAGTAACCCCATGTCCACTGTTATTGTTGGAACTGCCCCTGATGAGAATGATGTAGAGAGATTTGATAGGTTCTATGCGTGTTTGGGTGCTCTAAAAGAGGGATTTCATGCTGGTTGTAGGCCCATTATAGGAGTAGATGGATGTTTTCTCAAAGGGCCTTATAAGGGTATGCTTCTAGCAGCAGTGGGGGTAGATGGGAACAACAACATTTATCCTATAGCTTATTTTGTTGTTTGCAAAGAGAATAGTGAAATTTGGGAGTGGTTTTTTAGGATTCTGAAAATACTTAAACATCTACAAGGACTATGAGATGACCTTTATAAGTGATAAGCAAAAGGGTCTTATACAAGCATTTGGGGAGGTGTTTCCAGGGTCATCACATAGGTTTTGTGTGAGGCATTTGCATGCCAACTTTAAGAATGCAGGTTTTAGGTGACTAGACTTAAAAAATGTTATGTGGAAGTGTGCCAATGTAGGTACTCTTGGTGAATTCAAGCAAGCAATGATGGAACTGAAGAGCATGAATGAAGCTGCATGGAAGTGGTTAACAGAGAAGCTTGCTGAGCAGTGGAGCAAATCACACTTCTCAGAATTTCCTAAGTATGATATGCTCCTGAACAACAATTGTGAGGTCTTCAATTCTACTATCCTTGAAGCAAGGGAGCTGCCAATTATCAACATGTTAGAGTGGATCAGAGAATGGCTGATGAAGAGACTTCAAGGCCATAGAGACAAGGTAGAGAGAAGATGGAAAGACTACTTGTGTCCAAGAATTGCAAAAATCCTAGAGAAAACCACTGAGAGAGTGAGGGACTGCATACCAATTAAGGGAAACAACAAACACTACCAAATAAGATGTAGTGATGATAGACAGTACACAATGGATCTACAAAAGAAAGAGTGTAGTTGCTGAATCTGGTCTTTAAGAGGACTTCCATACAAGCATGTTCTGTGTGCCATCTATTCTGAGAAGCTCAACCCAAAAGATTTTGTAGACTTTTGCTATACTGTAGATGTCTACAAAATGGTGTATGCATCTTCCATCAATGGGATCAATGGACAAGCTATATGGGAGGAGACAAACTACTCTCCAGTGCTGTCACCTGTGATCTCTAAAGGGGTAGGAAGACCTAAAAAGAAGAGGAGAATGTCTGCTGATGAAATCAGAGAATCCAGGAAAAAGGCAAATGAGAAAATTGTTAAGAGGCAACAGAAGACAGTGAGATGTGGCAAGTGCAAGGAGAAAGACCACAATGTCAAGAGATGTTCACAGAGGGCTGTTGGTGAATGTGGAAATTTAAACATGCCATCAAAAAAGAGAAATGTTTACTGTTATTGTTGTTTATACAAACATACTCTTGCTGTTTAATTATAGAATCTAACTCTTGTTGTTTAAATGATGCAGGTCAATGAAGCCACAAAAGAAGAACAAGGTGGTGCACCCAATGAGCCAAATGAAGAATATGCAAATGTTGAGGAAGAAAATGGTGCACCCAATGAGAGCAATGAAGAATATGCAAATCTTGAGGCACATGAAGATGATATGAGTGTAGAAGATGATATGAGTGTAGCTAACTTGAGCTTTCATTTCTGTTGGTGTGAGATTTCATTTTTGGTGGAGTGAGCTTAAGTGTTAATGTGATGTGTTTTGGATGACTTGAAGTTTCTGTTAGTGTGAGCTTTCATTAAGGCTACTTGTGTTTTTCTGCTGATGCTTATGCTTTAATTTCTTATGCAATAGGGTTATTGTTTCTTGGATGAAGCAGTGTATGGGGCTGTGAACATTGAAGGTTATGGGTCTACTTTAACTGTAAGTCACATATTTTTCAGAAATCAATTATGGTTCTACAAGCCTAATCCAAAGCTTACCCTAATTCAACTCTGATATATTGTATAGGACACTGCATAACTACCAACTCAAGAATCTGAGAAGCAAGATATGTGCACTCAGGAATCCCAAGTAGAACAAGCCCCAACACCAAGGGCTAAGGGCCCTTCAATGTATGTTCAATTGCAATAAGGACAATCAAGCTAAGTTCCAAAGGGCCCAACTTCAGAAGGCAAGAAATTTGTGCTGCTTTCAAGGCTACTAAAACCATGAAGGAAATACTGAATTTTGAAAGCTTTTGGAATGGATCAATTCGAGCATGAATTTCATTTAGTATTTTATTATAAACAACCTTTTGAGATTATAGAAGCCACCTTTTGAATATAGAATTCTTGCTCGAATTTTTGCTAAAACATTTATGTTGGAAGTTAAACACTATTGTGCACTTCCTGTGATTTCTCAAACAATGCTTGTACTACATTAACCCTAAACTTCTATTTAAGGGGATCTGCTATGCAATGAATTTATGTTCTATTTTGAAGGGTCTTCATTATCATACTTGTTTTCTACTATTTTTTACATAACATGTATGTGCATTACAACTTACATAGCTCTTGCATTCTCAGAAATATGGTTCTTGATCTACCATCCAACCTTAACCAAACTAGGGAATCTTCAAACTACAAAGCCTCAAACCATCTTCAATCAACCCCAACAACTTAAGCTACAAAGCACAAGAATCACAATTAGAACTTTCATTAACATCCTATGTTTTTTTTCTGTTTCTCCATCTCCTCACCTAAAATGATGATGGTGTTCTTCAAGCTCTCATTTTTCCAATTTCATTGCATTAATTCTTCTCAATAGACCAGGAATTATAGCTATTGTCTACGACACATAGGGGGATCTTCCCAGGCAAAAAAACGACAGCCACCTCACTGCAAAATGAAAAGAAATTCCAGATTCAAACCACTCTGTTTTCCTGCTTCTAACTGTCATTCCTTCATTTGAAAAAAAAAACCCAAAAATCTCAAGTGTCAATTCAACGTATGCATAAACATCAAACCAAACTGTTCCTCAATACCCTCTATGTGTTCTACTTACATTGTATTGAAGACATGATTTGAACTTCTTCCTGGATTTTCATTGCTCCACGATGTGCGGATGATAGCCCTTCTACCACAATTGCAGTCCACCCCTCCCGTTGTGTAAGACATTTCGAAGGTCGCTCAAATCTTGAAGAAGAAATTTCATCAATTTTGTAAATCTAGGATGGATTTGGGGATTTAAGGTTTTGAGCCTTTTGATCCCCATTTGTTTCCCCCTTTTTTTTTTTTTTGGAGCTTATGTGGACTGTAATTCTTAAAAGAAAAATTCCATGTAATATGGTGTATGGCTAGCTGTATTCCGCGTCAGAAATTAGGCTTGGAGGCCCAAGTTCGGACCTCGCACGCGTGCCTCACGTGCGAATTGAGCCCATTTGCCCGATTCGGGCTTAATTTGGGCAAATTATGAGAATAAAAAAGTTACGACCCTCTTTTCAGGGCCCGAAAAAAAATTGTACTGCTCTGCGCAGAGGGTGAAATTAGGGGGCAAAAATAACACTTAACTCTTATTATTATATATCTATCGTGATCATACTATCTATCATAATTTCTCCTCAAACAATTTACCAAAATTACGGGAAATATAACCTCTTTAAAGTGTATTAAAGAAGAGTCAGACTTATGCGAGACTATCTCACGGATCATTTTATGTGAGATGGGTAAACCCACAACCCACACTTCACAATTCAAATATAAAGTTATGAAAAATGGTAGGATTATTGGGTGAAAAGGATCGATCTCACGGAAGTGATTTGTAAGAACGTCTCACGTAAGTTTTTGTGATTAAAGAAATGGACGTGATTGTTTATTTTTTCTTTTATAATAATATCAGTCATTTATTAGAAAACAAGAAATGGGCCTGATCCTACTGGGTTAAGTATGAAAATTTGGACAGCGCAGATAGGTTTAGGCTTTATATTTGTTTCTATTTAGATATTACATGGGCTTGTGAATTAGGTCCATTTTAGCTTCACTAGACTTTATTTGGTTTTCATTTTATTAGTTTGGTTTTTAATTTTTTATTAAAATTGTAAAGTAAATAATTTGATTATATTTTTTTGTGGATATAAAATTAGCTTCTTGTATAATTATGACAAATTGCATTTCGACTCTCAACTCGAAATAGTTCATTTCTCAACCCAATAGGATCATGCTCATTGCATTTTTTTTAATACAAAAACTCATGTGAGACGGTCTCACGGATAGTTTCATAAGACGGATCCTTAAAACCCATGACTTGAACTCATATTCATAGATTTCTATATGAATTGCTATGTGTGGGTTATGGGTTGACCCGTCTCACGAAAAAAGATTCGTGAGACGGTCTCACACAAGAGCAACTCTATTTTTGATACCTTGATTGGTGGTTGTAAACTAATAACATTCTAGTCGAGTTGATAAATCAACAATTTTACGAGATATAATGACAATTGAATTATTTTGACAAATCAATAACAAATAACAACTATAAGACATTAAAAATAACTCTGCTCTTTACCAAAGAAGTATAGTTTAATCTTATATAATTTATATAATAGGCCTAGTAGTCAAAAAAATGCAAACCTTTGTAGATTTTTGTTATTTTGATCAATTCTTTAAATTTTGTCAATTTGTCCATTATTTTGTCATTTACTAGCAGCTTTAGTCAATTTTAGATTTTAGTCAAAATTGGATGACATGTCTCACACTTAGTTACCACATGAATTCTATATTATGCGGAAAAAAAATTAATATGTATATAATAATCATTAAATAACGAGAATGAATATTGATATTAATAGGTGGATGAGATGTTGGAACTTCAAAAGAATGTTACCTCTATCCAATTTCATTATATATATATATATATCTAATAATAAAATATCGGTAATGATTTCATTATTAATTGGAGAAAGATAATATCTGGGGAGAGGGATAGACGACCATTTTAGGGTTAGAAAGAAATTAATGATGATTATAGCTTATAACGACAGAATTTAAAATCGGTCAGTTAAAGAATTGATGATGTGTATGAATTTGATCCATGTAACAATTATGTTAGATGCATGTCATTTAACTTTGAATAAAAAATCTAAAATTGACTAAAATTGCTACTAATTGATAAAATCATGGACAAATCAACAAATTTAAAGTATTGATCAAAATAGCAAAAATTTTGCGCCGCAAAGGTTTAGATTTTTTTGGGTAGGCCTATATAATAATGTTTTCAATTACCTACCGCCGAGAATTTGATGAGACACGAGTTGACCCCTTGCATCGATTTTGTAGCTCTATTTATTGCTCACCACTTCACCTTTTTTTCGAGTGCCCTTTCTCAAGCTCAATTTGACAATTAACAACTAGCCAAAGCGCACATCGAAGTCTGTCTCGCCCCCTGGGCTGATCCTCCGACTCATGTTAGCAAATTCACTTTGATGGGGCCATCTCGCGATGAAACTCTTGTGTCGGGTGTGGCGTTTGTGTTTTCGGCAAAAAGGGAAATTGTCTTTGGTCTCTCTCGTAAATTCTCTAGCATCTCTTCTCCAGAAGCTGCTGAATTCCTTGTTCTCAGAGAATGTTTTTCAATCATCAACAGCCTTAGCTTACAACCATCTGCCATCATGGGAGACACATGAAAGTCATTTTAGCTTCACTTGGAAAATGTGAATGCTCCTCTATTTGTATTCCTATTTTAGAGGATGTTCGTAATCTATTGTCTGCTTGCCCTTGTGATGGGATCTTTTGGGTTAATAGTTCTAGAAATGTTGCAGCCAATAAACTTGTGTTCTATGCAAAGGATAGCCAATAAACTTGTGTTCTATGCAAAGGATAGCGCCTCCATGGAACTCCCCCCACTCTAATGAAGTTTTCTTTCTCTAATTTTTTTTTTTTTTTCCAATTTGTTGTGTGGAATCTCTTGATTTGTAGCATCTGCTCCACTGGCTTGTACGTTTTCGTCCATTTTACCCTTACTAGAGGCGCACAATAGCACATTGAGTAAAACAGTACAAGTAGCGAAGCAGTACCAGCTGTAATGACAAATATACCCCTGGCACTCAATGCTGCAGTTTGGAGTATAAAAGAGGTGTTGGGTCACTTTTCGTCTTTCACTCACTCCATTCTCTTTCTGCCTCTTTCTCTCTCCTCTCTCTAGAAATGGAAGAAGCAAGTGTAGTGTGGAGGCTCCGTGAATAATTCAAAACGGATTTGGGAATAAGCTGCGATTGCTGGGTTGAGATCGTGTCAAATCGGAATGGGTTCTTCCAAGGGTAAGGAGAAGGTGAGTGATAGTGGTGGAAAGGGGAAGAGGAAGTTGAGCGGAGGTGGAGGCGACGATGACAAGACTGGGCGGAAGAAGAGAAACCGAGGCGTGGTTCAATTTTTCGAGGACTCGGCGTATCAGGTGGACGAGGACGAAGATTCCAGCGATGATTCCTTCTTTGACGGTAATTGTTTCTGTCCGAAATAAACCCTTGAAGAAGAGATGCGAATGGTTTTGGTTCTGGCTTGTGTTTCGGTGCTGCTTGCTCCTTTTCGTCTGTTTTTTCTCTGTTGTTGGTTAATTTGGCAAATAAATGAAAATGTGGGTTTGCTTTTGTCATGTACTTTTAGGGTTTTTGCTTTTCGTTTTATGTTTGGGTTTGTCCGGAAATTTGTTTAATGCATGTTCACTGCTGGTGGTAAATTGAAATTTGAAGGTATTTTATCTTTTGCATGTTGGTTTCTTCGCTTTTTTGGGGAATATTGTACCGGGGAGGGGCACTTTGGTTTTAATTTATTGAAGATGAAATATGAAGATGGTGTAGGGTGTGGATTTATGTGGTATAATCCTTTCTAATGTGGTTGGGTATCCATGTTCCATTTGTGTGTAATCACTCACATGTGGACGAGTATATGTGCAATAGATGATAGATGTTGCACCCGGTGTAGCATCTACAGAACTGATCATGGTGAATGGTAAGTGAGGTAAGTATTGAGTTATTTTCTCCGTGGATAATGTTGCATGTTAGTTTGGTGTAACTTCATTTGCGTTGTGAATGTGGTCTTACTTTGTTTGTTATGGTTGTATAATTTCTAGCCGTTTCTACTTCTGGATTCTTTGATTTTATTATCTAACTACAAAAATGTTGATAGTACTTATATTTGTCCAAATGGTCTTCTGAAAAGTCTACTGACATGTTTATGAAGGCAGTTAAGATTTTCTTATTCCCACTCATGATGTGAATATTCTCTGCATAGAGCATTCCTTTGATCTGATTGTATAGTTAGTATCAACTTTACTCTATTGAATAAGTAAGTGCTTTTTCCTAAATATTGGAACAGATCTTGAGGATGAATTCTTCCCTGAGCTCAATGACAATATTGATTCTGGGAAAGCCACTCCCCTTCCTTTTATACCCAAAGAGGAAGCTTTGAGCGAGGAAGAGCTTGAAAGAATGTTAGAAGAGCGATACAAACCTGGATCTGGTTATGTTACTTATGCTGAAGATCGTTATGAGAACAAGAAATCTATTGACAGAGACATATATGTTCCATCTGCCAAGGATCCTACAATCTGGAAAGTCAAATGCATGGTAGATGTTGTACTATTTACGTTCTCCATTAAGTATATTTCAGCCAATGCCTCTTTTTCCAACTTCTGTTTCATGGTTATATTTCTCCATAGATTGGACGCGAGAGATACTCAGCTTTCTGTCTCATGCGAAAATTCGTGGACTTGGACTATTTGGGAACTAAGCTTCAGATAATATCTGCATGTGCAGTGGATCATGTAAAGGGATTTATCTTTGTTGAAGCTGAGAAGCAAAATGATATCTATGAGGTGCTCTTCTTGCTTTTGTTCTAATACCTCGTATATGGGAGGTTTAGTATGGGATTTTGTGTTGGTGTCTTACTACACAACAGTTCTTTGTCCTTGTCACATGCTTGCACCATTTATACATTTGCACATGTGTATGGGTATTTATGTGTACATGTAAATGTTTTTGCTTTTAATATCTGACGCCTTTCTGAAATTTTTTGATAATACAGGCATGCAAAGGAATTCCCTCTGTATATACAAGTAGAGTGGCAGCTGTTCCAAATAATGAAATTTCTCGCCTGCTGTTAGTCAGAAGCAAGTCCAGTGGAATTTCAGATGGCATGTGGGCCCGTGTGAAGAATGGGAAGTATAAAGGCGATCTTGGACAGGTACAACGTGGTTCATATGTTGGCTAGTTAATTTTTCTTGGTTATCTGGTAATCTTGTATTCTTCTCTTGTATCTTCATTCACATATTATAACTAACTTGATAAGATATTACTGATGCTACCTGTAGGTTGTGGCGGTAAATGATGCTCGAAAGAAAGTCACTGTGAAACTGGTTCCCAGGATAGATTTAAAAGCACTGGCTGAAAAATTTGTAAGTGTTTTAAGGTCTATAGAGAAGTTTCATCACTGTCTTTAAGCTTCAAATTAATTTGTAACTTTGTCAGTGTGTATCTATACACGTGTATTTGGATATGAGAATTAGCTGTGTCGTTTTTCCCCATATCCAAAATATACATGACAATTTTCCATGTGTATTAATGGTTTTCAGGATATAAATGAATAGTAACTTCATACTCTTTTTATAGCATATTTGATCCTTCCCCCTCTGTAAAATATTTGCCTTTTCCTTCTTGTTGAGTTTACTTTGCTAAGAACTAATGGTGAATATCAGAGATTAACAACGAGCTGGTCTATAGACCTCTGATTGTAAAGCTCTAACTCATTTATACTATAGTATCAATCTTTCTTTGGTGTTACGACTTACGAGTAGTGAGACTTAGGTAATTTATTAGTTGTTATATCTCATTTCAGTGATCTGTATAATTCGATCATGCAGTTGCTAGAATATGATGTCTAAACTTTACATAAATGTCCTATTTATTCAGTTCCACATCCTCCTCCCTCTTGCCACCCTTTAATGTAATTTATTTTTGCCTCTAGTGTGCATCTTTATCCATTGTTTAGCTGGTGGCAAAGCATCTGCTCAGGAGAACAAATTCTTGTAACTTTGTTTCCTTTTTGATTCTAATAAAAGGTATTTGTTGTCATGTGTTCATATGTATGTATAGGGTGGAGGAGTTTCTGCTAAAAGGACTGCCGTCCCAGCACAGAGACTGATCAGCTCTAGCGAACTTGAGTAATTTGCTGTGCATCAATTCTGTGTGTACTCTTTCATTTTTATTTTCCCGGTTTGTTTTATTTGTTTTGTATCGCACATTCAGGGAGTTCCGTCCTCTTATTCAATTTCGGAAAGACCGTGATACTAACCAGATGTATGAAATTCTCGATGGAATGATGCTGAAGGATGGCTATTTGTACAAAAAGATATCGATAGATTCATTGAGTTTTTGGGGTATAATGCCCACTGAAGATGAGCTCTTGAAGTTTGAGCCATCAAAAAAGGATGAATCTACTGATGTACAGTGGCTTTCCCAACTTTTTGGTGAAAAACAGAAAAAGAAAGTTGAGAGTGCTAATAAGTCAGACAAAGGGGGTGGAAAGTCCGAGGGGTCATCTAGTTCTAGTGCTTGCTTTGGAAACAATTTCGAAATGCACGATCTAGTATTTTTTGGGTAATTATCTAATTACTATCCTGTTAAGTAATGTATTTGAAATACTGTGTCCATTGACATGTATGCTCCAAATTTTTTCGCAGTCGGAAGGATTTTGGAATTGTCCTTGGCTCAGAGAAGGATGATACTGTTAAGGTTTGTGCTAACTTCGTATAGTTTGTTGTTCGTGTATCAGGACTTCTTTTTCTCGTGTGAGTGTGTGTTGTCTCTCTCCTGGTCTTGGTTCTTTTTTTACTATTTTTTCTACATTCTCTTCAGATCTTGAAAGAAGGCTTAGCGGGACCAACAGTGGTTTCTATTAAACAAAGTGATGTGAAAAGTGCATCTTTTGATAAGAAATTGTTCTCTGTGTTGGACCGGCACTCTAATACTTTAACAGTCAATGACAATGTCCGTATTTTGGACGGTCCATTGAAGGTATAGCATCAGATTTTTGCTAGAAACTTCATGTTATTTTTAATGGACATTTTGTGGTTGTGATGAGCATTTGTGTAATAAATCAAAATTTGCAGGATAGACAAGGAAGCATTAAAAAGATTTACAGAGGAGTACTGTTTTTGTGTGATGAAAGTGAACAAGAGAATGATGGTTACATATGTGTGAAAGCACAATTATGTGAGAAAATCAATCTTTCTGGTGATGCCACAGTTGAACAGGTTTGTGTATAACTGTATTTATGGTTTGCAAAGCTTTATTTTTGCCTTCTTTGAATTTAAATTTTTAATCTCATTTTGACAAATAAGTTCTCTTAATTTTTTCCAGGATAATGAGCCTGTGCCTTCTGTTTTTGGTGATTTAATGTCGTCTCCAAAATCTACTCTCTCTCCTGATAAATCTATGCAAGAGAGGGATAACAAAAGTAACTGTATGTTTAAAAGTGGCCCCTTTCTATACTTTGAATTTTTCATTTAATTTCTAACTCTTCATTGGCTTCTTTGTATGATCAATGCAGTTAAACATGATGATAGTGCAATCTTCTCTGTCGGCCAGACGTTAAGAATCCGCGTGGGCCCTTTGAAGGGCTACATTTGTCGAGTACTAGCTGTTCGTCGTTCCGATGTCACAGTGAAACTGGATTCTCAGCATAAAATTCTTACTGGTATAGTGTTAATAACTTGGATCATTTTTATTGATATAGCTCTATATATATTTTTTTTAATTTACATGATCTTATATTTTTCAGTGAAAAGTGAGCATTTATCTGAAGTTGGTGAAAGGAAATCTTCCGTTACCAAGGGGTATCATGTTTACCTAATAACTCGAAAATATCATCTGTTGTTTTGTATTTGATTAAGTTTTGATACTTTGTATGAATTACCTTACTGTCCCCTCCTACTCTTTTCTTTTCTTTTCTCCCACTCTGTAATCAGGGAGGAGTCTGTAAAGCCCTTTGATTTTCTCGGAACACAGGATGGTGCTAGAGGTAATAATCTTTTTCTTAGTTTAGAACTACTTCACCTTCCCCATCTTTTCCTAATGTCAATTTCTTTATTCATTCTCTTTTCCACTGTCTGTTGCCATAAAAATGTGTCTGAAGACTGGATGGATGGGGCTGCATTGTCTACGGAAGATGATAAATGGAATGCAGGCGGATCTACTGAAAGGTTAACTGCATTTCTAATAACTGATTCTCTCTTCTCTCTCTCTCTCCCCCCCCCCCCCCCCCTCTATATGTATATATTGTGATAACTGTGAAATGTGTATTTATTTTTGTGCTTTTGTGCTTGTAAATATTTGACAAAATCGAGCTACCAATATATGTATATATTGTGATAACTGTGAAATGTGTGTTTATTTTTATGCTTGTAAATATTTGACAAAATCGAGCTACCAATATCTTTTATTATGTTCAAAGTTTAGAAATTTAAATGTTTCTGTACTTTCCATGTTTTGTTTGTAATATTATTTGGTGGCTCACCTTCTTCAAGTTGATTAACTGAAATTTGATTGTCACCTTATGGTGATATGATGCATAGCACTGCTCGAATTTAAATTTTTAGCTAAGGGCAATTCGTTGTCTTCATCTTTGCATACATCAAATGAGAGCAACTGCGCTCTAGATTTAGAAAGACATTCATGTGTGAAGTTCTAAATTCTTAGAGAAATACCAAGTTATGGTTTCCGACTAGAATGGGAAATTTACACCTAGCGGAGAAACTGTTATGATTACTGCTGCACTGCAGAAAATGGTCAGGTTGAAATCTGATTATCATGTTCTGATTTGCCAAAATCCCAAATAATCTACTCTGGGTTTGCGACCGTGGTTACTATTGGTTTCTACTGACCTGCAATATCCTTGAATTTATTACACCACATCCTCTACATCCTCTATGGAGCTAACAGTGACGGTATTGTCCTTGCAGGAGTTCTTGGTCTGGTTCCGGTGATACTAAGAAAGGTACTGTTTTGCAATATCTATGATCAACTTGAGTGCCAGTGTTGGCTATGGAAATTATATCTATGGTGCTACTGAATTGTTGTTGTTTAGTAGGAGTACCACCATACTTGTTAGAGGCGCGCCTCAGGCGAGAGGCGCAAGGGGCGCAGAGGGTAGCGCCTCTCAAGGGCTGAGGTGGGCACTGTTTAAGAGGCGAGCGCCTCTGTGCGCCTCCTCTTGTGCGCCTCAGAGGCGCGCCTCTCTCACATTCACTTTTTTTTATTTAAATTTAATATATAGTACATATATTTTTTTAGTATATATATAGGATGGGTTTTGGAGACAAGTGAATTAGGGTTCAAAAATATAGTTTTACACTTCTACTCTACTACCCTTAAACGTCCAACCTTAATCACCCAACTGCTACTGCCGGCGCCGGCAGCAGACTGCTACAGCCGGCCGCCAGCACCGCCTGTCGGATTTCATGTGTTTGAGACTTAGCTTGAACTATGAACTCTATTTTATGTGTTTTATCATTTATTTGAAGTTTGAACTTTATGTTATGGATTTATTAGACTTAAATTAAGAGATTTATATTTTTCTTATTAATTTATTAATTCAGCGCCTCTGTTCAAGAGGCGCGCACCCCTCTCGCCTCGGGTGCTAGGCCAACCCTTGCGCCTCTGTGCACCTCTCGCCTCTAAAATCTATGAGGACCACATCTCTTCTGCAGAATTTAAAGATGAAGAGACTAGTTATATATCAATATTTAGTGGCGTCTTTTTAATTTCGTTTCCATTGGCAATATTTTACTGAACATCCCTTTGCCAAGTCAGTAAAACTAATAAAGTAGTGCCTAAGCTCACACATTTGAGCAAATGAGTGTAATTTGCTCATAATCGTGCATTTTGCTTAATCTGTATTCCTCTAATACAGGTGCAGAAGATTCTTCATGGCAATTAAAAGAGACTCCAATTGACAATTCGTCATGGGGTGCAGCGGTGTCGAACATAAGTAATACTAGTGAGACTGGACAAGCTGATGGCTGGGGCAAACCTGCTGAGCCTCAGAAGGACGGTTCTGGTGAGTCACTCAAAGATGATTCTTGGGGCAAAGCTTCAGAGAAGTGGAGCAGTGGAGGTGATAATTCTGGAACCAAAGTAGCTTGGGGCCAGCCTGGAGTTTCATCAGGGAAACAGGTAGATGGAGGTCTTGATCAACCAGAAAGTGGGGCATGGGATAATAGAGGTGGTGCCTCATCCCAAGTGAATGTGGAGACAGGTGGTTGGGGTACTGAAAAAGGAGGTGAAGATGCAACTGATAAACAGATTGACAGTTGGAATAAACCAAAGTCTGTTGGTGCTGACAGTGGATCGTCTTGGCAAAAGCAGGAGAGTAAATCTTCATGGGGTAAACCTGAGGGAACATCTTCATGGAGCAAGCAAGAGGGTGGATCCTCATGGGGAAAGAAAGATGACAAGAATGATGGAGGGTTGTCTTGGAGTAAGCCAGATAACAAATCATCCGGGGAAGGTGAATCCTCATGGGGTAAATCTGCTGGAAAGTCCTCTTGGGGTCAGCAAACCAGTGTAAATGCAGAGGACAAGACACAAGGTTGGAAAGTTCAGAATGAGAACTCAGAAGGCTCAGGGGGAGATAAGGAATTTGGTGGCTGGAAGAGAGGTGGAATGGGAGACAAAGATGACACACACCAAGAGTCAAGTTGGGGAAGGTCAAAAACATTTGATGCAGGTCGTGGTTCTGGGGGAAGGAGGGGGGGAAGAGGATGGGGGCGAGGAGGAGGAAGGGATAATTATGGTCGGGGGAGATCTTTTGATCAGGGCCAATCAGCTAGTTGGAACAAAGAAGGTCAAAATAGTGGTTCTGATGCTGGGAAACCTTCTAGTTGGAGTAGTGGTCAAGCAGGTGGTTGGGGCAATGCTACACCCAATGAACCAACTAGTTGGAAAAAAGAGGGTCAATACAGTGGATTGAGCGTTGCTGGGAAAACTTCCAGTTGGAGTGATCAAGCAGGTGGTTGGGACAATGCCACATCCAATGAGGGTGGTAAGAAAAGTGGTGGTTGGGGTAATGAAACTGCATCTGGAAAGGCTGAGGAATCAACATGGAACCAAACTGCAAATAAAGATAGCAATAAAGAGCTTGAGTGGGGTAGTGCAAATCCTAATGGGAACAGTGAGTCCAGTGGCTGGAATGTTTCAAAAGGTTCTGGTTGGGGTGGATCATCCAATGGAAATGAAATTGGTGCAGGTAGTAATGATGTTGGTGGTTTGGACAAAGTATCAAAGTCAAACGAAAACAAGAAGTCTTCCTGGGATGCAGTAACCACTTCCTTTGACGGGAACCAGTCATCTGGTTGGGGAAGTCAGAAAACTTCCGATGATAATAGTGGTTGGAATCAGAGTTCTTCTGGCAATGGTAAAGATGGGTCAAGTAGTTCGTGGAAGAATGATAAGAATGTTAATGATGGTTCATCAACTGGATGGGGTCAAGGCAATTCGGGGAAAAGCATAACTAATGAAACTGGAGGGAACCAGGGCTCTACTTGGAGCAGCAAGAGTAATTGGAACTCAGGGGGTGGTTTTGGTGGGAGTAAAAATCACGATGACACTTCTGCTGACGGTGGAAGAGGCGGAGGTTGGGGAGGAGGCCGTGGTGGGAGAGGTGACCGTGGTGGCTTCCGAGGTAGAGGGGGATCTGATCGTGGTGGCTTCCGAGGTAGAGGGGGATCCGATCGTGGTGGTTTTGGAGGTAGAGGTGGCTTTGGCAGGGGCAGGTTTGGTGGTGGAGAATCTGAAACGGGAGGATATGGTGGTAGAGGTGAGGGATTTCGCGGTAGGGGTGGCTTTAGAGGCAGAGGGCGAAGTGACTGGAACAACAGAGAAGATAATTCAAATGCGGATAAATCCTATAGCTGGAGTAAAGGTTCAAACAATGATGGCCAGGGATGGAAAAGCAGTGGGGGTGGAGGCAGTTGGAGCCAGAGAGATGGCGATAATAATCGCAGCTCAAGTTGGAGTCAACCAAAAGGGGATGCATCCGCTGGGGGATGGGGCAAGACAAATGATTGTAACAAAGACCCTGTTGGAGGCGGTGGCTGGGGATCGTCTAGTGCATCTGCAGGTGAAGCGTCAGCTGGTTGGGGAAAATCATCTGCTACCACCAAGGAAACAAGTGGGTGGGGTAACACGTCAGACTTGACTACACAGTCAAAAGGACCCAGTGAAGTCGATGGGGCCGGTGATGCTTGGGGGAAAGCAGAAGCAGGACAGAACAGTGGATCCACAAAGGAGGAAGGAGCATCATGGGGAAGTGGAAGTGGCAAAGGAGGAGGATGGTGAGATCATTTTGGTAAGTGCACTTGTTCTTCTTGCTGGTTTATCTTCTTCATTAAGTTCAATCGATTTCCTTTTGAAGTAGTAATTCGAAATTGGATCTTCATTTTGGTGCGCAGATGATGGGGGAAGAGCTGGTGCGCAGATGATCACACACAATTGAGTTGTGGACCACTGCATCGTTTCATAATTTCAAAACTTTATTTTAGCTTTCTCAACATTTGAACTTTGCTTAGAACCCAGTTGCTGCTGCTAATCTACAATTAATTATGCTATCCTATCCTATCCTATCCTATGATCCCAATCTACTTTATTACATCTTATTGCCTCTCTCTCTCTCTCTCTCTCTCTCTCTCAGATCATATGTTTTTTTATACAAGGATGGATTCAAATTTCCGACCGTTAAGTATATTCTTTAAATAAGCATTATATTTTATAGTTCTGATATGGTTGATTTTTAATCAGTTTATGCTCTGAAATAAATAGATAAAACCGTATTTATGGAATAAAGGCACTTTTAATTTTATAATTTTATTAAAATTGTAAAAGCAAGAAGCAGACACAAATACGAGTATGGTCTATTTACTACAAAATTACGATTTAGCCCCTGTGGCTGTGTCCTTCACATTTTTAGTAGCTAAAATGAAAATACTACAAAAAAATAATTAAAAGAGAAAAGTGATGGATTGAATAAAAGCCCTAATCATCTCCTCCTCCTCCTCCTCCTCACTCGGCGGTGACCGATTTCAGCATATCTTCTTCTTCAATTTGATCCTCTTTCACAAACCCTACTTTTCTCCGACCATCTCCGCCACTCTCGGACTTTGAGGGTTGACTAGACCACGACTTCGCCGATTCAGTTCCGGCGATCCCCTCGCTTTCTTCCACGGACCACCGCCGGAGATTGGCTGATCGGATATTTGGTGAACTTCTCTGCTAATCGGAGCGCCCACTATTCCTCATTCGTTGCTTTACTTTTACGGTGTTGATTTCTCATCTTTGGGTATTTTCTTCTTCTTCTTCTTCTTCTTCTTCTTCTTCTTCTGCTTCTTTTGCCTTGTTTCTGGTTTTATACTATTTATATAGTAGGTGAGAGTATATTGTGTTGTCTATCCTGTTACTTGTTGGCTGGGTAGTGGATCGTGCCTTATTTTTAGTGTTTTTGTTGCGGTTTTTCTTCCTACTGCTATGTTGCAATGCTGTTGGGAGTTACTAGAAGAACGAGTAAAATGTGAAAGTTGAGTTTGGCGAGGAGATTGGAGTAGAGTAGTAGTATTGCTCTGGGTGGTTTCTGTTCCTGCTTTTTTTTGTGGGTTGTGTTCTTGTTTTTGGTGAGGGTAACAATGTTGAACAAGATAATGAAAAGGGGGCAAAGAAAGCTCTCGAAATCTGAAACAATCGAACCCCCAATACCTACTTCATCTGCCTCCAGTGTGACTGTCAATCATGCATCTCGGCTATCTACTGCAACGCCACCACCTGTGACACTAGCGATGATCCCGCAAAACCGTGGTACAGTTGAGGTCTTGCCAATGATGCGAGATGTCCCGATGTCTGAACGGCATAATTTATTCATCAAAAAACTTCAAATCTGCTGTTTCCTGTTTGATTTCACTGATCCGATGAAGTCTGTACGTGAGAAGGAGATCAAGAGGCAAACCCTTACGGAGCTTGTTGATTTGGTGCAGTCAGGGTCGTGTAAGTTGAATGAGGTAATGCAGGAGGAGTTTATCAAGATGATCTCTGTGAATATTTTCCGGTGCTTGCCGCCTGCAGCTCATGAGAATACTGGGTCAGAGGGTGGGGATCCTGAGGAGGATGAGATGTTCATGGACCCTTCTTGGCCTCACTTGCAACTTGTATACGATTTACTTCTAAAATATGTGGTGTCAACGGAAACGGACACCATGATCGCCAAGAGGTATCTTGATCACTCATTTGTACTAAAATTGCTTGATTTGTTTGATTCTGAAGACATGCGGGAGAGAGAGTATTTGAAGACAATTCTTCATCGGATATATGGAAGATTTATGGTCCATAGGCCATTTATAAGGAATGCGATAAACAACATTTTTTATCGGTTTATATTTGAGACTGAGAGATACAATGGGATTGGTGAGCTATTGGAGATTCTTGGAAGCATAATAAATGGGTTTGCGCTGCCAATGAAGGAAGAGCACAAGCTATTTCTTGGTCGAGCACTCATTCCGTTGCACAAGCCTAAATGTATTTCATCATACCATCAGCAGTTGTCCTATTGTATAACGCAGTTCGTTGAGAAGGATTACAGGTTGGCTGATGCTGTCATTAGGGGGGTGCTGAAGTATTGGCCTGTTACAAACTGTGGGAAGGAGGTTCTCTTCCTTGGAGAACTAGAAGAAATTTTGGAGGTTACACAGTCTGCAGAGTTTCAGCGCTGCATGGTACCTCTGTTTAGACAAATTGGGCGAAGCCTCAACAGCTCACATTTCCAGGTCTGCAAATCCTTATTTTTTGGCACTGTTCTGTTTACATTTGTTTTTCATTAGAACATGCTAGAAGATCAATAGTCTACCATTCTGTCTGAAACTAATATTGAAATGGAGAAGTTATGAAGTTTGTCATTACCAAGAGTCTCTTGCAGAAATATATGACTCTGAAAATGGGACAAGAACATGAGTGCATGGATTAAATTTTATTAGAACAGCAAAGTTTAGGTTGTTATGCTACATTGTAAAGTGCTGATGAGACCTTGAATTCTGAATTTTGTTGTAATTATGCCAATTTATTTAGTGTGCGATCTGCTTGCTACTAGAAATTCCTGTATCATAGCTCGTCATTGATTCCACAATTTGGTTGGGGGACCAACAAGTAGCATAGATTAGGTTTTTGTTGCTGTTGTTATAGTACGTTGTAAAGTGTTTGATGAGACTTTGAATTCTGAAATTTGTTGTAATCATTCCAGTTTATTTAGTGTGCGATCTGCTTGCTACTAGAAATTCCTTTATCGTAGTTCGTCGATGATTTCCATAATTTGGTTGGGGGACCAACAAGTAGCATAGTTTAGGTTTTTGTTGTTGTTATAGTACGTTGTAAAGTGTTTGATGAGACTTTGAATTCTGAATTTTGTTGTAATCATTCCAGTTTATTTAGTGTGCGATCTGCTTGCTACTAGAAATTCCTTTATTATAATTCGTCATTGATTTCCACAATTTGGTCCTATGCAACAGGTAGCTGAACGGGCACTTTTTTGGTGGAACAACGAGCACATTGTAACCCTGATTGCTGAGAATCGACATGTTATCTTGCCAATCATCTTTGATGCGTTAGAAAAGAACATACGTGGACACTGGAACCAGGCAATCATTGGCTTGAGCTCCAATGTCCGAAGAATGTTCTTGGAGATGGATCCTGAGCTTTTCGAAGAGTGTCAGAGGCAGCATGAGGAAAGGGAAGCAAGGGCCGAAGAACTAGAAGAGCAACGTGAGTTAACTTGGAAGAGACTGGAAGAAGCTGCTACTCAGGTTACAGGTGAAGAAGATCACATGATCTTTGTTTAGTGATGTTAAACATATAACTTTGAATAGTGACTCAACTCTCAGAGTTGGCAAAGCTCGACGGACCAGATACCCAAGGTAGAATGGTTGAAGAATTTGCGATAACTTCCTCTTCTGATGCTCCGTTGTCGCTCCTTAAAAGATAGGAGCGATTTTGAAAAGCAAATTATTTAGGCAAAACGAAAACGCCAGGAAGGACGAGGTAGTTGTACTGTTAAGTTTTGTTTCTATTGTTGTTCTGCTTTCCAACATTTCTTTGTAACTTACATCCTAATAATTGTATCAGTTTCTGTAAACTATCACTAATTAATGGTTTCATGTTTCCCTAAAGATATCCCCTTTTGCAAACCAAAAGATTGGAAAAAAATAAAAATTGAATCTTGATTTCTTGTTTATAATAACTTCATGTTTTTATTTTTTTTGCACCCCTTCCTTTTCAAGAACATTTAATTTCTTCTGAAAATATTAATTGTTAAGAATTGGAGTCATGACAAGCTCAAAATTGATTCCATTTTTTTTCGCAAATATTTTGAGTGACAATGGAAAAATGAGATGATCATAGTGAACCACCATTGTTGGTGGTGATGTACAAAATTAGTAGTATTAGGAAAGTCAAAAAGGCAATGTTGGGTGGTGATGACTGTGCTACGGCGGCGCCGGCGCTCCCAAACATCATTCCAAAGAAGTCGCCGCCGTCACCTCCATTTGACCCGCCGCCACCTCCACCTTCTCCGATGGCAGATCCGCCACCGCTCTCGCTGTTATCCCTGAGTTAAAGATAAATATACATGTGAGAAACTTGTATGTTTGCTCCATTGCACTAATTGTAGAGGGTAAAAGGGTCATTTCATCTTCAAGAATGTACAAGCCAGCAAAGCAAACAGCAAAAGTGCTTGTACCCAGCCCACAGCAGAAGCACTGGCAATAAGCTGGCAGTCCAGTGGGCCCACGTACATGTGGGCTGGACAGCATGAAAAGATGATAATGTGTGTATTTTCAACAGCATGAAAATAAATAAATGATTCATTTTTTTTGTTCCTTTTCACAATGGATCATAATTACAGAAATTATTCTAAAATTTTGATTTGTTTAAAAGAAAACCTAATAAATTGCTTAAAATAATTATAACAGTATAAAACTGTATGCACTTATCGAAAACAATAGTATTACGTATCAATTAAAAGAGTATAAAACAGCAGTATTGTTTTTATCATATGGGAAAAATCTGAATAGTATATTTAGTTTCACAGGGGTATAAAATTGAGCCAAAACCCTACAACAACACTTTTTTGTCATCAAAGTTAATGAGAATGTCTTTTGTAGTTGTAAAGAACTAATCTTTACTATAAAATGATAACAATAAAGTCTAGATACTATGCATCTTTTCTTTATATTGAGGTATAAAAAGCTGTTTTAGATTCTCTATTACAGTACCATACACTTCACAGCATGTTAATATAACCGATGCATGTATTTAGTGTTCATCATCAACTTAGATCGTTTATTGTAAACGATAATGTCATCACTATACACATGATGTGTGCCTGTGAATTGGAACATCAGATGAAACATTGTTTATGATCGATAGAAGATCCAAAATTGACTAAACTATGCATGCTTTATACGAAGTGTAAGATGATATACCAAAACTTGAATGCAAAAGGAGAAGCACAAGTGTGTGTACCTTGGGCCACCAAGAACACCAGCATTCATGGTCAGTTGGTCAAGTAGAGTAGCCGATTTTGCGTTGACACTCGAGGCCTTGGCGTATTGCATGCTAGCCCCTTCACCCGATGGCACGAAGAATGCCCCATTTACCATTATGTCCCCATCCGTTCTCCAGTTCCAATCCGACCATTCCCCCTCACTTGTCTCTTCACGCCTTGTCACCTGTTGTACAACCAACACATGGTTCTATCATGAGCACATAAAACGTGTGTTGCTAGCAATGATCACGAAGCAATGCCGGAACTTTAGTATCTTCTTAGATAGTGTTTACAAGAACTTAAAGAAAAGTGAACATCTTCATTTTGACTCAAGTTACTTGAAGTGTTTTCATTCATCAGATTCTGCTTAAATAAAGCTGAAAAAAGCAGAACTTCTAAAACTTTTTCAGAACTTCTAAAACAACAAAGAAGACTACTTTGAACTGACTATAAGCAATTATACTATAACTTATACCCTTAGCCATATCCGATTCAATCACACACGATACACTGTAATGAATGCAACACATGATCGTATTGATTACCTCCTTAGCACTAGGATCGATCGGTGCAGTGTAGCGATTACCCTCACTATTAACTGTGGGACTAGAACTTCCACCAATCGCGTACATTTTCCACTCGAAGTAGTCGTTGTTGACCACATGGACATAGCCCCTCCTGATCCTAGGCATCCTTTGTACCAAACCCTCCCCAAACTTGTTAAAAGCTATCGTCACCTATTTCATCAAATCATTGTCACATCATTAGCAAAACCATATGTTTCAACAAAGAGAGGAAACACTTTTCAATCACATGTTGAAAATGAAACCAACCTGCATTCCTGAGTCTGGTAAGTACTTATCATCATGCCCTAAAAGCATAACCTCGTTATGTTGAGAGAAAAAGTTATTCGATACAGTAATCCCCGTTGATCCCATGATCACATCCACCAAACCATCAGTACAATGCGACAAAGCACAATGATCAACCCATATATTCCTAGAGCCAAAGATGGATATACCATCACCATCCGATTTCCCCCTCATACCAACATGTGTAGGACTCGACCTTATATTAGTATTACCAGATGGCTTACAATTGTAAATATGCACATTGTGGATGATAACATTGCTAACATATTGCAAAGTGATGCATCCGTTACCGGTGATCTGCACATTAGCACCACGACCATCAATGGTCTTGTAGTTATTGACAATCAGCTCATGCTTGAGCCTGATCACTGTGCTCGACTGGAAGATGATCCAGAGGGGCTCATCCTGAATGACAGCATAGCGAAGAGTGCCAGGTGTTGGATTGACCGTGTCGTGGTCGGAGGAGTCTGTGACGACGTAAATACGGCCCCCTTTGCCACCCATAGCCTCCTTTCCGAAGCCAATGGCACAATCAGCAAGGTGCTGGCGATTAGCAGCCCAGTTGGGGTCACAACGCCAGCAATCGTCAATGGGGTTTCCAGTTAGGCATTGGGATTGAGCTCTGCTTAAGGGGGTTTCGAGCATTTCACGCCTTCTTGATACTGATGAGTTTACTCTCCTGAAGAATGTGGAGACAATGTGTGACTAAAAGCTTTTGTTTCTTGATTCTTTAGATGGGAAAAATGGAGGTAGCAAAAAAGTAAGCTTGAAAATGTAATGAATTACTAAATGTGAATGATCACTAAAGAAAATTGCTAGAAATGGAAGGAAAAAAAGAACAGCAAATTAGAGCAAGAAGCATATGAGAAATGATACAGCAATGGCTAATCTTCTTACAACAGATGCTTATATGGCAAATTAGCAAACAGGTTGCAAACACCATTACAGAACAGAGGAAAAAGTAGACTAAGGAAAAAATACAGGAAAATCCAAATGTGAGCAAGACACAGATCTTGAAATGCTACAAAGATCAAAATCCAGATTATCCACTGTATTAAATCTAAAAGAAATTAGCAAAATAAACATTAGAGAACACTGAAATTGATGTTAAAAAGCATCACAATGCAAGAGCAGAAATAAAACCCAGATGCAAAATTCTGGAAAACCCAAGTGATCAAAGCTGAAAAGGAGCAAAACCCAGATAAAAGAATGAACCCTTTTCAGTTTAAACATAGACATGAAAATGTTGTAATGTAACAGAGCAATGTATATACATATCAGAGTTTGTACCTTTTAACTTCTTGAGCCACAGATTCAGGGTGGGGGTGCTGATGAGGGAGAGAGAGATTGAAGAGAGAGGTGGCTCCAACAAAGGAGGATAGAGAAGGGAAGAAGAGGCAAAACAAGAAAATGCAGACATGAGGTAGCATCTTACAAGCTAGAAGCAGCAAAAAATTATGAAGAATCTCTTTTTTTTGTTTTGGGAAAAAATATGATGCTGCTAGTTTTTTTGTCTGGAAGATGCAGATTCTTGAAGAATGAGAAGATGAATCAAGAATAATAATATTAACAATGGAGTTAGTTGTGGAGTAATTTAAGGACTAGACAGAAATGAACTTGCTTTCTTGAAGTGAAGCAGATTAGAGATCTTGATGAGGCTCCATGAGAGAGAGAGAGAGAGAGAGAGAGAGAGATTATTCTCTCACTGCATTCTTCCTAATGCAGCCTATTCAGACACTTAACAGACCCATCTTCCCACTGTTTGATGAGAGATATTAATAAACAAAGAGAAGAAAATATTTCCCTCTCTCTCTCTCTAAAAATTCAGATGTCTGGATTTACAGTGTGAAAAGGGACTGCAGGTTTCTCTCCAACCCTCTCTCTCTCTCTCAATAAACAAACGTGTTGGGGTTTTAGCTGTAAATTCAAGAACCTGATAAAATATTCTTTGCAGAAAAAAGGGTCCTTCATTGTTGCAATATCTAGTGATTCAATGTTAATTCTCTTTCAGTAACCATAATACTTAGATTCGATGTTAATTACATTTACATTCATTCAAACTTTTCAGACAAAATAAACAAAAGTGAAAAGAGCTCCCAACCTAGAACTTGAAGAAAGATTATTGGTCCTAGCACACTTTTTCCTCTCTCACTTTTAATGGTGAAAATGACTTGTGAGAAACATCCTTTCAAAGAAAAAAATTGCAATTTCTTTTGCTTTTTATCCACTGTTATATGTCGTTTCATCTTATATTTGCAACTTAATTTGCCATACAACATTATTTCGAAGAGAGTCAAGCCAATATTTCACAAAAATATTTAAGTACTACTAAATAATTTTTTTAACATCTGATATTTTGATATGTATTTTTCTATCACAAAATATAATAATGTGACATTTTCTACACTATTTTAACTCGATCATGGATAAATGATTGATTAATGATCGAGTGATAATATATTCTATTTATTTATATTATTACTTAACAGTTGATTTATCCAACAAATCATATAAATTGATAAAAGTAATTAAATTGATAAATGATGTTCGATTAATAGAGGAAAAATGAGGATAGTTTAATTGAATGATTTTAAGTATATTGAATTGAAATTGTTTGAAATTAAACTAGCCATTGTAAATAATTAAACACATTTGCAAATATTAATCGAGTCACTAATTTGCTCTATTAATCATTTAAAAAACACAATTTATGTCTATACTCGAACTACTATGTCAAATACATAGTGGTTCGACTAATCATGTAAAAAACAAATTTTCTTGATTAATCGAACCATTATGTCAAATACATAGTGGTTCGATTAATAGTGTAAAAACCCAATTTTGTAGGATTTACTCGAATCACTATGTCAAATACATTGTGGTTCGACTAACCATGTAAAAAACAAATTTTCTTGATTAATCGAACCATTGTGTCAAATACATAGTGGTTCGATTAATAGTGTAAAAACCAATTTTGTAGGATTTACTCGAACCACTATGTCAAACACATAGTGGTTCGAATAACCATGTAAAAAACAAATTTTCTTGATTAATCGAACCATTATGTCAAATACATAGTGGTTTGATTAATAATGTAAAAAACCAATTTTGTAGCATTTACTCGAACCACTATGTCAAATACATAGTGGTTCGACTAACCATGTAAAAAATAAATTTTCTTGATTAATCGAACCATTATGTCAAATACATAGTGATTCGATTAATAGTGTAAAAAATCAATTATGTAGTATTTACTCGAACCACTATGTCAAATGCATAGTGGTTCGACTAACCATGTAAAAAATAAATTTTCTTAATTAATCGAACCATTATGTCAAATACATAGTAGTTCGATTAATAGTGTAAAAAACCAAATTTGTAGGATTTACTCGAATCACTATGTCAAATACATAGTGGTTCGCTTAATAGTGTAAAAACCCAATTTTGTAGGAGTAAATCCTAGTGTATCTGACATAGTGGTTCGAGTAAATCCTACAAAATTGGTTTTTTACACTATTAATCCAACCACTATATATTTGACATAATGGTTCGATTAATCAAAAAAATTTGTTTTTTTACATGGTTAATCGAACCACTATGTATTTGACATAGTGGTTCGAGTAAATCCTACAAAATTACTTTTTTACACTATTAATCAAATCACTATGTATTTGACATAATTGTTCGATTAATCAAGAAAATTTGTTTTTATATGGTTAGTCGAACCACTATGTATTTGACATAGTGGTTCGAGTAAATCCTACAAAATTGGTTTTTTACACTATTAATCGAACCACACTATGTATTTGACATAGTGGTTCGAGTAATTGAACAAAATTTGTTTTTTACATGATTACTCGAACCACTATGTATTTGACATAGTGGTTCAAGTATAGACATAAATTGTGTTTTTTAAATGATCAATAGAGGAAATTAGTGGCTCGATTAATATTTACAAATTCGTTTAATTATTTACAATGACTAGTTTAATTTCAAACAATTTCAATTCAATATACCTAAAATCATTCAATTAAACGATCCTCATTTTTCCTCTATTAATCGAGCCTCATTTATCAATTTAATTACTTTTATCAATTTATATGATTTGTTGGATAAATCAATTGTTAAATAATAGTATAAATAAATAGAATATATCATCACTCGATCATTAATCAATCATTTATCTATAACCGAGTCAAAATAGTGTAAAATGATCACTTTATTATCTTTTGTAGTAGAAAAGTACAGATCAAAATGTTGGATATTAAAAAAATTATTTTCTTAAATATTTTCGTTTAATTTGACACATTT
Source organism: Scutellaria baicalensis (assembly GCA_005771605.1). Lineage (NCBI taxonomy): Eukaryota > Viridiplantae > Streptophyta > Magnoliopsida > Lamiales > Lamiaceae > Scutellaria > Scutellaria baicalensis. The sequence goes on along the minus strand of CM016722.1, from coordinate 23,535,687 downwards.
CCACTTATTTTGAAATATGAGATAAATAAATAATTTTCCCTAGTTTTGGAGCACTAATTTCAATGATTAGCCTTTTTATTTTGTTTTTCCCTAGGTAAAGGCATTTGGATTCTTCATCAAAATTTTATCATTACAATTTGATTAAATATAAACTGTCATTTTACAAAAAAAAAAAATTGTCTTTTGAACAACTTTAACAGATCTGTTAATGCATTATTATTAGCATTATCATTATTATTATTATCATTATGTTGGCCCAAGGAAACATATATTCCAATATTCTTGTATAATTAATGCACTTAAATAAGCATGGATTAAATAAGTAAGAGATACATGACAAACTTCCCACCAATAAACAACTAAAACATGAAAAGTTGCAAAAGTCAGATTTATGCAACAAAAATCACTGACACAAACAATCTTAAGTGGAAATTCTCAAGTGTAACCATTAATTTTCTTGGTAATATAAAACATCTCATATACTACTATATTTGTCCAATTTTGTCCAATATTCTGACAAAAAACCGACCTCGTTACTGCAGTTCAATGTCAATTTTGTTTATTTTAGTTTTACTAGGTTTCAACATCTACAAATGGGCCTTTTTATTGGAAAAAAGAATGTATTTTTTAGTGGACCTTAGTTCTTATAGTGATTTATTGGGCTTGGTAGTTCATTACTCATAAGCCCAATTTTAAGAGGCAAAGCCCATTAACGAGGTTCGGAATTTGCTCCGTATTATCCGAGCCTCCGAATCTCGTTCTATTTCCCCCCTCAATTGAATTGAATTTTTCTTCCAAGGACATGGCTATGGATGCGTAGAGTATAATTTCCCATTCATGTACGTGTAGCATTTGAGAGAGAGAGAGAGAGAGAGGTGGTGGGAGGGGATTGAGCAGCGATGTCGAAGACGGAAGGTTTTACTATTCTTGATACGCAAAATGCTGCAACAATCGGAGGTAATTTTTGAAATTAGGATTTACTTGTTTGGATTTTTAGGGTTTTCACACTTTGAATCGGGATTTTTTGTTTCGTTTCGTTTTTGTTTTTGTGTGTATGAAGCCACTAGTTTTCTAGGGTTTTGTCTAGACCTTCGCGTATGATGGTTTTTCTGCGATTTGTCCACTTGTTTGGGAAATTGTTTGGTAAAAAGAGTGCAAATTTTACTTGAGAAGTTTTGTTGTTGAATGTCAATTAGCTAAGCTGAATCTTTACTCTTACAAATTTAACAACTTTTGCTTGGGTTGATTTCATATTTCGGATTTGATTTTAGACTTAACATACTGCTTCCTAGTTTGGGTTTAGTTTGAATTCATCAACTTCGTGAGGCAACTGTATGAATTGTAGAACTGCGGCATCCGTCTCTTTTCTGGCGACATTTTTTGAATTTACTTCTATAGTAGCTAAATTATGGATTTTGAGGTAGATGGTAATTGCAAAATTTAATCTAAACTCCAGATACAGCAATGAAAGCTCAAAATGTGGCTAGGAGGAAGCTTGCAGATATTAGCAACCTGCCGCAAAATCAGAGGTTGTTAATTCAAGAGGAGAAGTCAAAATCGATTGTGATGACCTCTAAAGAGTATATCGATCAGCTCAAGAGGGTAATGTTATCTGTAGGTCTCATGGTGTTCCTTTTTTGGTCTAGTTCTTGTGCTGTCTGGTTTCAGCTTTATTGTGTTTGTTATTCAGGAAATTTTGGCCTTGGTGCAGATGTTGGCACAAAGAAAGTATCCTTTGTGAGGGTTTAGTATGGCTTGTTAAACTCTTGTTTTATTTGGAAATGAGTTATATGGCTTCTGAATTCCGATTTAAGTCTTTTAGCAGTTGTTTCCTTAACATTGTCATGTTAGCAAAATCATTGAACAGAGTGGAATTGAGCTAGACAGATTGAGAGTAAGTCTCCTTAAGATGCAGGAACAAAATCAATTGTTGGCACAATCAAATACTCAAATGCTTGCGGTATGTTTATATGAACCATGTATTTTATTCTTTGGTTTTCTGAAAGATTTAAATGCATTTTGTTGACATTTGTTGGTTCATTCGATTTCAGGAATTAAACTCAGGTAAAGATCGGGTAGGTGCACTGACAAATTTCTTTTTAGTGTTCGTGGCTTGACTCAATTTATTGATTATTTGGACTCACACATTTATTGGTGTTCCATATGTTGCAGTTGAAACTACTACAGCATGAACTTGGGTGCAAAAGTGGTCTGCTTAAAGCAAGAAAATTGGAACTTGAGGTCCATATCTGAATTAATGGTAGCTTTTTTGTAAGCAAAATTTTCATTGCATGTTATATGTTTAACTTAATGCTCAGTTGCTGTTCAGGGAGCAAGGACGAAACGTTGCAAAAATGCTGATGCCGAGGTACTCAATTTACTCTGAATAATATACTTCAGTTCTCTCTGTATACATTTCACTTGCACTGAGTTACTTCAGTTGTTTTGTGTGTATGTTTTTATGTTCTTTAGATATGTAATGAGCCACTTGTGTCTTTTGCTAATAACTCAATCTGGCTGCTATAACCTTCTAAATGTAAAGGTGATCAAGTCTCAAGTAGAAGGGGAGTCCTTAAAAGAAGATACGGATGATGAGAAACAGAAACCTCATAAGAGCAAAAGGAATTTGGAAACAAATGGTGAGTGAATTATTCGGGAGACACCTAGTTAGATTTAAGAAAGATCTTTAACTGATGTGTTACTTTTATGCATAGGTTTGGGCTCTTCTGAACAAGACCAATCCAAGGATAAGCCCACAAATAAAAGGTTTTTTTTTTTTTTGCTTTCTGTAAAACTGGAAGAAGAGAAACAAATTTTTTTGTTTGATTTTCCCTCATTCTTTCGCTTACTATTTTGCATGTTGTCACAAAAGGCCATTTTCACGAAGGCAATCTGCTAGATTTAAACCTGCAGAAGTAAAACCTGCTGATGATTTGTTGGAGACTAACAGCACTGAAACTTCCGTATCTCAGTTGCCTGATGATAAAGAACAGATTTTAAATAAAAGGTTTCTCTCTGTTTTCTGTAAATTTAGGAATAAATGAATGAGACAAACATATATGTATATTTTCCGATTTATATTTTTTGTCATTTGCCCCTTTGTGTGTTGTCATGATAGGCCTTTTGTGCGAAGGCAATCTGCTCGGTTTAAAGCTGTAGAAGCAAAGCCTGCTGAGCTTTTGACCGAGGCAAATGACACTAAAGTCTCCGAATCTCGGTTTGATGATACCACCCAAGAACAAGGGTCAACTTCTGAGAACACCGTAGTGAAAGATGAAGGTGACATTATGCATTCGACTCCCAAATATAAACCTCAAGAGTTTGGAAGATCATCTCTCAGGCCATCACGATTAGCAGCCAAAAAGGTTCAATCCTACAAGGAGGTACCACTAAATGTCAAAATGCGCAGATCTGGGTGAATCATATGCTTTGTTACTAACTTTTAGATATTCAGAAGCTAGTCACTAAAACATTAACTTCTTGAGAGTCCTAAAGCGTGCAGCCCAGTCATTTCAGTGTTGTAATGTTCATATCTTGTTTTTGATATGCTGAAATTCACTTCTAACGCACTGTAAGATTTTGAATTCGATATGAGTCATTTATGTAAAATGGCAATATGTATGATTGTGATATGGTTTCAATGTGCATTTACATTTGGAATCTTGAAACTTTGTGAAAACTATTGAGGGTATTGATGATCTTGAGATTGAAGACGACGATATTAACCCAACTCGTTGGTATCCACTGTGACCCGAGGTCTGTGTGACGGGTCTGGGTTTTCTTTATTTTCCGGCCCCGTTCCAACCGAAGTAGGGATGACTGCGGGCTAGGTTTGAGATGGATTCAAATTTCACGACTTGTGCCAAAAAAAAAATTTAAAACTCAAGAAATCTTCTTTGCCCAAATTATAATTTTTTTTTTTCCCATTATAAAGTAGAATACCTTTTTGTTATTATTTCTACAAAAGAAAAAAAAAAAGGTTTGAAAGCATGTTAATTTAAAATAATATAAACTACTAACAATAAACTACAAACTACTAGTATTATTAAGACAAATGTTCATGTTTATTACAATATTTTATATATATTCTTATTTCCAAATAAATATTGACTAGGTTTTCCCATTCCATTTAGAGTTAGTCTCCTGTGCAATTGATGCACATATAATTCTGGTACGGTTCGGGTCGACCTAGATCCGTGCACTTTTTTTTTTTATTTTTTTTATTTTTTTTTCACTTCAGGTTGTTACCTTTATGTTATATAAATGTAACCTTTATGTACAAATGTAATGACCTTTATATACTCTAACTTAGAAAAAAATGAAGAATTTTAGCAAAATTTGTACATATTTACCTTTATGTAATATTAGTTGCACCTATATTCATCCTAAAAATGGGCTGAATTTTGAAAATTTTCATTTTTTTTTCAAAGTTATGGATCATAAAGGTCATAATATTTGTACATAAATGTCACAAAAATTGTACATAAAGGTCTCAATCTGAAGCGAAAAAACATGAAAATCTCCATTTTTTCCTAAGTTACTGAATATAAAGGTCATAACATTTATATATAAAGGTCACACTTATATAACGTAAATGTCACATCCTAACAACATAAACGTAACAGCCTGAAGCGGAAAAAAAAGAAAGGAAAACCCAGGTGCGCGGATCCGGGTCGGGTCACCCTAGTTCCACCAATCCAGATCCGTGCACCTGTTGCACAGCAGCATTTGCCTTCCATTTATATTTAAAACGAGTTTTTCCTTGGGTTTATATCTGTTCACCACTTGTTCGACTGAGAGTATTGCAGATCGAATTAAACTCAGCCCAGTTCAATTCATTTTTAAGAAGATTCTCAATTGATGAAATTCAAATCCGTTAAAACAATCGAGTTCAACAACTAGAGTTTAACTTTCAATATATTATCATTCACAAGAAGACTATTGACTTGTATTGCAAACAATGGTTCTAAATGTAGCTACTATTATCATGGAAAGGATTGTTTGCCTAAATGGTGACAATTCTCATGATGGATCACAACTTAAAAGCATTTTCCTTTGACATCAACACTTGAATTATTATTCTCTAAAATCTTCTTACATCAATTATAAACAAATAATAATGGGACCCACCAACAAAAACATAAGAATTTGAAATGTTGTAATAAGGTGACAAAAAAACTTCACAGTCAAATCTTGAGCCATCAATTCTTCGAATCTGAAACCGTGTAGCTGCACAAACGAAAAGTCGCATTTTAAATATCAACGTCTTTGTTCACACGAAATCGACTCTATTCGAAAATGACTTCTAAAATCGTGATTTAACTTCATTTATTTTTGTAAATCCCAAATATTTGAGCTATTTGTGATGTGGAGTTCTATTTTGTACTTATAATATCAAGACTATTGATTGAGACCTAAGGTCACTAGGACTTTGGCGTATATATTTCCTTATTTATTGTATTATCAATATATGTAATGATAATGCTATTATATAGTGCATATCTTGTTTTCTTTTAGATAGTAAATATGAGAGTAGAAAGATATGTTCTTGACAACTAATTAATTTATTAATACTCATGCATGTATAATAACAAATTAAGTTTCTAATCTCACCCAAAATCCCACTCTCCCCTGAATTGGAAACCACAATTATATATGTTTAATGTAATTTTCTATAAGTAGGTATTACGTTAAAAGGTCTTATGTGAGAACTTATGTAAGATAAAATTCATATAAACTAATGAAATGGGTCAACCCACATTATGGTTAATATCAGTTTCACATAAGATCATAAAAAACTATGTTTCATGTAAGATTTTAAATGTGATAATCTCACGTAAAATTTTATGTGAGACAATTCTACGTGAGTTTGTTTTCTACATTCTTGAATTTATATTAAAATGGGTCTAACAAGGTTTGGCAGGTGAGCACCCACAAAATCTTTGTTGGATAGCAAACTTTAACTAGTGTGTCTAAGAAAAAAATTATTCCTAGCTAGTGCTCCTTAAAATACTTTAACTATACTTGTTTTAGGGACAATTCTAGGGACTAAAGCTATAGATACTTTTTATTCAATAATCCTACTAACCTAATTTATTGGCAACCTACTTGGGAGATTACAGTCAAAATGTATTGGCTACTTAAGATATATGTTACATGTGAAATTATATGTTAACATGAATTTAAAATGATTCATAAATTAATTAGTCGAATTAATTGATATTTTAATGTATATATTTTATAGGACACTCAGAAATTGTCATGTGTCAAAAATCTTGCAGATATATAGTTTTGATATTTATTGAATACCATGTAACAAATTGAATAATTATCACAAAAGATTATGTATGCATGCTTATAAAATTGTGGAGGACCAATTCAAATTGACTTAACCGAAGGCCAAATACATAGCTAATTGAGAAGGTTTATAAAATCTCAAGTCTTTCAAAGAAGCTGAGATCGTGATTCAATGGGTTTCAATTAGACCATATTGTAATACATTTTCCATTTTTACCAAAGAATACATATTTGTACAATTTATCTTATTTGTCATTTCTGCAGATACCATATTTATCATTACAATCACACGATAAAACTAATATTGTTGATAGATGAATCATGGGGCCACTACATATACAACTAGCAGGGTCGGTCCTAACATTTTGGGAGTTCTTGGCGAATTAGAAAAAATGGATCACAAGGAGAAAAAAATGCTTTTATATCTAAATGATAAATTTAACTCAAAAACTAAAAAAAAAAAACACTTTCATTCAAAAGTTTGTATATAGATCAAGTTTCAATATGCTTCTTTGTCCATCTAAAACGTTGGAAAAATGCAATAAAACCAAATAGGAACGCATCAATAAGTTTCAATCTACCATTGAAAATATCTAGATTTTGTACATTTTGAGAAGTAAAACAACAATAGAAAATAAGATGCAAGCATAAAATTAGAAGAATTTGGAAATGTAATCACAATTAGTTTGAATGTGTTGTTTCTATGATTTAATAACATGGTCTGTTTTATTTTACCATTAACTACATCTTTAATATGGAAAGATTACATTAATCAATCAAATAATAATTATTTGGTTGCTTACATGACAATCATTCTATATTTAATAACAAAAGTATTGATTGTCATTTTTAGTATCCAATTATAAATTAATTTATTTTAATATAAAAATTGGGCTACAAATAATTTACTATCAATTTTATAGTATATATATATATATATATATATATATATATATTGAGTCTAATTATACATAATACAACTATATATAAACTCTATAGAGTTTATTACTTTTTTTGTCCCGTAAAGTAGGGGGTTTTGCAATCTCGGACATTATTATATCGGGTTGGCCAATTTGAACATTATTGTTCAAAAATTAGCAATTTATGCCCAATTTCAGCCCGAATGACTTATTTGGGCTCAAATCGCACGTGTTGTGCACGTGTGGCCCTAATTTCGGGCCATCCGACCCAAAATCGGACATGTTGGGTGTTTTTAATTATGTGGCATTTAAGTAAAATAACAGGAAAATCCACCTGGATTTTTTAATCAAAAAAACAGGATTCACATCCCCAAATCAATTGAACATTTCCCCAAATCAAAAGAACCCAAAAAAACCCTAACCCTAATTACACCCTCACCCACACGAATTAACAGAGGAACAGTAGAGAGAGAAGGTGAAATCCCGTTGTTCATTACTGCCAGGCGCTGCCACCAAACGCCGACAGTGATCTGACAAGGTAATCTCTTTAATCGCGATAGTACTTGTGGTCATATGTGCGATTCGGGATTATGGTCGAAGAATTTCAATTTCAGGCAGGAGAAAGCTAGGTTTCGAGTAGATTAGTATAACCTTGATGAATTGCTAAAAAATAGAATTTAAATGTGTTTTGCACAGCTTTAACATAAAAGAAAGGGGATTTTATCTCAAGAGCTTCAAGAACTGCAAAAATGTCATGTAAAATAGGAGATATGTATTGTAACTGTGGAACAAGAGCTGTGATTCGCACTTCTTGGAGCAATGAAAACCTAAGAAGAAGATTCAATTCTTGCCTCCACTATAATGTAAGCAAATATGTGAATGTGTATTGATGAAATGCCCTGTTTTAATCTACTGAAATGCCCTGTTTTGTGAAATGTCTTGTCTTGATTGTGTTGCAGAGAGGTGGGTGTGGCTTTTTTTCTTGGGAGGATCCCCCAATGTGTGGTAGATCAAAGAGTTTGATACCTAGATTGTTGAGAAGAATCAATGCTATGGAGCAGGAAAACACAAGGATGAAGAATGAAATGAACATCATGGTTGAGGAGATCAAGAAACTGAAATTGATGAATATGAAGCTACTGAAATTGTTGGTCTCTATTCCTGTAATTTGTAGTTTTGGATGCTGGGTTTGGTTTAGGGTGTTTTAGATGGTTTCTAGAGGATGAAAATGTTAGTGTTTGTAGTTTTTGTTGGTTGGATTCATGTATGAAGATGGATGGTGTATGAAGAATTTTGTAGTTTCCATTGTCTTAAATGAATACCATGGTTTTGAAGAATTTTGAAGTTTTGAATGATTTTATTGCAAGCTTTGTTCACATTGCAAGAATACATATGTGAATGTGTATTGATGAGATATTGTAAACAAATTACTTATGAAAATATTGATGATATATTGCAGCTTGCCAAAGAGAATACACAAAACCAATTAAAAGTAGCCAATCACAATGTCATCACATTGCCAAAAAGCAAAAAAACTATAGGTTCAATGTAGCAAACCATATGAATAACTTGCTAAAATTCTAGCTAGAATTAGTGTTATGAGCTTCAAAATATCAAAAGCAGTCAAAATACACTTCCATTCCCCAAAATATCAAAAACATCCTACATAAATTCTAGCTAGAATTCTAAGACCTCATCCTATTTGATTCTAATGCAGTCAAAATAGCACTTCATTTCTTGAGCTTTTTGGTATTTTCTTGCAGCTGGGAAAGTGTGACAAATTTCTTGCCATCACTTGTAGGTCCTCTTGGTCCTCTATTGATCTGTCCCAATTGAAGTTGCTCGTACATTGAAGGTCCATGAATCTGAGATTGCTGAGTTTGAATGGCTTCTTCAACAGTCTGTTGGGATTGTGGCAGATTATCCACACCAGATTCACTCTCAAGAGGTTGATTGGGGATTGTATTCCCCACTTGTGTTTCCTGTCAAGAAAGTTACACATTGAAAACTTGGAATGACAGATTCACATACCAAATGCAAATAGACACATCCCAGCAGATAACTTGGAATAAAATACACACAATATCATACTCACAACAATTCAATAACATACTCATATCATTTGTGGTAGTAAAAGCCTCAGCAGATTGGTCTTCATCATTGTCATCATCTCCCTCCATCACCCGTTACAGTGTATATCCTGGGATCATTAAATTAGGAATAAGATTTTGTAAAAAAAAAAAAAATTGTAAAGTAGCAATTCAAAGAACAAAATTCACCTGTGATGGTTCTTATACTCTCCTTGAACTTTCAGGTTCTTCACCCTTGTTTAGAGGATACCTTCTCACATTATGCCCATTGCTTTTGCACTCGGTACACAAGTATGACTTATGTTGCCTTTTCAGTCTTTGCACATTCTTGAGTTTTTTGCCTTTGCCCACCTCACCAGCTTCCTTCCTTCTTCTTTTTAGAGGTCTTCCAACTCCTTTTGATATTTTTGGGAGAAGAGGTGGTGCCAATTCAGTCTGCTCCCAAAGTGCCTTTCCATTGATCCCTTTCACAGAAGATTCATACATCATCCTATAGACATCCACAGTGTATTGTAAATCTACATAATCTTTTGGATTGACCTTTTCATTGTAGATTGCACACAATGCATGTTTGCAAGGCACTCCACTCAAACCCTACTGTCTACAACTGCACTCCCACCTATCAAGATCTACTGTGTATTGGCTCCCATCACAACAATATATCTGATAATGGTTTCTATCCCCTTTGATTGGTATGCAATCACTCACCCTCTCACTTGTTTTCTAGATAATTTTTAAAATTCTTGGGCATATAAATCCTTTCCACTTCATTTCTGCCCTTTCTCTACTATGGTTCAATCTTTTCATTATCCATTCCCTAATCCACTCAAGCATAGATAATATGGGAAGCTCTCTTGCCTCAAGAATACACTTATTAAACACTTCACACCCATTATCAGAAGCATATCACACTTAGGGAATTCAGAGAAATGAGACTTACGCTACTGTTCTGGTGACTTACCATCTAGCCATTTCCAAGCAGCCATTGCAACCTTAAACTCCCCAATTGTTGTGGCACAAGCAGCCTTCCAAAGGTAACTCTTGAGTTCTGCACCCCTGAAGCCTGCCACCTGGAAGTTTTGGTGCAAATGCCTCACACAAAATCTGTGAGATGAGCCTGGGAAAACTTCACTAAATGTTAGCACAAGTCCTTTTTACTTATCACTTATGAAAGTAATCTCATAATCCTTATATATGCTTAAGTCTTCTATCTTCAAAATCCTTAGGAACTATTCTCATATCTCACCATTCTCCTTGCACACCACTGCCCAAGCTATGGGATATATGAAATTGTTGGGATCTACACCTACGGCAGATAAGAGCATTCATTTGTGTGGACCTTTAAGAAAACCACCATCTACCCCTATTATAGGCCTCAACCCTCTATGAAACTCTTCCTTCAATGCTCCAAGGCAGACATAGAACCTGCTAAACCTCTCACTTCCATCATCCTTCAAGTCAGTACCTAAAATCACAGTTGAGGAAGGATTTGTTCTTCTCAATTCTTCTGCATAGTCCCAAAGTAATGCATACTCCTTATATGGATCCCCTCCAATCATTTTAATTGCCCTTCTATTAGCTCTATAAGCACAATCCCTAGACACCATGCAACCAATCTCCTCTACTATGTCTTGCCTAAACCCCTACACCCTCCTCTTTGGATCACTAATGAATTTTTTCATGAACCTCTCACTTAGCCATTTACTCTTCACATTCTTAGTTGTTGGGCATGTGTGCTTATCATTAACCATTCTAACCCTAAAGGAACTCTCATCTGCAACTTTTATCAAATTTACCCTCCAATTACACCCCTCCACTATACACCTTGCATAACACCTAGTGGGATCACTCTTAGTAATCCTAAGAGATCTATGTGTTTTGATAGCATAGGAATCAATAGCCTTTTTAAAATCTGCTCTATTTCTAAAAGTTAGCCCAACAACAAACACAGGATCATATATACATTCATTGTTGAAAGTAGGGAAAGTTTCTTGTCTATCCTCACCATTACTGTCTTTGTACTCATCTAAGTCAATCCCTGTTTGAACTACATCATCCTCATTGTCATCATACTCACCCTTTACCCCTTCTACATTGTCATCACCCTCCACCCCATCTTCACCCCCAATTTCAGTCCCTACCCCTCTCTCAAAATTCTCATCTAGCTCATTTTCATCCTCAGAATTCACCCCATATTCACCCTCATTAATTAGATCATCATCAGACTCATTACTTACATCATCTTCACCACTCAACTCATTCATAAAATCATCTACATGTTCATGTAAGGATTTGTCAATTTTCTCAAGTTTTTCAGCATACACACATGTAGAATGTTAATACCTACATGGTTTAATGTTATTTCCCTAAACAATTCATCAGTATGTAGAAGCCTAAACGCACTCTTTTGAATGATATAGAACCTCATATCCCATTCTCTTAACTCAACTTCAGTCCACCTTTTCAAATCATCTAGGCAAACAGATTCAGCTTCTACATAATCATAATTCATTATGGATCCACCCTTATATTCAGCTTTACAAGAGGTGTTTGAAAACTCACCTCCATAATGAATTACAAGAGTGATGAATTGGTGCTCCTTTTCTATCAATTTACAAAACAAATAACAAGCATTAACTAACATTCCATTTTTTAGAACCAAAAAGAAAGAATTAATTAACATTCCATTTGTTTAACAGTCTTGAATTAAAAATACATTTATCACAATTAAATAAAGTCTACAGTGGGCCCAATAAGCCAATATAGAATATATTATCTTTACAATCCTAAATTAATTTCCAGTTTAGCACAATTCTATCACTAGATTAATTAAATATAAAACATTGCATAAAACTGATTTTAAATCACCTAATTAAGTATAAAACATTGCACAATTATATCACTAGATTAATCAAGTATAAAATAAATCACCTAATTAAATTCCAAAAACTGCTACTTCACCTATGTGGACAACTGTGACCACAAAACCAAGCCCCACCCACACCCTTCAACACACACAACACAATAAAGAAAAGTGAACTATACCCTACCCCACATGTCTGGAAAAACAGGAAAAAACCCCATATTTAATTGTTCAACAACCAAAAGAAGACAAAAACTTACCTAGGGTTCTATTAAACAAACAAAAAACGGGAAACATACTAAAAAACATCACAAAGTTGCGCTCAGTTACATGAAAAAACAAGGAAAACTAACTATATCTAGGAGGTGGGAAGTGCGCCAGTTTCCTATCTCGTTTCTTCACCATCTTCAGAACTGTGGCGACACGAGGTGCGAATGGATTTTGGTCTTTCAACACGATTGGGCGACGTCGATTTTTCTTTGAAAATCTCTCAAGTGTTTCTCTAATTAGGGCTCTTTTGATTTGGGGATTAAATTTGTTACCCTTTTTTTTTTTTTTTTTGATTTTAGGGTTCAATTGATTTGGGGATGTGATGGAGATCAATAAGGAATAAATATATTTTATAGATTTAGATTGATTTTATTGTTATTGCTATTTTTATGTGATTTTATTTCATCTTTTATGATTCCATAATATTAGTATAAATAATTGTTATGTTTATTATTTGAGGGAGTTGAATATTGAATTAAAAATTGGGTTATCCCTTCACGTATCTTCCGGTATTCTTAGAATCAACGGATTTACGTTTCTGTATCGTGCTTCTGCTGCATCAGTTGGTATCCAGAGTCATAACGATTCTGTGGAGTTCATCAACATGACACAGACTTACGATATGGATGAGGAATTTGATTTCCTCTGGTCTCAATTGGCTACCATCGTCGATGGGATCTTCGACAGCTACCGCCAACGAGACGAACTCGAACTGGAATCGTCCGCGATCTTGTCACCACCATCTCCAGTTTTGGCAGCCCTTGTTGCTGCCGCTGCAATAACATCGCCATCATATCCGAATTTGAAGACAATAGCCCCGCCATCATATCCGGATCCGACCGCCCCTGTCACCGCTCAATTAATTCCACCATCTATCGCCGCCAAACGACGGAACTCATCTTCTTATCAGACCTACACCGCCACCATCAATCAAACCTACTATTATTTTTTCATCACGAATGATAGTTATTTTGATTCTTTTCCGAAGCCCCCACTTGCTTATCGTCTCAAGACCTTAGGCCACATACGTACTGCGGATATTTTTGAGGTGAAATTTTTGGAGGCATCAATTGATTTTGTTATCCTGGGACGAGATGAGCGACTAGTGGAGTTTATTATACTGCAGGAGATACAATTCATGCAGATTCGAGGACGAATCTTTTCGAAGAGGAGGAGAATGATGGAGATCAATAAGGAATAAATATATTTTATAGATTTAGATTGATTTTATTGTTATTGCTATTTTTATGTGATTTTATTTCATCTTTTATGATTCCATAATATTAGTATAAATAATTGTTATGTTTATTATTTGAGGGAGTTGAATATTGAATTAAAAATTGGGTTATCCCTTCACGTATCTTCCGGTATTCTTAGAATCAACGGATTTACGTTTCTGTATCGTGCTTCTGCTGCATCAGTTGGTATCCAGAGTCATAACGATTCTGTGGAGTTCATCAACATGACACAGACTTACGATATGGATGAGGAATTTGATTTCCTCTGGTCTCAATTGGCTACCATCGTCGATGGGATCTTCGACAGCTACCGCTAACGAGACGAACTCGAACTGAAATCGTCCGCTATCTTGTCGCCACCATCTCCAGTTTTGGCAGCTCTTGTTGCTGCCGCTGCAATAACATCGCCATCATATCCGGATTTGAAGACAATAGCCCCGCCATCATATCCGGATCCGACCGCCCCTGTCACCGCTCAATTAATTCCACCGTCTATCGCCGCCAAACGACGGAACTCATCTTCTTATCAGACCTACACCGCCACCATCAATCAAACCTACTATTATTTTTTCATCACGAATGATAGTTATTTTGATTCTTTTCCGAAGCCCCCACTTGCTTATCGTCTCAAGACCTTAGGCCACATACGTACTGCAGATATTTTTGAGGTGAAATTTTTGGAAGCATCAATTGATTTTGTTATCCTGGGACGAGATGAGCGACTAGTGGAGTTTATTATATTGCAGGAGATACAATTCATGCAGATTCGAGGACGAATCTTTTAGAAGAGGAGGAGAATGATGGAGATCAATAAGGAATAAATATATTTTATAGATTTAGATTGATTTTATTGTTATTGCTATTTTTATGTGATTTTATTTCATCTTTTATGATTCCATAATATTAGTATAAATAATTGTTATGTTTATTATTTGAGGGAGTTGAATATTGAATTAAAAATTGGGTTATCCCTTCACGTATCTTCCGGTATTCTTAGAATCAACGGATTTACGTTTCTGTATCGTGCTTCTGCTGCATCAGGATGTGAATCCCGTTTTTTGATTAAAAAATCCAAGTGGATTTTCATGTTATTTTACTTAAATGCCACGTAATTAAAAACATCCAACGTGTCCAATTTTGGGCCGGATAGCCCGAAATTAGGGCCACACGTGCACACCACGTGCGATTTGAGCCCAAATAAGCCATTCGGGCTGAAATTGGGCACAAATTGTTAATTTTTGAACAATAATGTCCAAATTGACCAACCCGATATAAAAAGGTCCGAGATTGTCAGACCCCCTGCTTTACGGGACAAAAAAAGTAATAAACTCTATAATAATTGATGAAAATTTGAGGTCACTTAAAAAATGGGACCACACGTTCACCCTAACTTAGGGTCGGCCCCGACAACTAGGACGAACAAATTAGATTGTCCAAGTTTTTTTTTTTTTTATACTAATTCATGAATCTATATATACATTAATTAAGTTATAGTTTAAGTTTTATTTTTGATCATAGTGCATGAATAAATAAGCTTTAGAATCTAACTTTTGTAATAAAATAACATTTGAATTGCAATAATATTATTGAATTTCCATAATGATGTTTCTCACTTATCTTTTAAGAATAGACTTAATTTGCATGCTATATGAAGAAATGAATGAGGTAACTATTTGTAGTAAGGTGAAAAGTTAATGATAGGTTGATAGTGGATTCTTTTTCTATTCATAATCCATTTCTTTTATTTCAAGTAACAATTAGAATTAAGAAAAAATAAAGACAATTAAAGATAGTTGCAATAAAGTTGCATTTGCATAATCATTATGTCAAAACGCGTTTTCATTAATCAAGCATGATTGAAATATAATCACACTAATAAGAAAATCTTAGATGCATTATCCTTTGTCCTATTAGGAAACATATATATATATATGTATGTATATATATTTGCTTTTGATGAAATGACATTTTATTAATTTCTTGATGCTCTCAATTATATATTTTGGGTATGGCTTTATTGGTCAATTTTCAAAGTACCCATTTTCATAAGTTAAGAAATTTATCTACCCATTTTTTTGGGAAGTAACTTTTTTACCCAATTTTGGGTAGTGAAATGTCCATAATACCCTCAACTTAAGTTATATTTACATAAAAAAGAAAATATCCTGGACCCGAGTCAAGCTCCCTGGACTCGAGTCAACGTTCCTCGACTCGAGTCAACTTTTCAGATAAGGTGAACATGTCGTGAATACAGAATATAATCGTGTTCACGAAATGCAGCAAGGTTCAACATATTGTGAATACAAAATATAATATCGTGTTCACGAAATGCAGAAATGTTCACATGTCGTGAACACGAAATATAATATTATGTTCACGAAATACAGAAAGGTTCAACATGTCGTGAACACGGAATATAATATCGTGTTCACAAAATGCAGAAATGTTTAACATGTCATGAGTGTGGAATATAATATCGTGTTCACGATATGCTGATATATTTGTGGTTTATGTAAATATAAACTTAAGTTGAAGGTATTATTGACATTTCGCCATCAAATTGGGTAAAAAAGTAACTTCCCAAAAAAAAATGGTAAACAAGTTTCTTGGCTTGTCAAATTGGGTAATCGAAGGTATTTCCACTTGCTTTATTATGATGTTTTCTAATTAGTGTTTTCTTTTTCCCTTGAAATATCTATTATGATGTTATGTATTGTTTTATTAATTATTATAGTATTGTGACAAACATATAAAGAATGTATGAGATCTAACTTGAAAATTAGAGAGACTTGTGAGCAATGACTTGACTAATTTCAAACTCATGCACATGCTTAATTAATTCTCTCATACCCTTAACTTTTCTATTTCATTTATATGAAAATTGTTTGACTATAATTAAGTTGTGAACACCTAATTTTGAAGAATTTTGAATTTGGAATTTTCTCCAAAAATTAAAATAAATAAATAAATAAATATCCTCGAGCATGGGATTAATTTTGGACAAAAACTTATATGAATCAGACATACTGATTTAGGATCCATGTATCAGGGTTGACTCAATCAACGCACCAAAATGCACCCGCATGTGCGTTTTACGCGCCCCACGTGACTGGTATTCACACTCAAACCTATCCAAATTCGCTCCAATAGACCTATCTTTATGTTATGCTAACCTTCTTTTGTGTTAAGTTAGATCTACCTAATGTAAGTAGGTCTAATATAACACAAAGGTAGGTCTAATATAACATATATATATACGTGTAATACAATGTAATGATACTAGTACATGTACAAAATGTGTCAAAACTAGGGTTTTATTTTAAAGTTTAAGGTATGAAATTTGGGCAGAAAGGTAAGTTTAACATAACGTAAATATAAGTCTAATATAACGTAAAGGTAGGTCTAACATAACGTAATTTTAAGTGTCAAAATTAAAAAACCAGACGTGAAAAAAAGAAAAAAAAACGGGTTAGGCGACCCGGATCCAACCTGGATGCAAGGATCTCATCCGTATTTTGTTGTCCTTTAAATTAAAAAAATTAGTATAATATATATGCTAAATTAAAAATTAAATTCTTCTTTATTTTTTTCTTCAAGATGATTTTGAAAGATAAGTTTCATAAAATTTCATCTACATAAAAGAACTCCACAAAAACAGGCTCGAGACGGTTTCAAATATAGTTATCATTACAAGTCGAATCCTTTTTATCATTAATTCAAAATTATTTTCACTAATTAAATGTAAATTGTGAAATGTGAGTTATGGATTGACTCATCTCACGTAAGATGACCCGTTAGAGGGTTTCATGTCATATTGATTAATATAATCATATTAAATGAAAATACTAACAATCTTATAGCTATTACGTTCAAAATTAAAGTTTTAACATTTCATTCATAAAAAAAGGGGTTAAAATAACTAATTTATTATGAAATAACACAATCTATTAAATCATGAATGAAATAAGAATTAATTTACATTTTAACAAATTTAATTTTTGAAAGACATTGATTACAATTATATATAAGAAAGATATGGAGTAGAGTTTGTAACATCCTAGGAAGATATGATGCATGCCAAGAATCTTTTCACTATATATAGTACTTATTTTCAATCCTAATTAATTACCATTCCAACTTGCTACATATTAGCCGCGCGCAATCTCATTTTTTGATTGTGACAAAAATTACATCATGCAAATGAAAAGTAACTAAAATGCAATTCTTTTTTTGCTTTTCATAAGTCAATTTGAACATCATTTCTTTTCCCCATTTACATTGGGTAATAAATACAGTTGTTGGTAAAACATGTCCCCAAAGAACTAATTTTGTTCCCTTGTTTAGTAGGCTAATAGTGTTAAAATAAAACATTATTTTAAACGGTAAGTCGATGTTCCATTGTATTTGGTGTTATATTTTGAATTAATTATCCTAAATTCAAAATGTGTTAATATAGTGATGTTATTTATGTAGATTAATGATAGTTATTTTGAAATATCAGATGAAACGTACGTTGAAATATATGATGTGTGGTTAAATATATTGAGAGTTTAATAATTATAACATGCTTTTTCATAACATTAATTGAAGTCATGAGTCACTAACTGAAAACGTTAATAACAATCATAGTATTTGAGAACTTATGTTCCATGAGAGTGAAACAATTAATTATTATTGAGCATGGCAGAAATAATTTATTTTACTACATTAAGTTTCAATTGCATATCTTTTTTTTTTTTTATAAATGTGTTATATTAAATGAATTGCTTTAATTTGTACATTATTTGTAACAATGAATTTATATTGTTTGTTGTGTGTATATATATGTATATAATTGTTGAAATGGTGATTTTTAGGAAAATAAAAAGTGATTCATGCATCTTTTTATATTTGTGGGGACGTTACAGCATTTTAACATTAAAAATACATTATCCAAAATCTTTGTGAGTGACATAATAAGATCTGGACATTATCTCTAAGCAATTGAGAATTTGGAAATAAAGTACCGTTTGAGCTGTAAACATTTACGAAACTTTGAGGACAACTCGACCCTAAAATAAAGAATGGAGTGTGTGAAACTGTTTCACGTATTACGTGAGTCAAGTTAATCCATGATTCATATTTCTCAATCAATATATAACTTAAATTAAACTATTTAATTTGTATCACCCTCTTTGTGTTTAGATTTTATGGACACAATTTATTGCAACACTAGAAATGATTCATATCACGAAAACTCTGCGTGAGTTAGTTTTTGTGATAAATAAATATATAAAGAAAAAATTGAGAACAACTAGGTTTTTAATTTCATTAACAAATTTGATTTGAGAAAGATTAATCCCTTTTAGTCTCTTGCAGCTTCCAATATCTTTGGATCTAATTTCTAAGTATTCTGACCAGTATATAATGTTTTTAAACTCATGAATTTTGAAAGTATTATAATTTGATAATATACATTTTCTCTAGTTATTTTAGTGTAGAGCGTATATGCAAATTTAATAACTAATTACATATAAGTTCATTTATTGAGAAATACATTTTCATCGGAAAAAAAAAATACCACCCACAAAAACTTGGGTGAAACGGTTTTATAGATAGTTTTTATGAGACAAATCAGTTTTATCCATGAATCAAACTCATTCAACATAAAAAAATTTGTGAGATGTTCTCACGGACAGTTTTCGTGAGAAAAAACATTTTTTAACCATTGATAAAGCCCATTTCCACTAAAGGAAAATGTTAAAGTGTCCATGGCGGACAACTCTTAATGTGTCCACCGCTGACGTGTAACAATCTTATACTCTCGTTACATGAAAAGTAAAATTAATTAATATGCTGGATATTTAACACATTAGTGGTGGATACAAATTAATGTGTCTACGGTGGGTAGGTAGCAGGACTGTTCCACTAAATTGTACATGAATTATGAAGTTTTGGTTGTGGGTTGACTCGTCTCACCTAACATACCAGTCCCATATAACATAACTGTGTGATGATCTTACGTAAAACTTGCTCAAAATCATATGTTCGATAATCAGATTTTTCTCATAACTATAGTATCCGCACCTGCGCGATACATGATTCGTGATATAATATTGGTAAATATTAATTATTTCATAACATAGCGTAAGTAATTTTAGTATATATAAGACGTATACTATTTAGTAACTAAGAAAATCTAAAGTTGTTTAAGATAATTTAATTCACAACAATCTATCAATATTATACCCATTCAATTCACTAATTCATTATTAATACTAAAAACAAAGTATCAAACATGCTTTCAAATCAAAATTGGAAATTTAATTACCTGCAAAGTTTATAAATTTTGAAAAACTTCTTTATACACAACATTTCTAGAGAGACATTTTTTTTTATCACCCGTGTTACAAACTAATATCGACAGTCACTTAAATTAAATAAACTAAAAACACTAAAAATAAATTAAAAATTAAAAATCAAATTCACTTACTTAGAGTAAATATATGTGTAAGTGAGTATGTATATATAGAAACAATACACAATAAAATTAGAAATTTAATTTAAGAACTTGACGCAAGCAATTATATATGTTTAACCATTTATTTTAAAACAAATTGAATTAGAAAAACATTTTTAATATTGATTAACATTGAATTTATTTCTATAGTCCAACGTTAAGCACTAGAATTCAAGCCTAACACAAAATGTAAATGTAGTAGTAGTAATGATGATGATGACAACAACATAATTAAACATAATTAGAAACCTTGCGCATAAAATTAAATTATCAATCGAGCCATCAAAATTAAAAATATGCGCTCTCATATAAATAGATATAAAACCCTAAGTGTAAACTAAACACCGTTTTTATTGTTGATTATATGATATTTATATTTGATACTAAATAGTATTTTCACCATTAAAATATATCGGTAAATGATATCAATAATCTTCATAAAATATTGAGTGATATCACTTTGTCGAAATACAAATATTAATTTACAAAATACCTAGAATGACATATAATTACGACAAAAATATTATATATATATATATATACATCTTTAATAATGTTACATTTATTTGTTAATTCATATTAAATATGATATTAGATATCACTAAACAACTTAATAATTATTATTGAAACTATTTTTTGGATAATATCTATTATTGGAATTTAAGAAATTACATTTATTGAAATTAATTTAATTAAAATCAATAAAAAATAAACTAATACAATAACTATATTATTAAATCAAATGGGTAAAGTAATAAAAAATGTAAAATACAGCAAATACAATAATTAATTATATTATGTAAATAAATAGATCAGAAAATAAAAAAAATGTTAATTTAATACTATTTGGGAGAAAATAGTATTTTTGTAAATTTTCCAAGTTTTCCTCTATTATTATAAGGGAAAATTTCAAATTTAGTACCCGAAAATAGGGCTTATTTTAGATCGAATACCCCAAAGTTCAACTTAATCAATTTAGTCCCTCAATTTTACCAAATCAATCAGATTTGGTCCCCGCCGTTAAAAAACCGTCCAATGAAACGGAAGTTAACTACCTTGAAACTATTTAGGGACTTGAATATAAATTGCATAAAGTTTAAGGGTTCATTTGTAAATAAGCAACAAGTTGGAATTTGTAATTAAGTCCTTGGATTTACCCTATTTCCCAAAACCACCCCAGATCCACCCCAGCCCCAGCCCCGTCGCTGCACCTCAACACCACCACCACTGCCGCTGCCGGCGACGGCCCGCCGGCAGCACACACACGCCTGCACGGCGCCGCCACTCAAGGCGGCGCCATCCCACACACACAGCGCACGCACACACCCGTCGCACACACACACCCGTCTTCCCCCCTCCTTCTGCACCACCGCCGACCCTACTGCTGCCGGCGACGGACGCCGGCAGCCCCCTCCCTCTCCCCAGCGTCGCACGGCGACGACACAACACACCACCCACACCGCACATACACACCCGTCGCTCCAATCCCACCCCTCTACAAACCCCGTCGCCCCCTTCCTTCTGCACCACCGCCGCCCCTACTGCTGCCGGCGACGGACGCCGGCAGCCCCCTCCCTCTCCCCAGCGTCGCCCCTATACCTGCACGGCGCCGCCCGACGCGGCGGCGCCCCTCCCCAATCACAGCAGCACTCACACCAAACTCACACACACCACGCACGCCGGCGCCACTCACGGCGCCGCCCCCATCCACATCCACACCTGGCGCCGCTACCACGGCGGCGCCCAAATACGGCGACGATCGACAGGGGAACCGAGAGAGAGAGAGAGAGAGAGAGAGAGAGAGAGGGAGAGAGAGGAAGATTCATTTATATACATATATGTATGTATAACATTAGAGAAGATGTAAATTGGGGAAGAAACTAGGTTAGAAAATTAATTTTCGCTCCAATTCGTTTGATGGCAGTTAAATTCCGTTTGTTTGGACGGTTTTTTAACGGCGGGGACCAAATCTGATTGATTTGGTAAAATTGAGGGACTAAATTGATTAAGTTGAACTTTGGGGTATCCGATCTAAAATAAGCCCTATTTTCGGGTACTAAATTTGAAATTTTCCCATTATTATAATATAGATAGTAAGCGAGAAAATATCTAAATAAAGTATGAAAAAATAAAGCTAAAAATGGGAAATGATCGTATGTGAGTGGGCCCAGGGGAGAACGCGTGGTGGAGCAGTTCCTTTGACGCAGCGTTTTGGAAATGGTCAGAAATCCAAATATCCTTGTTCTCCAAAAGGTTTCCAAAAGGGCCCCACCATTTTACCTCCTACTATTTTCTCTTCTTTTTATTTTTTTCCCTTTTTAATTTAATACATTTTTTATGAATATGAAATCTTGGCATTTCTTGAACATTATATATTTTTGAAAACGACTTTGTAGCTTCCATCCATGACAAATATTTATTTCCCGGAACCATGTAATTAGAGGTGTAAACGAGGAGCATCGAGGCAATTGCTGTCAAAATTTGAGATTCGAGCTTGATCGAGCTTCTTTTCTAATGTTCGATTCATTATCTGAATAATCTTTTATAAAATAGTATAAATTCTTAAAAACACATTTAAAATGGAATTTTAAAATTATATTTGTAAAATAGTATACTAATAAGAGAAATAATAAATTTAATATATATGTTTGATTAGGCTCGTGAGTATTAATGTGCATGGACCTGACCCGATTTTCTTGATCATATTGGATTTGATTTCCCGTTTGAGTTGATTTCGATAGCTCTCGGACTGTCTAGTCCTATTCATATCCACGATCATTATAACCCAATTTTTGGAATCGGAAATCAAATTTAAATCGATTAAACAAGTGCAACTTAACTTCAGAAATTTTTCGGTTTGAACTTGAATTAGAATAATTTCTATACAAACCCTAATCTTGAAATTAAAATTCTTTAAATAGGGTTTGAATTAATTGTGATTCTTGTAGTCCCTTCTCATAAATTGTACCCAATGTGAGTCAAAAAAGGGGGGGAAAAAAGATGAACACACACACTTAGAGGAAAAGGACCTAAAAATCAAATGTGTGTAATGATTACATGCATGTAGCTATATAATTATCTCTTTTTTATCTTTAAACCTTCATGTCAAAGAGTTCAGTAATCTATATGAAACCTAAGATATATAAACAAATCTGTTTTTCCAAGTAGTATTTAATCTTGATCGTGTGAACTTCTAGAAAATCTGATATTTGGTTCAAAAAATTCAAAATCGAAATATATGTAAATATTCAACATTTGATATAGAACCATGCCCTTTTCAGATACGTTTCATACTTCTGCAACATTTGAATAATTAAGCTATGATTTTGAAGCATGTGACGCTGCAATATCTATATTATATATAAAACAGGAGAAGTTTGTGATATTTACTAATTTGTCACTCAATTGCAAAATTGGAGATAATTACTGATTTGTCATTGACCAATAGAAAAATTTTGGAAAAAAAAAACTAAAAAACTTTGAGAATCATATAGAACAAGCTTCATATATATTTTAAATATAATAAGTAGTCTTTTAATTTAATATAGGGGTAAAATGAAATAGAGGAAATTATTTTGAATGATATTATTATATGATTATGTCTTAATGATATAATTAAAAAATCTGAAAATAATGAAATTTAAACATTGTCAAAAATTTAAAAATTTGAAAATTCTGTAAATTTATATATAAATGTGAAAAATATGTCTAAAAGCTAAATTTCATTTTACGAAGGACTGTAAAATGTTTAAAAGTTTAAAAACTATTATAAAATTATTAAAAATAATAATTAAATTTGAATGTAAAACTAATAATAATCTAATAATGTTGTGAGGTTAATCTAAAAAAATCCACAAATAACATTTAAAAATAAATTCAAACATATATGCAATAGATATAACTATAAGAAAAAATATTTTAAAATGGTTTCAAAAGTCTAAAAAAAAATATTGTTTTAATTGTAAAATGAATTTGAAACCTAAATTTTTTAAATATAAACTAAGTTTTTGAATAAATACAGTGTTTGTAAAATAAATCCATCTAAAAAAATGTAGAAAATTATTTACAAATTATTAAATATAATTCTAAGATATAAAGGAACAAAAATATGAATAGAACATATAAATTAACAAATATAATTAAGAACTTATAATTAAAGCACACAAACACAAAACTATTATTATTATTATTATTATTGTTTTTGTTATTGTCGTCGTTGTTGTTGTCATTGTCATCATCATTAAAAAAATATGGATTTTTTACAAATCTCAAAAATAATAAGATCTCGTGAGTAATATTTTAATATAATAAATTTATTATATTATTAATAATCATATTTGTCATAATAAATAATATACCGCGCATCGCGCGGGTATACTGCTAGTTTCCTTATAAGCAATTAATAAGCTATTAATGTGGTTAAAATATTACATATCATTTATAATAAAATTCTATTATTTTTAAAGCATTTTATATGGAATGGAATTTTACTTGATCAATGTAAATGTATATATATTTTTTGTGTATAACATGAAATATCATCATATATATATGTATATAATGATGCTGAAAAAAATTGAATTCTAAATTGAATTTTTGAAATTGAATAACTGGCATGAAAATTTTCATATGGTAAAAAAAAAATCATATATTAAACAAAAATTTCTGTAACTAGGAAAGAAAAAACGATAATCTAAACTACCAATCAAACAATATATATTAGAAAAATAAAATAAAAATAAAAAATAATAAAAAATTTCAAAACATAATGAGTATATATAATAAAACTAAATTTATAAAATAGATGCAAATGAAGTTAGATTATTAAATAAAAAATATTAATATTAATTTAAGTTAACTACGGCTATAATCTCACCATCAAGTTAAAAATATGGGTAATTCTATACACACCCCATCAATACTAAACACACCCCATCCATACACACATTCTTAAAATAATAAAAAAAAAGAATGTGTGTATAGATGGGGTGTATTTAGTATTTGATGGGGTGTGTATAGAATTACCCTAAAAATATATGAGACCGACTCAAAACACAACTCACACTTCACAATTCACATATAAATTTGTGAATATGGATTTGGTTCATGGGTAAAAATGATCTGTTTCACGAAAATTATTCATGAGACCGTCTTAGGTATGTTTTTGTGAAAAATAAATTGTTTGACATTGACCAAAAATTAAATGTAGTTCAAATGTTACAGTAAAACCTCTGTAAATTAATATTGTTGGGGATCGAGAAAATTTATTATTTTAGAAAGGTATTAATTTATCCATAAATTAATAATTTATTAATTTAAAGGATGTTTTCCAGTACGATTAAAAAAAATTATTTTTATAAAGTGAGGGTATTTAACAAATGAATGTTACACGATTTAAAATTTAGAGCTCAGAAGAAATTGTAGCAACCATCATCGAGAATAATGTGAAGGATGAGAAAGAAATCACTTCACAATATAAATCAGTTTTAATCAGTTTTCTAGCCAATCCAATCACATTAGATTTTAGAAAGAAGAAATCTCCCCCTTAAAGAAATGAATAAATAAACACCCAAACTTGTAGATGAAATATTTAGCAGACAAATGTGATTTTAAAAGAACCAATGGGAGATTCAATAGAAAAGGAGATGCAACAATGGAATCATAAAGGAGACATATCAAGGATTCACATTCCACTCCACTCTCCCCACCCCCACCTTCAATTGGGATTTTTTCTATTTCATTTTCTATTAACATCTATTATATTTCATTCCATCTTGTATTTCATTCAAACTCTGTATAAACCACACGTGACAAGAATAATCAATTCAAAATCCAAGATATAATATTATTATAGCTAGCCCTGTCTTAAATTCATAGTAAAAAGGAGACCTCACATTTCATTGAAACAATGAAAACCAATTGCATCAACACACATATCTTGATAAAAACGAACAATTTTATACAAGATGAAGTATTGGTTTGCAACCAAAAAATCTCAATCTATCCAACCCCAAATTTTAAATATAAGGTAAAAAGAATCCCGTGTTTCATTAAATACATCAACAGACATGCGTTCAGAGCAACTAATTTATGATAAGAGATGAAACACTATTTTACGACAGAGAAAAAACTCTTTGGGTGTATATGTAGCCATATATCTTAAATTCAAAGTAAAAAGGGTCCTCGTGTACTAAGAATCTAGTAGTATAAAGTTGAGCACTAGGCACTCTCAGCCTTTCCATGCTTTTGGCCTTTTCTGTTTCTCTCCAACCATATGTCCCATTGCTACACCAAAGTACCAAAAGGATAAAAAAAAAAAAAAAAAAGAAGAAGCAACTACTTGAAAACCTTATAAGAAAGTGGAAACAACCTCATTAACATTTCCCTTTGTGTGCTCTTTCTTTTCCTCCTCCTTAGCTACTTACATTCACTCTACCTAATGGAAGAACAATGCAGTCCTCTTAGCTGGGCTTTCTACTATCAAGAAGAGGTAAGAATCCCAATTCCCTTCAAGAATCAAGTGTTTTAACTCTTTATTTTGCTTCCCTTTTTCGAGTCGAGTACTGACAAGCTCGTATGCGGTTGTTTGTTGAA
This sequence comes from Scutellaria baicalensis, assembly GCA_005771605.1. Taxonomy (NCBI): domain Eukaryota; kingdom Viridiplantae; phylum Streptophyta; class Magnoliopsida; order Lamiales; family Lamiaceae; genus Scutellaria; species Scutellaria baicalensis. The sequence goes on along the minus strand of CM016722.1, from coordinate 23,508,916 downwards.
GGGAGTGGAGGAATTGAAGCAATCTCTCTTGTACTCAACTTTGGAGCTTGAGGGAGCTGTTATTTCAGCCCATGAAGAGATTTCAAGAAAGAATGATGAGATTCTCCAACTCAAAGATTTGCTAGCAAAGATCATCAAAGAGAGGGATGAGTTCCAATCAAAATGCCAACAACTTGTGCTGGAAAAACAGTTGCTTTTTCAACAAGTACAAGTCTCAAAACACCAACAAGATTGTCCAATCTCAAGTGGCACAACTAGCAATGAAGATGACAACATTGACCTATCATCCCCCTCTGATTGTGACGACAACATTGTCGTGGCATCTTCGCCACCAGGCAGCAAGGACACCCTACCGCTTCCACGAGCGCCACCTACCCTAGACCTGACCGACAAAATCCCGGTCAGAAAGCCCCTGCCGGAGCAGGGCAAGTTCTTGCAAGCCGTGATGGAAGCCGGCCCGCTTCTCCAGACCCTCCTCCTAGCCGGCCCACTCCCCCAGTGGCAGCACCCGCCTCCTCAGCTTAACTCCGTCGACATTCCACCGGTGACGATATCATCTCCGACGACGAAAATCTTGCACCAAGATTCTTGCCTCATTAGCCCCACAAGTGGTGGATTCACTAACAAAAGGGCTATGATAGCCAACAAGGAAAGCTTAGATTTTTCACCCTCCAAATATCAAAAAGATTGTTCACCAATCATCATTTGACCCCAACACAGCTCATAATTAGCTATCCATAGCACAAAATTCCATCCTTTTTATTAGGTGCAGAAGTAAGTTTGGGAGAGATGATCAAAGTAACATGATGAATTGTAGGATTCGTGGAGTCACCGGACCAACTTCGTGCATTAACGCGAAGCGACGATTGCCATGGTTGTTATGGCAATTAAGGTCCCAATTAAAGTTTGTACATGTTTATGGGTTTGTGCTAGAGTTTGATTACTAATTTTAGGCAGAAAGAGAGTGGGAATTGAAGCAGAGGGTAATTTAACCCTTTTTAGCTTTTGGTTTGGGATGGAGACTTTGAATCATTTTTCTACTGTAGTTAGTCTAATTTGGCCCCATGGATTATCAAATGGGCTATGCAAAATTCTCCAATTGGTGGAGAATATTGTAATTTAGAGAATTATATATATTATTATATATAGAGAATTATTAGGGTATCTTGATAGATTATGATGTTGTAGACCAGCAGTCATCATTGGAGAGATTGCTTTATTTTAGTAGAATTAATTAAAGTTGTTGCTTTTTCATTATATCGTTTTCTTGCTTTGTCACAGTTATTTTAAAAGTCATGTTTTTCTTTATTTGCTATTATTTTTCTAAATCTCACCTTAACAAGCAATCAAAAATACCAACTAACTAATCTTGCTTTTTCAAGAATTGGTACCTACCATGCATAGCCTGTGTCTGCCATCAAAATACCATCTCATTAGTTTACACCCCATTTCTTTAAATAAAATCAATTATATATGGAATTAAAGTCAACTTAGAAGATCATAATCTAATTTGTAATTTTGTTTCATTTTCTTATAAATTAATGTTTTTATTTCCCACAAACCATGCAATACTTTTAGGAATGAGAAGGTATCAAACTAGTTACGAGTATTAGCACGTGCGTTGCACGTGGATGATGAATTTTTTAAATCAAAAATATTTATATTACTATTAACCTCAAATAATATTTTTTTATAAGGACATACAATCAATATTAAATTAAACTAAATTAACTTCAAAAAAAATCTATAGTAAATTAGAGTTCTACTTATAATAAAATTCTATGTAATTTTGATTTAGAATTCTAATGTAAAATTATTTAAATATGAAATTCATAGATTACTGTTATAACCTTAAATAAAATCCTTAATAAGGATATATTAGACAATTCATATTTTGTAAGAAATATTCATACTTTTATAAATGTAATAGTAGTAGTAGTAGTAGTAGTAGTAGTAGTAGTAGTAATAATAATAATAATAATAATAATAATAATAATAATAATAATAAAACTAATAATACTAATAATTCTATGTAATTTTGATTTAGAATTCTAATATAAAATTATTTAAATATGAAATTCATAGATTACTGTTATAACCTTAAATAAAATCCTTAATAAGGATATATTAGACAATTCATATTTTGTAAGAAATATTCATACTTTTATAAATGTAGTAGTAGTAGTAATAATAATACTAATAATAATAATAATAATAATAATAATAATAATAATAATAATAATAATAATAATAATACTAATAATAATAATAATAATAATACTAATAATACTAATACTAATACTAATAATAATCACTCAACCAAATCAGTTTGCCTATTCGATGATTAGGAAGTGATAGAACTACAATGGCAAAAACTTGTGTACCCCGGGGGTACGGATCTTAGATCCGTGCCCCCAGATCCGACCCGGCGCGTGGGCAGCCTCCACGCGCGCCCACGCGCCGCCACGCGCGCCCATAGCAAATCTGGTGTGCGCCCCACACACACCTGATTATCTAGTTGATGATTCAGTGATGGGTATTACATGTATACCCTATAGGTATTACGCATATACCATATAGGTATTACACTTATATTTCTTGAGATTTAATGATAGATATGATGTGTTTACTCTATAGGTATTACATGTATAATCTATAGGTATTACAAACTTACTCAATAGGTATTACACTTATATTTCTTGAGATTTAATGATGGGTATTATGTGTTTACTCTATAGGTATTACAAAGTATACTCTATAGGTATTACAAACTTACTCAATTAAGGTATTGATTTTTTGTTCTATTTTTTGTTCTATAGGTATTACATGTATACTCTTAAGGTATTACATGTATACTCTTAAGGTATCATGTGTTCATTCAATAAAGATATGAATTATTTGTTTTTACTTTTGTGTAGGTATCACATGTTTACTCTATAGGTATTGCATGTATACTCTATAGGTATTACAAACTAACTCAATTAAGATATGAATTATTTGTTCGAATTTTTGTTCTATAGGTATCACATGTGTACTCTATAGGTATTACATATTTACTCTATAGGTATTACATTACTGTATGGTGATTAATATTTTTAAACAATAAAATATCATTTATATCATATTCTTTCTCATTTTTTCCTGCAAAATGTACAAAATTACAGAATTCATATGAATTTTATCATGGAAGCATTGTGCACAGAAACCCCAGAACAAATTTATTCAATTCGATCAATCTTTGATGGAGAAGAAGAAACGGTGCATCTTAATGGAGAAGAAGAACGATGCGCCTTAATGGAGGAGGAGAAGAAGAAGAAGAAGAAGAAGAAGAAGAAGAAGAGTAGTTGGACAGCAAAACAAAGGTGAATATAAGATGGAGAGAAAGAGGAGACGATTTGGAGAGGACTGTGGAAAGTGGAGAGAAGAAGATGCGAAACAGAGAAGAAGAAGAAGAATGAAGAAGATGCAGAAGGAGCGACGATCGCCTCTGCAGAAGGAGAATGGATCTGATGGAAGCGGGAGAATGTATCTGGATGGAAGCGGCGGATCTGGATCTAGATGGAAGTGGCGGATCTGTTAGGGCACCCATTGGAGTGGAAAAAAAACAAAAAAAAATATATATATGATTGAATGGGCCGGACCGGATCGGGTTGGGGGCACGGATCTAAGATCTGTGCCCCGGGGGCACCCAAGTCCTACTCAACTACAATATGATTTGAGATTACATAAACATAAAAAAAGGAAATTGTTAAAAATTCATCAGGTAGACATATTAATGTGTTAACGGCGGGTAGGATAGAAAGACTGTATGTAGAGTTAGGAAAATATTAAATTGTCCACAGTGGACAACTCTTAATATGTCCACCACTGACGTGTAATGATTTCATCCCCTAATTAATTATATGAAAAGTGATGTTTAATTGATAAACTTAATATTTCACACGTTAACGGTGAACACATATTAATGTGTCCAACAGTGGGTATAGCAGCACAGTATGGAGTTATAGTTGAGTTCCATAGTATTATTTTGATACTTATCTACTTAAACTTTAACTAATTTCCATATATATAGACAGATGAAATGTAGGTGTCTATTTATTCATGTCATGGGTATAACATGAAATGTAATAGGCACATGAGTCACCCTATTTCCCTAATAAAAGGGTTCAATTTGTCAACCAATCCAATGACCAAATTCATTAGTAGATTTGAATTCAAGAATCAAATTATATTATAATGATGTATGGTGTAAATGTGACATATAAAATTAGGGTCATGATAGCAAAAATGGTTGCAGATTAGATAACAATAGCATCACTTGTCCTATTCAATTTAATAATAGTAGATCGATTTGCAATCCTTTCACTTAAGAATATAACTAACCATATTATTCCTCATAAAAGCTAGTGCTTCACAGTCCTTTCATGTCTTTTATTTTCCCATTTTGCCCCTCTACTTATACACATTCTTCTACTCTTCTAATACTCTTCAAGAATTCTAAATATCTATCAATCAACCATTATAATCAACATATATACGAATTTAAGTTTTCAAGTTTTCGATTTTTGTTGATGCAATGGAACGAAATCGAATATTAAATTGGAAAATGTCATATGATATCAAAGCCCCAAAAGATTTTTGGAGAACTGATTAATGATCATATCTACATTAGTCGCCCCTTTCAATTTAGTAATAATGGATGGATTTTATAAGACTACAATAAATGGTGTTCTTCTTCATAAAAGCTGGTGCTTGCTAGTCTTTTTCATGCATTTTTTATTCCAATTCTACCCTTAGTATCTTTCCATGGAGATGGAGAGAGAGAGAGAGAGAGAGAGAGAGAGAGAGAGAGAGAGAGAGAGAGGTACTGAACTGTAAGTATTAAGTCATACCAAGAAGATGCATTTGTTCAAAACTAGTGATGGTAAAAAGAATGAAAAGAAAAACATGTCTCTAAAAAAAAGCCTAAAGTTCTATACTCTGGTAATCCTAGTGCACATAAGAAAACAGTATGATCATCGAGCAGGTGGATTGATCGAACGAGCTTCACCCTCGCATGTCTTCATTTCTGAACCAACCATAGGTGGGAGCCTGGACAACAACAAGTTAAACCAAATAAGAAGATTTATACAAAGTACTTGTAATTCAATTCATGATATTGGATATGGAACGAACATTTGAAATAGTGGTGGTGTTTGATTCTTTATCCGAAGGCTCGTTGTTGCAATCAGTTTCAGGGCCATGTGTAGCTGTAATGCTTTCGGTCTGAGGGTTGTAAACAGAAAGGGGAACTGGATTGAAGATTGGTGGAACACAACCTTGAAGCCCTTCAGCCTACATTTTGGATTTGATAAAACAAAAGGCTCTAAGGTGTGAATAAATAATGCAGATGATTGATTATATTCATCGTTCCAAATAAAATAATGCAGATGATTGATTATATTCATCGTTCCAAATAAAAGATCGACTTACCAGGCCCTGATATCTCTGGAGGGACTGATACCCCTGCAATGAATGAATAGCAGCAAGGATATTAGCCTTAGACGACGTAATAATTAGACTCTTGAAACAATTACTTATCAATGAACCAAGACACAATCGTACCAGAATTTCTGTTTTTTCTAATTCCTCTTCGAGTAATTGCAACTGCAAATGACGAATACAATAGGAATCATATACGAGTCTGCAAATGGTTTGATAAAAGGATTTATGAGTATAAGAATGGTATGTAAATGTTGTACCTTCCTATTCTTTATGCACAATAGCCCTTTGGTTAATCGCTCTTGAAGCATGAGCAGTTCACATACACCCATCTCTGCAAGGTCTTTACCTAGCAATTTCCTGCAATCAGAGCCAATACAAGAATATAAAATAAATCTAGACAGACATCTTAGCAATATTAAGATTACTAAAGGAAATCGTACTTCTGCTTTACTTTGACCTCTTGCTCTTCCCGTCTCAGAGCATCAACCTCCTCCATCACTATCCCCTCCTCTGGCTCCTGATTTATATGTAAGGAAACAGGACATATTGTTTTTAACAGTGTCAATCAATTAGAATATTCCATGAAAGTTGGATACTCTTAACCTATATATTTATTTGTTAATATAGTGTTAGAAATTATGCAATGAGGTCACACAGGATTCTCTTAAAAACTAACGAACAAGAAGGTAAAGAGTTAGAAACTAGCTTCATGATTTCATGGTATCTATAATATCAACATCCATTGTCTATTTAATCGCTTGCAGCTATCAAACTATATCAAGCTATCAAACCATAGAAATAATAAACTTATGTCCTATGATCACTCACTCTAAGTCTATAACACGTACGATACTGTTATATATAATGATTCAAGATTACAGAAATAAGTGGATGAAATATTTAAGTAAAATGTAGTTGATAGACATACCTCTGGGATGAATTTCAATGTAGGATAATCTTGAGACTTCAAGCACATATTGAATCTTCTAAGTATTTGGTCCATGCTGCATCAAGATCACACATATTTATGGTATTCACATAACTAAAAGCTCTTACTAAGATGCCTAAAACAATCAGTGTTTCTAAGCACACATTAATGAGCTAGTTCAAAGTTTCTGTCCCAAAAACAATAAAAGAATGGTGGGGATAGTGCTTTCACTTTCATCATCAAGAACAAAAAGATTGAATTAATAACAAGAATTAGACAAAGGCACATTGATCAGAAACATGTCAATTACAAACGATTCCTATTAGCAACTCAATTCAGATTAATCAGATTAAATTGGACAGACCTTCAATTACTACAATACTACTAAAACAAACATGATTTATTATTACTATTATTTTTTTATATTTTATTTATCTTGGGAGTATCTGAGCAAAGATTTGGTTTCTTGAATTCACAAAAAAAAAAAACACACACACACACACACACAAAAGAAATAAACTTCAATAAATCAAACACAAATAGAGTTGATATTAACATTTCATCATCTTCGGAGATGAAATCAAACTGATTTCCTAAAACAGAAGGTAAAAAGTGATTACTTGGTACTAGCAAATTCGGAGATCTTTCCATCAGAAGATACAAGGATAACAGCAACTTCAGCCTCGCAAAGAACAGAAAGTTCACGAGCCTTCTTGAACAGATTCTCACGCCTCTTGCAGAATTTCTCTTTCCTTTTCTTGATCTTCTTCATCACACTATCGTCTTTAGCCATCTTCTCTCTCCCAAAACCCCCCAAGAATCACTAATCCAAAACCCCCCAAGAATCCCAACTCCTCTCTGTTTTAATGGTTTCTTGACTGCTTAAAAAATAAAGCAAAGTTGGTAATTTCTCAATTAAGGAAAGAGGGGGCGATGAAAGGAAGAGGAAAGAGGTGTTTATAAGCCAACGAACAAACTAACACACACCCAAAAGGCAAAATTTTGCATGGCCTATTTATCAACACACTCATGATTCTCTCTCTCTCTCTCTCTCGGATTGATTTAGGGTTAATCAACAAGATCCCCTCGTCTTAATGGAATATTAGAAACTCCCCCATACATCTGTTTTTTTCCTTTTTCTTTCCTTTTTTTTTTTAGGATATCATATTTATAGTATTCATAAATAAAAGGGTCATATATTGTTGGTATAATTCTACTTTCATATATAGTTCTCATTGATTTAGGGTAAACTCAACAAGAGTCCCTCATCTTATAGGACTCTATAAAACACATCTCAACCAACATATTACTCTATTCATGAACTGGAAGAGTAAAATTCCTTTCCCCTTAATCAAAAGGTGCAAAGAAACAGACAAATCAGAGCTAAATCACCACATTATACAATAACATTTTAAACAAACAATTAAAAGCTCAAAATGCAGCAACAATCAGAATCCGATTAAATAGAAATGAAGGAAACAGTAATTAAAGATGAAAAACTCACGAGAAAAGCGCGACTTCCTTCATCCGCCCACCAGATAGTCCCAAATGCGAAGAATTCCTGTTTGAGAAAGAGATCATTCTCGAACTGGATCTAGGTTTGGAAGGTATCGGAGATGGTGAGATTGCAGAAAAATTTCAATCCCATTGCACCTTCTTCGCGACGATCAGTTTCGATGAATCGCCATTCACCAACGCAAATCACCATTATCATTACTCAGATTGCAAGTCCGATCTTCACAGATCCTCTGCAACTCCACTCCACTCCACTCTGCCTAACTTAATCTGAAAATGGCAGACTGAAGCGTTACGCTTTGCGACAAAATACAATTGAGTTTCATGTGAGGGACGGGCTCAACCCACGTCTCATAGTTTATCATCTAATTTAATGGAAAATGATTCATCCCACAGAACCGAGAATCCATTTGACGGAAGTTTTTGGGTTGGAAAATTTTGAAAAATTAATGTAAATAGGAAGCTATAATATGTAGTATATTTTGCAAAAACTTATATATCCTAGGGTACATAAAGACATAGATTTAGGTGTTATATATACACTCTACAGATGTTACATTTCTTAGTGTTATACATATATTCTACATGTACATGTATTATATGTAGAATTAATTACCTTTTTTGCCCCCTAATTATGGGCAATTATCAATTTCGGACTTTTTACTTTCGGGCTTGCATTATAGGACTTTAAGATTTTAAATTTCGCGAATTTTGCCCAAATCGAGCCCGACGGGCCGAAATCGCACGTGCCTCGCACGTTTCAGCCCCGATTTCGGGCTTCTGGGCCATTTTCGCCACGCGGCATTTATATACGAATTCTATTTTAAAATCCTGGCCAAGTCAGCAAATCCAAAAAAAAAAAAACGGGGGGAATATATAGGATTAGATTAAACCCTAATTCCCAAAATTCCCAAAATTCGAACCCTAAATCCCCAAATCCAAGCGCAGTGCAGTGGAGGAACATCACAATCTGGGGATTTCTCCTTCAAATCTTCAAACATGTCTTACACAACAGGCGAGGTGGACTGCAATTGTGGAAGAAGAGCTGTCATTCGCACCTCTTGGAGCAACGAAAATCCGGGAAGAAGATTCAATTCATGTCTTCATTATAATGTAAGTTCAATTCATTTTTCTATAGAAGAGCTGTATTTTGGGGCTGTTTTCGATTTCATTCTTTGGATTTGTTGGTTTGAAAATGATATTTGTTGGTTTTCGATTTCAGTCTTTTTTGCTACTGGTTTGAAAAAGAGTGTTTGTGAACTATATTTTTTCTTGAATTTTTCAGAGCGGTGGGTGTCGTTTCTTTGCTTGGGAGGATCCACCTATGTGTCGTAGATCACGAGCTTTGATTCCTGGCTTGTTGAGGAAAATAAATGCATTTGAAGTGGAGAATGAGAGGTTGAACACAACTATCATCATGTTGGGTGAGGAGATTGAGAAACAGAAACAGAAACATAAGTATAGAATGTTAATGACATTTGTAATTATCATTCCTGTCCTCTGCAGCTTTATGATTGGGGTTGGTTTTCAATGGTTTGAGGCTTCCAAATTGTAGTTTGAATGTTGCAATGGTGTAGTGTTTTGTAGTTTGAATGTTGCAATGGTGTAGTGTTTTTGGACTCCTTGTAATGGTATAAGACAATTATTTTTGTTGCAATGGTTTACTGTTTCAATCTGTTCTCATTTGTTGCAATGGTGTAGTGTATATTCTGTTTTGTTTCAACCAAGATACAAAATAAACATGACTTCATTGAAATAAACATGACTTCATTGAAATAAGTTTCAACCAAGAATTCATTGAAATACTGCAATATAAACATGAATTCTGTTATAGTCAAAATACTACAATATAAGCAATATAAGTTTCAAACTAGAATTTGCAGTTTATCATACTGCAATACAAAATTCTTCTCAAAAGTAGTCAAAATGTTTGAAAAACTCCAGCATGCTTCCTCAATCCTTCCTCCAGGGTCTTAGGATCCTTGAAAACCGTACAAATTTACTCCCTTCTGATGTTGGACCTTTAGGAGCTTCACTTGGTTGCCCTTTCTGCAGTTGATCATACATTGTTGGGCCTAGGGCTAGTGGTGTTGGGGTTGGTGCCTGTTCAACTTGGGATTGTTGTGTTTGAAAATCATCCAAACCAACCTCTTGATTAAGTGGCACTGAATTCGCTACCTATATTACAGATACAACCAAGAAAAAAATTCAATTTACCACAACCAAGCAACTTTCCAAGCTACTTTAAGGCAGAAATGAAAGCAAATTACCACATTAGCTCCAACACTTGCATCATCCAAACCAGCATGTTGTCCTTCTTCAGGTTCTTGGATGTTCTGCACAAAATACATAACAATAGTAAGAGTTGGCCATAAATGGTAAAGAAGCATGATGACAGTAGTAAGAACATAACAATATTAACCTGCTGCTTCCTGGATTTTCTTTTTGAACTCCCAGCTTTATGATTGGGATTTAGGGGACAAGTCTTGATATTGTGGCCTATCTCCTTGCACTTGCCACACCTCACTGACTTTTGTTGCCTCTTGATAACCCTTTCATCAGCTTTTTTGCTACTGCTTTTGATTTCATCAGCATCCTTTCTCCTTTTCTTTTTAGGCCTTCCTACCCCTCTTGTGATGACAGGTGGCAAAGGTGGTTTGAAGTGTGTTTCTTCCCACAAAGCCTCTCCATTGATCCCTCTAACAGAAGAAGAGTACACCATCTTGTACACATCTACTGTGTAACAGAAGTCCACATAATCCTCTGGATTTTCTTGTTCATTGAAGATGGCACACAATGCATGCTTGCATGGTATTCCTTGTAATGACCAAAGTCTGCAGCTACACTCCTTCAAATCCAGATCCACAGTGTATTTGCTGCCATCATTACAAGTAATCTGATAATGCTTGTTTGAACCCTTTAGTGGTATACAGTCAGCAACCCTATCTCTGGTTTTGGCTAGGATTTTGGCTATTCTTGGACACAAGTACCCATTCCACCTTCTATGTGCCCTATCTCTATGTAGTTGTAGCCTTTTCATGAGCCATTCTCTTATCCACTCCAGCATGCTTAGGATAGGCAGTTCCCTTGCCTCTAAAATGCAAGCATTGAAGACTTCACAACTGTTGTTCAGAAGCATATCACACTTGGAATGATAAGAAAAGTGTGATTTAGACCACTGTTCAGCAGGCTTATCCTCCAACCACTTGAATGCAGCTTCATTCTTCCCCCTCAGATCCTCCATTGCTTGCTTGAATTCACCAACAGTACTGGCATTTGCACACCTCCACAGTGCATTTTTCAAATCCAATCCTCTAAATCCAGCATTCTTAAAGTTGGCATGGAGGTGCCTCACACAGAATCTATGAGAAGACCCTGGAAATACTTTTGCAAAAGCTTGTATGAGACCCTTCTGTTTATCTGAAATGAAGGTCATCTCATAATCCTTGTAAATATTCAGGTCTATCTTAAGAATCCTAAGAAACCATTCCCAAATCTCCCCATTTTCTTTGCACACAACAGCATATGCTATAGGGTAGATGCTGTTGTTCTCACATTTTTCACATTCCAAGTGGTGGGACAGGTATGCTTGTCATTGTACAATCTAATCCTATAACTATTCTCACCCTCAACCTGTCTCAAATGAACCCTCCAACTACAATCTTCATTTCCACATACTGCATAACATCTCCTAGGATCACTCTTAGTAAATTTGATTGACCTATGACATTTGACAGCATAAGAGTTCACAGCCTTCTTGAACTCTTCCCTACTAGCAAAAGTTAAACCTATGGACAACTCAGGATCATATACACACTCAACATTGAAAACAGGAAAATTGGGAGGCCTATTTTCATCATCAGAATCCTTATATTCATCAAAGGTCACCCCATCCCCAATCACATCATCATCAGAATATTCATTTTCTTTATCAGGATTTTCAGTTGGTTGATTTTCACTAACCCCTGCCCCCCCCAAAACATCATCAACATCAACATTTTCATCATCAGGTTGGTTGTAATCTTCTTCATTGATTATATCATCATCACTGACTAACTCTCTCATTACTTCTTCAATTGGATCATCATTTTCATCATTGTTCAATAACTCAGGACACTCATTAAATAAAATCTCATCATTTTCATCATCCCCACCAGTCTTGTTGAATATTTCAGTATAAACATGCAAGATTCTTTCACTAGAACAATTACCAGCACAAGTCTGCAACAATGCATCACAATGCAGTAGCCTAAACCCATTTTTGTATTTATAGAAGAACCTCCTAAAGTAGTTTCCTAATTCTAATTCAGTATATCTCTGCAGATCTTCAAGAGTAAGCAAACTAGGGCACACAAAGTCATACTTAATAGTCCTACCACCCCTATAATCAGCATCACTATCATTAATAAACTCACCTTGATAGTGTAGTGCAATTGTGATGAATTCCTCAGGTGGATCTGTTAACAAGAAATGAATAAACTATAAAATAACTGATAGTGATGACTAAACCCTAAACTAAAAAAGCAATAAAATACCTCCACTCAGGACAAAAAAGGAGACACATAGAATAAAATACCCTGTACCATACCCCACATGTCTCCCAAACAACCAACTCACCAACCAAAAAATCAATACACAAACCAAAAGGAGAATGCACTTATCAATGCCCTACACTGGACCACATGCAAATTTACATATAACCCCTCATTCAATTCAGCCTACATGTGAATAAATTTGGACTCACATCATTCATTCATTTCAGCTAATTTCAACTAAAAACTGAGTTGAGAGTAGGAACTCACCATAAAGGGGTGGTGGCAGGTCCATTTCACAACTGTCGCGTTTCTTCTCCATCCTCTACCTTGAAATTTTCGACTTGCCCAGCCTCCTTTACGGTTTGAAGTAAGGGGGTTTCGATTTCGGGGTTTGCTATAGAGGGGTTTCAGATTTGGGGATTTTGTTTCAAGATAGGGATTTTGAAAATCGAAGTGGGGCTTTCTCGATTTAGGGTTTCAAGATAAGGATTTTGAAAACCTAAGACAGATGGTTTTGATTTAGGGGGTTTAGATTTAGGGGTTCTCGATTTAGGGTTTCGATTTGGGAATTTTCTTCAATTTTGGCTGAATGAAGAGATAGGTTTCGATTTAGGGTTCTCTCTCTTACAAAATTGGGGGGAATTTTCCCCCCCGTTTTTTTTTTCTGAGTTGGATAGATTTTGGATATTTTTTATAATTCCACGTGTATAAGTAATGTCCACGTACATGCCGCGTGGCGAAAATGGCCCAGAAGCCCGAAATCGGGGCTGAAACGTGCGAGGCACGTGCGATTTCGGCCCGTCGGGCTCGATTTGGGCAAAATTCGCGAAATCTAAAATCTTAAAGTCCTATAATGCAAGCCCGAAAGTTAAAAGTCCGAAATTGATAATTGCCCATAATTAGGGGGCAAAAAAGGTAATAAACTCTTACATAAATTATATTTTAACCCCTAAACTTTGCTGAAATAGCATTTTAACCCCAGAACTTTGCTATAGTTATAAATTGAACCCAATACTGTACCGAATATTATTTTATGACCTCAAACCATATTTTATGTGTCACTTTAAGACTAAAATTACTAGTTAAATACCTAAAGTTTAAATTATAAGTATATTTGTTGTTTATATGTGAATCATGTTCAATGATTTTTAATTCTTTGTACAAGCAAATAAAATCTATGAATTTTCAGTATGTTAACCTAAATGAATATATATGATCATATGAATAATATTGTGATTTTAGGAATTATATATGAAATATTAAAATTGTTAAACCTTTATATTTTATGTGTCTTTTTAGGACTAAAATTTCTAGTTCAAATATCTAAAGCTTAAGTTATGAGTATGTTGATTTATTTTAAATGCTAATCATGTTTAAATAATTCTTATATGATAATGTTATCATCAAAATTTTATATATGAGTCTAATATATGTGTATTTTGTATGATGTATGATTAATATAAATATTTGGATAATGTGTATGGAATCATGTTAATGGATTAGCTTACAACCTGTATTTCTATTTTGAATTGATTACATGATAATTAAAGATTTATATAAATTTATGTACATTGGTTATTATTTCGTTAATTTATTTTGTTAATTGAGGTGTGTATTTCTAAATTATTATACTATGTGGCAAATTATATATCTTAATTATTACTTTGCAAAATCATTTATAGCTAGCAATGGAATTGTGGTTTCTTTAAATTATATAGTATTAAAAGATAATCTATCTTGCCAACTTGAATAAGAAATTGGTATCCTGCATGACAACATAAGTTTATTTTTGGTATTAAATGTTGTGTGTAAAATGTTGGTATACACTATTAATTAGTGATATTATTCCAGAAATAAGATTTGAAAAGTGTTATATTAGTTAAATTAATTTAAGGAATGATTTAAGTAATATAGAAATTAAAGAGAATTGGGTATATGATTAGTGTGTTCGGCTAAATAAAGGGTCGATTGGTAATTATCATAAGACTTTCATTCTGGCTTAAACTTATATATATGAACTAGAGAAGTATGTAAACTTTAAGAATCTCCTTTAGTTATATTTAATTGTTATGGGTAGATTATCTATAAGTCTTTACTTCATATGTTAGCTAATGATATCTTTTATGTTACACTAGTTGTAGAAACTCATAAAAGATAAAGAGTTAGTTAATGGAACAGAGTAAAGATTTAATTTTAAGTCTTTTGATAATATCTACATGTTATATGATATTATATGACATAAGAGACTAAATGATTAAGTGTGTCGAGTGCAATCGAGACAACCGGTGAATCCAGGAGCAATCCTCGAGCTGTCATCTTAAAGTGGGTAACTTCTACACTCTACTATGCGTTGATAATTAAATTAGTAAGTTATGTATGAAAATCTACGGCTGAAGCTCCGTAGCTATAACCGGTAGTTGCTTCACTATCGGGCGACGACCATAAGGGCGAGAGTGTCTGGTCTATGAAAGCAAGGTTTAGTGGGCGAGCGACTCCCACATTCCTTTATGTTATGTATGGTTCAGGGTGATCGTGCCCCCCGGACATGTAGTATGTGCTTAATGATTTAATTATTTCAATGAATATTAGAGAGTACAGTTATCCCACTGGGATCCCTCTCCGGAGGTGTCTCATGATTCTACTTTTAATATTTTCAGGTTCGGCGTATGATGACGTGGATGTGTAGCGAGCTGAACTGTCTTTCCATCACTTCTGTAATGTTAGAATACCAAAATAATATTTACTTTCAAAAATAATGTTATATTTTGATATGTAAATTATGGTAGATGATGGGCCTAGACTTATATTTAGGTATAATATGTCTGTTCTATTATGTTATCTCTTATAGGAGTTTGTTTGAACGTTTAACCTAGAAATGTGGGTAAAACACGAGTTTTGGAAATAATTGTATTATGTTTAAAAAAAAAATGTGTCTCGTGTTTTCCTTTCAGTCTTCCGCTGTAAACTATTTTATGAATTCTTTATTTAATAAAAGGTGACGACCTGATTTCCAATTAAAGGGGATTGGGGCGTTACAGTGTCACGCCCCATCTTCGAATATGGAAATACAACTTATATAGCGGAAGCATAACATATAAACAGGGCGTCCAGCCAAAAGAATAGATCATCAGAAAGCAAATAATAACCGAAGTTCTGGAAATGATGATCCTCGTACGTAGAAGTGATTAACGTGTACAGTAAAGAAATATGTTTAGTTCCAACGTAAAAGAAATTCTTAATACATAGTACCAAAATAGGGTTCTGGAAAAGCCGACAAGAAAAATATACATAGTTATACATGCAAAAGTGTCAGGCAATTCCGCTCGTCCCTCCTTCATTCATGGCTTTCTGTAAAATAAAAACATATAAGGGGTGAGTGCCAAAAATACACTCAGTGGGTCGACCTGTACTGTGGAAAGGGAAACACATTTTTATCGTAATCTTGTTATATACGTAAACATAGTACACATTGCGGATTCTCGAGTAGTCCCTTACAAACCATTGAATAGGTTTCTGAAGAAAGCCTATCGGAGCCCCAAGCCGACTCCATTTGGGTTTTTACACCCCTGTTGTTGGGTTTTCGAAGAATACCCCTGTTGTTGGGTTTCCGAAGAATACCCCTATATATGGGTTTCCGAAGAATACCCTACTTGGCGTAGAAAGCGCATGCACAGTTAAGTATTTCACATAATATTTCCCACATAACACATAGTACACATTATTCACGTTCACGTAAGTTCATATAATTCACATCATTACAAATAGACAAGTAAATCCTTTGCCATGTATTGGTTTCTAAAGAAACCCCTGCAGTACGGGTATTATCCCGACTTTTCGTCATATGAAATCAATTGCATTTGTATTCCCTGAAATCGTTAACCTTTCGAAAACATATAATTTATTCAAAATCCATCATATAGTAATGACGTTCAACCTGAAATAGACTTCACATGAATATCGAATTTAAAGTCACATAGTGCATATAAATTCACATAATAAATTGTATAATTAAAAATGCATTTGTTTGATAAGATTTTACCCCCACCTCGATTATCAAAGTTCGATTGCGATTCGTTGTCCCCTTCCTTAATCCTGTCCTTCGTCTGTAAATCCTACATAGCGCAGAAGTTTGACTTAGCGTCTAATTTAACTGTATATGTTCGGAATAACTAGGAGAATAAATCCCTGAACGGAATAAGAATTCGTGATCCTAGGTTTAGAGTTTAATCAAATCTAGAATTTATATGATCGTAGTCTCGTACTAGGGTTTTCCTAGCCTAACGATGGTTCATCGTATTTTTCGTATCATTTTAAGCGTCATTCCAGTCCCTTTTATACATAAGGTATAAGGTTTGTGGTCATAACATTATTTTCATAAATCTGAGGAACAAACTGCAATTGAAACTATCTTTAGGGGCTCAACAATAATTAATAGAGTTGCAGGGACTAAATGTGCAATAAGGCAAATGATAAGGGATTAACTAATGAATAGGCTTAATTATAATTCTTGCAAAAAGGTCCCTGGAGTGTATTAAATTTCCAAAATCAACCCCTGTTCTCTTTCTTCCCCATTCCCGTCGACTGCTCCTCCCTCTTGGTCGGTCGCCGCCGCTGCTGCCCTCCGTCGGCAGCAGCAGCCTCACCCATGTCCTCGCACGGCGCCGCCCCACACACGCACACTGCCCCTCCTCTTTTTCTGCCCAGGACGCCGTCGACCTCCCCCCCTTGTACAGCTAGCCGCCGCTGCTGCCCTCCGTCGGCAGCAGCAGGCCTCATCTCCGCTATCGCACGGCGCCGTCACTACACGGCGCGCCACTAATGCACTCCCTCACAATTCAAACCTAACTCTTCCCCCTTTTCTCCTTATTTCTACCTCTACCACCGTCCCTCGCCACCGAGACCCTGCCGGCGTCCCCTCCGATCAAACTCAGCACACGGCGCCGCCCATCGCGGCGGCGCCTCCCTCGTTTCCCCCTCCTCGATCTAACAGCAATTACACAACCAATTACACAACCAACACACACATCACACTCTCACCTCACAACCTCACAGCAGCGCTCCCTCCTTAACTACGCACGGCGCCGCCCAACCCTGCAGCCGAGAACAAGAGTAGCGAGAGAGAGGAGAGAAACAGAGAGATAGAGAAAAAAGAAAAGAGAGACATCTATCTATATATGTTATATATCTATATATGCAGTTACATGATTAAAAAGTTTTCAAAGTAATTGAAATGAATTATTTTACCCTTGCCACACCAAGTTGATTTCCTTGCTAATTTAAGAAAATTCCCAGTAAAAGTTTTGATGAAAGAAAGGAAATTGGAGAAGATGGAGTGTTGTTCGCCCTCATGTACAGGTGTATCAGGAATGAAAACACGTGTATAACTTCAAGGATACAAGAAGATGACGAGGATCTCTCCCAAGTATTGGGCTGATTAAACATGGCTCAAGTGTGGGCTCAAAATAAAATCTAACTTAGGCCGGATAGTTGCAAATTGGCTCACACTTAAATCAGCTAAAGAAAATTAGGCTTGCAACATTTTACTTGTGCTTAAAATATATATATATATATATATATATATATATACATATAAATGGGCTCAAGTCTTGGGCTTAAGTGGTATTGAATTTGGGCCGAAACAGAATAACATTACTTTGGGCTAACACTAAATAATACTCATACATAATTAATGTACATGTATTCATATAATCTATGTTATAAAATTTTGGGGTGTTATATCCTCCCCTCCTAATTAGAAATTTCGTCCTCGAAATTTAGAAACGTACCAAGATACGGTAGGTTCGGGTATCTCGTGAGGATCTCTTCTTCTTTCTCCCAAGTGGCTTCATTGGCGTTGTGTTGACTCCACTGCACTTTTACTAGAACCACATCTTTGTTTCTAAGTTTATGAACCCTTCTATCTAGTATCGCGACAGGAGTCTCTTCATACGTCAAGTCTTTTTCGAGTCCAATGCTTTCTTGGTGAATAACGTGACTCGGATCAAATACATATTTTCGTAGCATAGACACGTGAAATACGTTGTGGATGCCTGTAAAGTCAGGTGGCAGAGCTAATCGGTATGCTACTTCGCCGACTCGTTCCAATACTTCGTACGGTCCAATGTATCTTGGTCTTAGTTTACCTCTCTTTCCAAATCGGTAAACTCCTTTAGTGGGTGATATCTTCAGAAAAACTTTATCGCCCACTTCAAACTTCAATTCTCTCCTTCTCTTATCCGCGTAGGATTTCTGTCGGTCTTGAGCCACCTTGATCCTTTCTCGGATTCGCTTTATCACCTCTATTGTTTGATCTACTAACTCTGTTCCCAATACTTTCTTCTCACCCACTTCATCCCAATAAATGGGTGATTGGCACTTTCTTCCATACAACGCCTCGTAAGGTGCCATTCCTATGGTGGACTGATAGCTGTTGTTGTAGGCAAATTCCACCAAAAATAGATGTTCTTCCCAATTCCCATGGAAATCCAACGCGCATGCTCTCAACATATCTTCTAGAGTTTGAATTGTTCGTTCACTTTGTCCATCCGTCTGAGGGTGGAAAGCTGTACTGAATGCCAGTTTGGTTCCCAACTCCTTTTGTAAGCTATGTCAGAAACGAGACGTGAAACGAGGATCTCTATCAGAAACGATAGAAACCGGCACTCCATGGAGTCGGACTATTTCCTTTAAGTAAATTTGTGCCAACTTATCTATTTCCATTGTCGTTCTAATCGGTAGAAAGTGAGCAGATTTCGTTAATCTATCAACAATTACCCAAACCGCTTGGTTCCCTTGTCTGGTTTTGGGTAATCCCACCACAAAATCCATGGTGATATGTTCCCATTTCCACTCTGGTATTTCCAAAGGCACTAGCATTCCTCCGGGTCGTTGGTGTTCTGCTTTCACTTGTTAGCAAATCAAACATCTTTTAACAAATTGTCCGATGCTGCCCTTCATATTCCGCCACCAAAAAGTCTTCTTCAAATCTTGATACATTTTCGTACCTCCAGGATGAGCTGAGTACGTGGTCGCGTGTGTCTCTTTCAAAATTCTATTTCTCAATTCTTCGTCTTTTGGCACACAAAGTCTTCCCCTAAATGTAAGGGCTCCATCGGTTGAATTCGTAAATCCTTCTGCCTTTCCTTTCTCCATGCGTTTTCTTATTCGTTGCAGAAATCTATCGTTTTTCTATGCTTCGACGATCTGTTCTCGTAGAGTGGGTCACACCGTCAAAGCTGCAACTCTAGCTTTGATGTTGTTTGGTGGTACGACTATCTCCAAACTTAACTTAGCCATTTCTCTTGTCAGCAAATCTTAATTAGTAAGTGGACAATTTGCTTCTCCAGTCCTCTTCCGGCTAAGTGCATCAGCAACAACATTCGCCTTTCCCGGATGGTAAAGAATGGTGCAATCATAATCCTTTACCAATTCCAACCATCTTCGTTGCCTCATATTGAGCTCTTTTTGTTCGAAGAAATATTTCAGGCTCTTGTGATCTGTGTAGATCTCACATTTCCCTCCATATAAATAGTGTCGCCAAATCTTGAGGGCATACATTACGGCGGCTAGTTCCAGGTCATGAGTTGGATAATTTTGCTCATGAGTTCTTAACTGTCTTGACGCATAAGCTATCACTTTTCCTTCCTGCATCAAAACGCATCCCAAACCTTGCTTGGACGCATCACTATAAACCACGAATCCCTTCGTTCCATCTGGAAGTGTGAGTACTGGTGCCGTAGTTAGCCGTCTCTTTAATTCTTGGAAGCTCTCTTCACACCGATCCGTCCATTGAAATTTCGTCTCCTTTCGAGTTAAACGGGTCATTGGTAGAGCAATCTTGGAGAATCCTTCTATGAACCTTCGCTAATATCCTGCTAACCCCAGGAAACTTCACACCTCGTTTACGTTAGACGGTGCCTTCCAATTGCTAACGGTTTCTACTTTGGCTGGGTCCACCTCTATTCCTTGTGTAGAAACAATATGTCCAAGGAATGATACCTTGTCCAACCAGAATTCACATTTCTTGAACTTCGCGTATAGCTTTTCCTTTCGTAGGATTTCTAACGCGATTCGTAGATGTTCTTCATGGTGCACCTTACTGCTGGAATATATCAAAATATCATCGATAAATACTATCACAAATTGATCAAGGTATGGGTGGAAGATACGATTCATCATATCCATGAAAATAGCTGGTGCATTGCTTAATCCGAAAGACATCACTACGAACTCGTAGTGGCCTTACCTTGTTCGGAAAGCTGTCTTGGATATGTCCTCCTTCTTGACCTTCACTTGATGATATTCAGACCTTAAATCGATTTTTGAAAATACGCTGGCACCCTTTAGCTGATCAAACAGATCTTCAATTCGAGGTAACGGGTATTTGTTCTTGATGGTTCTCTTGTTTAACTCGCGGTAGTCGATGCACATCCGAAAGGTTCCATCTTTCTTCTTTACAAATAGCACAGGAGCTCCCCATGGAGACACACTGGGTCGAATAAAACCTGTTTCTAACAATTCCTGTAACTGCACCTTTAATTCTTGCAATTCTTTCGGTGTCATTCGGTACGGAGCTTTAGACACTGGTGCGGATCCAGGCACCAATTCTATTCTGAATTCCACCTCTCTATCTTGTGGTGGACCAGGTAGATCTTCAGGGAACACATCCTTGAACTCTTTCACTATCGGTACTTTATCAATTGGATCCGTCTCTTGTTTGAGATCCACCAAGTTGACTAACATCGCTTCGCAATCTCCTCTCTTGAGTAATTTTACAGCTTGTAAGGCCATAATCACTCTAAGATTTAACCCAACTCGAGTTCCGAAGAAAGTAAACCCTTCACCTTCAGGCGGTCTAAAGAGAATCTCTCATTCGTAGCACTTGATTACCGCATGATTGCTCTTTAGCCAATCCATCCCCAAGATTACGTCGAAATCTTTCATTTCAAACACATGTAGGTCGGCAAAAAGAGTTTTATTTCCAAAGGTTATACTGTTTTTCCTGAAGGTATACTAACCTCTAGGATTCTAGCATCTATTGTACTGCTATCCAATCCCAACATTTCATAAAATTTGACGGAGATAAATGAATGGGTTGCCCCAGTATCAAATAAGACAAGCACAGACAGGTTATAAACTGATAACATACCTGCCATTGTTTCCGGGTTCTCCGCCGCTTCATTACGGGTAAGAGCAAAAGCTCGAGCTCTTCCCATGTCGGGTCTATGCTTAAAACCTTGCGCCATTGCTGGAAATTTCAGACAATTCATCGCGCTGTGACCCGGTTCCTTACATCGGAAGCAATTCTGTGTCCCAAAGAGGCATGACCCAAAATGTCGTTTTCCACATTTAGGGCATAGTGGCTTAGGTTTAGTATCCTGTGTATTGAAGCCACCACTACTCATTGGTCGCTTTCCCTGGTTAAAATTTCGGCTTTGGTTCGATCCCGGATTAACCCACTTTCTCTTCCGCAACTCCTCGTTTGTTCTCTTTGGAATCACCACGTCTGGTCGCACTCGAGAACTTACTTCCAACGCTCTTCTCACCATCTCTTCGTATGTAATCTCTCCTTGTACTGCCAAGATAACACCAACTTCTTGGCGCAAACCCCTACAGAAACGTCTGGCCTTCTTAGAGTCTGTATCCACCAGATGGGTGGCATACCTGCTTAATTGATTAAACTTTCTCTCGTATTCGTCCACCGTCAGAAACCCCTGTCTAAGGTGTAGGAATTCTATTTCTTTTGTGTCCCGATAAGACTGAGGCAGATAATTCTGCATGAAGATCTCTTTGAACTCTGACCAAGTCATTTCGTTCTTATTTTCTATGGTCAAGGTTCGACTATAGGATTCCCACCAGAAGCTTGCTTCTTCTGTGAACTGAAAGACGGCACTCGAAATTTTCTGTGCCTCGGTGCAAGTCATGTGAGCGAATAATCGATCGAGGGCTCTCAGCCATTCCTCAGCATCAGATGGTTCTCCTTTTCCATTGAATACCGGGGGGTTAAAGCGTCGGAAGAGTTCGATTACTTTATTCACGTCCTCTCTGGGTTCCACCGGTGCGGTTGTTGTATTTTCGTTGCCTAACCGCTCAGCTAAACCTCGTAAGACGGTGAGTAAACTCTCCATGGGCTCCATAGGTGGCGGCCTTGATATATTTTGTCGTGGATCCAACCCTTCAGGTACAGGTTGTCCCGTCGTCGAGTTATCCGCTATTTGTTCTGCTGGTTGTGGATTCTTTCGTGGCCTGCCTCTCCTCATGCTTCTAATCAGAAAAGACCAAATCCTATAACTCTCGCGAAGATATAAAAAAAAGAGATTTTTATACATAAACAACAATTTCAACGAAAAGGTTAGTCGTATTATACATATATATACACATATAGTCATTATACAAAATTTTCTAGTGGCATACTAGGCGGTCGGGTGTGCGCGATCCTCCTCGTATATACATATCAAAATTAGTCGAACCGCGCCTGATCCCTACAATATGTTATATACATATACCCATTCTATTACTACGCTGTTCAGATATGATTATATATACATATACATAATACGCACGAAAGATAACAGTCTTCTTAAAAACAGCAAGTAGATTAGATCCTACTCGCTAACCATCTCCCTAAGCCATCGCCGCAGGTGAGGGCGGGGGTCCCTGAAATCCTGATAGGGCAGCCCCTGGCCCCCTCTCCTCCATGTGCTCATCTGGATCCTCCTCAGGATCTTCTTCAGGATCTTCCTCAGGATCCTCTTCATCATCCCCCCGTCTGAGTCTCCATTAGACGGATCAAACGGCCCTCTCTCAGGTGGAGGTGGCTGTTCATGCCTCATCCAAAGATCCATCAGCTGCTGGGCCATCCTTCCGAAGTCTAAACTTGGAGTGCCATCCACTCCCGAATATACTAATTCATACCTGTATACTAACCTGGCCCTCGCAGTCCACTGAATGGGGAGCGTTTCAATCAAACGACTCGCTGCATCAAGGTTCCTTATCCTACCTGTGGCTCCTCCCGCCTCTCGCCAGCAATGAAAAAGTCTGGCTATGTGCTTACCCACAGATATATCTCCTGCGACACTACTTTCATAGAAGAGTCGGGTAGCTCTAGCTTCTGTGGTGTCATATCTAGGTACCCTTTTCCTAGCGGTTCTACGAAAAGTGGCCATCTGTCATCCACAAACTCTTATGTAAGTTTCATAGTTAACCCATAATTAAATCTACCCATATTCTAGTGGCATCGCCATCCTGTTCACATAACAGAGAAAACCCAACAGCACATAATAACATTCACATCATGAATATCAAAAAAACCTGGCGGAAAAAGGTCGAACAGAATTGCCTGTCAAACTCACATATTAATCATATAATTCATACTTATTTTTATACACACATGGTTTTATGAGCAAGGCTCTACGAAAGAAAAAGTGTAGAGCCAGGCTCTAATACCAATACTGTCACGCCCCATTTTCGAATATGGAAATATAACTTATATAGCGGAAGCATAACATATAAACAGGGCGTCCAGCCAAAAGAATAGATCATCGGAAAGCAAATAATAACCGAAGTTCTGGAAATGATGATCCTCGTACTTAGAAGTGATTAACGTGTACAGTAAAGAAATATGTTTAGTTCCAACGTAAAAGAAATTCTTAATACATAGTACCAAAATGGGGTTCTGGAAAAGCCGATAAGAAAAATATACATAGTTATACATGCAAAAGTGTCAGGCAATTCCGTTCGTCCCTCCTTCATTCATGGCTTTCTGTAAAATAAAAACATATAAGGGGTGAGTGCCAAAAATACACTCAGTGGGTCGACCTATACCGTGGAAAGGGAAACACATATTTATCGTAATCTTGTTATATACGTAAACATAGTACACATTGCGGATTCTCGAGTAGTCCCTTACAAACCATTGAATAGGTTTCTGAAGAAAGCCTATCGGAGCCCCCAAGCCGACTCCATTTGAGTTTTTACACCCCTGTTGTTGGGTTTCCGAAGAATACCCCTATAGATGGGTTTCCGAAGAATACCCTACTTGGCGTAGAAAGCGCATGCACAGTTAAGAATTTCACATAATATTTCCCACATAACACATAGTACACATTATTCACGTTCACGTAAGTTCATATAATTCACATCATTACAGATAGACAAGTAAATCCTTTGCCATGTATTGGTTTCTAAAGAAACCCCTGCAGTACGGGTATTATCCCGACTTTTCGTCATATGAAATCAATTGCATTTGTATTCCCTGAAATCGTTAACCTTTCGAAAACATATAATTTATTCAAAATCCATCATATAGTAATGACGTTCAACCTGAAATAGACTTCACATGAATATCGAATTTAAAGTCACATAGTGCATATAAATTCACATAATAAATTGTATAATTAAAAATGCATTTGTTTGATAAGATTTTACCCCCACCTCGATTAACAAAGTTCGATTGCGATTCGTTGTCCCCTTCCTTAATCCTGTCCTTCGTTGTCGTTGGCGTAGGATTTACAGACGAAGGACAGGATTAAGGAAGGGGACAACGAATCGCAATCGAACTTTGATAATCGAGGTGGGGGTAAAATCTTATCAAACAAATGCATTTTTAATTATACAATTTATTATGTGAATTTATATGCACTATGTGACTTTAAATTCGATATTCATGTGAAGTCTATTTCAGGTTGAATGTCATTACTATATGATGGATTTTGAATAAATTATATATTTTCAAAAGGTTAACGATTTCAGGGAATACAAATGCAATTGATTTCATATGACGAAAAGTCAGGATAATACCCGTACTGCAGGGGTTTCTTTAGAAACCAATACATGGCAAAGGATTTACTTGTCTATTTGTAATGATGTGAATTATATGAACTTACGTGAACGTGAATAATGTGTACTATGTGTTATGTGGGAAATATTATGTGAAATACTTAATTGTGCATGCGCTTTCTACGCCAAGTAGGGTATTCTTCGGAAACGCATATATAGGGGTATTCTTCGGAAACCCAACAACAGGGGTATTCTTTGGAAACCCAACAACAGGGGTGTAAAAACCCAAATGGAGTCGGCTTGGGGCTCCGATAGGCTTTCTTCGGAAACCTATTCAATGGTTTGTAAGGGACTACTCGAGAATCCGCAATGTGTATTATGTTTACGTATATAACAAGATTACGATAAAAATGTGTTTCCCTTTCCACAGTACAGGTCGACCCACTGAGTGTATTTTTGGCACTCACCCCTTATATGTTTTTATTTTACAGAAAGCCATGAATGAAGGAGGGATGAGCGGAATTGCCTGACACTTTTGCTTGTATAACTATGTATATTTTTCTTGTCGGCTTTTCCAGAACCCTATTTTGGTACTATGTATTAAGAATTTCTTTTACGTTGGAACTAAACATATTTCTTTACTGTACACGTTAATCACTTCTACGTACGAGGATCATCATTTCCAGAACTTCGGTTATTATTTGCTTTCCGATGATCTATTCTTTTGGCTGGACGCCCTGTTTATATGTTATGCTTCTGCTATATAAGTTATATTTGCATATTCGAAAATGGGGCGTGACAGTATTGGTATCATCGCCTGGCTCTACACTTTTTCTTTCGTAGAGCCTTGCTCATAAAACCATGTGTGTATAAAAATAAGTATGAATTATGTGATTAATATGTGAGTTTGACAGGCAATACTGTTCGACCTTTTTCCGCCAGGTATTTTTGATATTCATGATGTGAATGTTATTATGTGTTGTTGGGTTTTCTCTGTTATGTGAACAGGATGGCGATGCCACTAGAATATGGGTAGATTTAATTATGGGTTAACTATGAAACTTACATAAGAGTTTGTGGATGACAGATGGCAGCTTTTCGTAGAACCGCTAGGAAAATGGTACCTAGATATGAGAGCACAGAAGCTAGAGCTACCCGACTCTTCTATGAAAGTAGTGTCGCAGGAGATGTATCTGTGGGTGAGCACATAGCCAGACTTTTTCATTGCTGGCGAGAGGCGGGAGGAGCCACAAGTAGGATAAGGAACCTTGATGCAGCGAGTCGTTTGATTGAAACACTCCCTAGTCAGTGGACTGCGAGGGCCAGGTTAGTATACATGGATGAATTAGTATACTCGGGAGTGGATGGCACTCCGAGTTTAGACTTCGGAAGGATGGCCCAGCAGCTGATGGATCTTTGGATGAGGCATGAACAGCCACCTCCACCTGAGAGGGGGCCGTTTGATCCGTCCAGTGGAGACTCGGACGGGGGGAGGATGAAGAGGATCCTGAGGAAGATCCTGAGGAGGATCCAGATGAGCACATGGAGGAGAGGGGGCCATGGGCTGCCCTATCAGGATTTCAGGGACCCCCGCCCCCATCTGCGGAGATGGCTTAGGGAGATGGTTAGCGAGTAGGATCTAATCTACTTGCTGTTTTTAAGAAGACTGTTATCTTTTGTGCGTATTATGTATATGTATATATAATCATATCTGAACAGCGTAGTAATAGAATGGATATATGTATATAACATATTGTAGGGATCAGGCGCAATTCGACTAATTTTGATATGTATATACGAGGAGGATCGTGCACACCCGACCGCCTAGTATGCCACTAGAAAATTTTGTATAATGACTATATGTGTATATATATGTATAATACGACTAACCTTTTCGGTGAAATTGTTGCTTATGTATAAAAATCTCTTTTCTTTCTATCTTCGCGAGAGTTATAGGATTTGGTCTTTTCTGATCAGAAGCATGAGGAGAGGCAGGCCACGAAAGAATCCACAACCAGCAGAACAAATAGCGGATAACTCGACGACGGGACAACCTGTACCTGAAGGGTTGGAGCCACGACAAAATATATCGAGTCAATCTACGTCAAGGCCGCCACCTATGGAGCCCATAGAGAGTTTACTCACCGTCTTACGAGGTTTAGCTGAGCGGTTAGGCAACGAAAATACAACAACCGCACCGGTGGAACCCAGAGAGGACGTGAATAAAGTAATCGAACTCTTCCGACGCTTTAACCCCCGGTATTCAATGGAAAAGGAGAACCATCTGATGCTGAGGAATGGCTGAGAGCCCTCGATCGATTATTCGCTCATATGACTTGCACCGAGGCACATAAAATTTCGTGTGCCGTCTTTCAGTTCACAGAAGAAGCAAGCTTCTGGTGGAAATCCTATAGTCGAACCTTGACCATAGAAAAGAAGAACGAAATGACTTGGTCAGAGTTCAAAGAGATCTTCATGCAGAATTATCTGCCTCAGTCCTATCGGGACACAAAAGAAATATAATTCCTACACCTTAGACAGGGGTTTCTGACGGTGGGTGAATACGAGAGGAAGTTTAATCAATTAAGCAGGTATGCCACCCATTTGGTGGATACAGACTCTAAGAAGGCCAGACGTTTCTGTAGGGCTTTGCGCCCAGAAGTTGGTGCTATCTTGGCAGGACAAAGAGAGATTATATACGAAGAGATGGTGAGAAGAGCATTGGAAGTAAGTTCTCGAGTGCGACCAGACGTGGTGATTCCAAAGAGAACAAACGAGGAGTTGCGGAAGAGAAAGTGGGTTAATCCGGGACCGAACCAAAGCCAAAATTTTAACCAGGGAAAGCGACCAATGAGTAGTGGTGGCTTCAATACACAGGATACTAAACCTAAGCCACTATGCCCTAAATGTGGAAAGCGACATTTTGGGTCTTGCCTCTTTGGGACACAGAATTACTTCCGATGTAAGGAACCGGGTCACAGCGCGATGAATTGTCCGAAATTTCCAGCAATGGCGCAAGGTTTTAAGTAGAGACCCGACATGGGAAGAGCTCGAGCTTTTGCTCTTACCCGTAATGAAGCGGCAGAGAACCCGGAAACAATGGCAGGTATGTTATCATTTTATAACCTGCTTGCGCTTGTCTTATTTGATACTGGGGCAACCCATTCATTTATCTCCGTCAAATTTTATGAAATGTTGGGATTGGATAGCAGTACAATAGATGCTAGAATTCTAGAGGTTAGTATACCTTCAGGAAAAACAGTTAAAACCAGAGGGCGTGTCGGAACCTAGATATAACCTTTGGAAATAAAACTCTTTTTGCCGACCTGCATGTGTTGGAAATGAAAGATTTCGACGTAATCTTGGGGATGGATTGGCTAAAGAGCAATCATGCGGTAATCAAGTGCTACGAACGAGAGATTCTCTTTAGACCGCCTGAAGGTGAAGGGTTTACTTTCTTCAGAACTCGAGTTGGGTTAAATCTTAGAGTGATTACGGCCTTACAAGCTATAAAATTACTCAGGAGAGGAGATTGCGAAGCGATGTTAGTCAACTTGGTGGATCTCAAACAAGAGACGGATCCAATTGATAAAGTACCGATAGTGAAAGAGTTCAAGGATGTGTTCCCTGAAGATCTACCCGGTCCACCACCAGATAGAGAGGTGGAATTCGGAATAGAATTGGTGTCTGGATCCGCACCAGTGTCTAAAGCTCCGTACCGAATGACACCGAAAGAATTACAAGAATTAAAGGTGCAGTTACAGGAATTGTTAGAAAAAGGTTTTATTCGACCCAGTGTGTCTCCATGGGGAGCTCCTGTGCTATTTGTAAAGAAGAAAGATGGAACCTTTCGGATGTGCATCGACTACCGCGAGTTAAACAAGAGAACCATCAAGAACAAATACCCGTTACCTCGAATTGAAGATCTGTTTGATCAGCTAAAGGGTGCCAGCGTATTTTCAAAATCGATTTAAGGTCTGGATATCATCAAGTGAAGGTCAAGAAGGAGGACATATCCAAGACAGCTTTCCGAACAAGGTAAGGCCACTACGAGTTCGTAGTGATGTCTTTCGGATTAAGCAATGCACCAGCTATTTTCATGGATATGATGAATCGTATCTTCCACCCATACCTTGATCAATTTGTGATAGTATTTATCGATGATATTTTGATATATTCCAGCAGTAAGGTGCACCATGAAGAACATCTACGAATCGCGTTAGAAATCCTACGAAAGGAAAAGCTATACGCGAAGTTCAAGAAATGTGAATTCTGGTTGGACAAGGTATCATTCCTTGGACATATTGTTTCTGCACAAGGAATAGAGGTGGACCCAGCCAAAGTAGAAGCTGTTAGCAATTGGAAGGCACCGTCTAACGTAAACGAGGTGCGAAGTTTCCTGGGGTTAGCAGGATATTAGCAGAAGGTTCATAGAAGGATTCTCCAAGATTGCTCTACCAATGACCCGTTTAACTCGAAAGGAGACGAAATTTCAATGGACGGATCGGTGTGAAGAGAGCTTCCAAGAATTGAAGAGACGGCTAACTGCGGCACCAGTACTCACACTTCCAGATGGAACGAAGGGATTCGTGGTTTATAGCGATGCGTCCAAGCAAGGTTTGGGATGCGTTTTGATGCAGGAAGGAAAAATGATAGCTTATGCATCAAGACAGTTAAGAACTCATGAGCAAAATTATCCAACTCATGACCTGGAACTAGCCGCCGTAATGTATGCCCTCAAGATTTGGCGACACTATTTATATGGAGGGAAATGTGAGATCTACACAGATCACAAGAGCCTGAAATATTTCTTCGAACAAAAAGAGCTCAATATGAGGCAACGAAGATGGTTGGAATTGGTAAAGGATTATGATTGCACCATTCTTTACCATCCGGGAAAGGCGAATGTTGTTGCTGATGCACTTAGCCGGAAGAGGACTGGAGAAGCAAATTGTCCACTTACTAATTAAGATTTGCTGACAAGAGAAATGGCTAAGTTAAGTTTGGAGATAGTCGTACCACCAAACAACATCAAAGCTAGAGTTGCAGCTTTGACGGTGCGACCCACTCTACGAGAACAGATCGTCGAAGCATAGAAAAACGATAGATTTCTGCAACGAATAAGAAAACGCATGGAGAAAGGAAAGGCAGAAGGATTTACGAATTCAACCGATGGAGCCCTTACATTTAGGGGAAGACTTTGTGTGCCAAAAGACGAAGAATTGAGAAATAGAATTTTGAAAGAGACACACGCGACCACGTACTCAGCTCATCCTGGAGGTATGAAAATGTATCAAGATTTGAAGAAGACTTTTTGGTGGCGGAATATGAAGGGCAACATCGGACAATTTGTTAAAAGATGTTTGATTTGCCAACAAGTGAAAGCAGAACACCAACGACCCGGAGGAATGCTAGTGCCTTTGGAAATACCAGAGTGAAAATGAGAACATATCACCATGGATTTTGCGGTGGGATTACCCAAAACCAGACAAGGGAACCAAGTGGTTTGGTTAATTGTTGATAGATTAACGAAATCTGCTCACTTTCTACCGATTAGAACGACAATGGAAATAGATAAGTTGGCACGAATTTACTTAAAGGAAATAGTCCGACTCCATGGAGTGCCGGTTTCTATCGTTTCTGATAGAGGTCCTCGTTTCACGTCTCGTTTCTGACATAGCTTACAAAAGGAGTTGGGAGCCAAACTGGCATTCAGTACAGCTTTCCACCCTCAGACGGATGGACAAAGTGAACGAACAATTCGAACTCTAGAAGATATGTTGAGAGCATGCGCGTTGGATTTCCATGGGAATTGGGAAGAACATCTATTTTTAGTGGAATTTACCTACAACAACAACTATCAGTCCACCATAGGAATGGCACCTTACGAGGCGTTGTATGGAAGAAAGTGCCAATCACTCATTTATTGGGATGAAGTGGGTGAGAAGAAAGTATTGGGAACAGAGTTAGTAGATCAAACAATAGAGGTGATAAAGCGAATCCGAGAAAGGATCAAGGTGGCTCAAGACCGACAGAAATCCTACGCGGATAAGAGAATGAGAGAATTGAAGTTTGAAGTGGGCGATAAAGTTTTTCTAAAGATATCACCCACTAAAGGAGTTTACCGATTTGGAAAGAGAGGTAAACTAAGACCAAGGTACATTGGACCGTACGAAGTATTGGAACGAGTCGGCGAAGTAGCATACCGATTAGCTCTGCCACCTGACTTTACAGGCATCCACAACGTATTTCACGTGTCTATGCTACGAAAATATGTATTTGATCCGAGTCACGTTATTCACCAAGAAAGCATTGGACTCGAAAAAGACTTGACGTATGAAGAGACTCCTGTCACGATACTAGATAGAAGGGTTCATAAACTTAGAAACAGAGATGTGGTTCTAGTAAAAGTGCAGTGGAGTCAACACAACGCCAATGAAGCCACTTGGGAGAAAGAAGAAGAGATCCTCGCTAGATACCCGAACCTACCATATCTTGGTACGTTTCTAAATTTCGAGGACGAAATTTCTAATTAGGAGGGAGGATATAACACCCCAAAATTTTATAACATAGATTATATGAATACATGTACATTAATTATGTATGAGTATTATTTAGTGTTAGCCCAAAGTAATGTTATTCTGTTTCGGCCCAAATTCAATACCACTTAAGCCCAAGACTTGAGCCCATTTATATATATATATATTTTTTAAGCACAAGTAAAATGTTGCAAGCCTAATTTTCTTTAGCTGATTTAAGTGTGAGCCAATTTGCAACTATCCGGCCTAAGTTAGATTTTATTTTGAGCCCACACTTGAGCCATGTTTAATCAGCCCAATACTTGGGAGAGATCCTCGTCATCTTCTTGTATCCTTGAAGTTATACACGTGTTTTCGTTCCTGATACACCTGTACATGAGGGGGAACAACACTCCATCTTCTCCAATTTCCTTTCTTTCATCAAAACTTTTACTGGGAATTTTCTTAAATTAGCAAGAAAATCAAGGAAATCAACTTGGTGTGGCAAGGGTAAATAATTCATTTCAATTGCTTTGAAAACTTTTTAATCATGTTACTGCATATATAGATATATAGCATATATAGATAGATGTCTTTCTTTTCTTTTTTCTCTATCTCTCTGTTTCTCTTCTCTCTCTCGCTACTCTTGTTCTCGGCTGCAGGGTTGGGCGGCGCCGTGTACGGCGGCGCCGTGCGTAGTTAAGGAGGGCAGCGCCGCTGCCGGCGGCGCTGCTGTGAGGTTGTGAGGTGAGAGTGTGATGTGTGTGTTGGTTGTGTAATTGGTTGTGTAATTGCTGTTAGATCGAGGAGGGGGAAACGAGGGAGGCGCCGCCGCGATGGGCGGCGCCGTGTGCTGAGTTTGATCGGAGGGGACGCCGGCAGGGTCTCGGCGGCGAGGGACGGTGGCAGAGGTAGAAATTGGAGAAAAGGGGGAAGAGTTAGGTTTGAATTGTGAGGGAGTGCGTGAGTGGCGCCGCCGTGTATGGCGGCGCCGTACGATAGCGGAGATGAGGCCGCTGCTACCGACGGAGGACAACAGCGGCGGCGGCTGTACGAGGGGGGAGGTTGACGGCGTCCTGGGTAGAAAAAGATGAGGGGCAGTGTGCGTTTTGTGTGGGGGTGCCGCCGTGTGCGGCGGCGCCGTGCGAGGACATGGATGAGGCCGCTGCTGCCGGCGGAGGGCAGCAGCGGCGGCGACCGACCAAGAGGGAGGAGCAGTCGACGGGAATGGGGAAGAAAGAGAACAGGGGTTGATTTTGGAAATTTAATACACTCTAGGGACCTTTTTGCAAGAATTATAATTAAGCCTATTCATTAGTTAATCCCTTACCATTTGCGTTATTGCACATTTAGTCCCTGCAACTCTATTAATTATTGTTGAGCTCCTAAAGATAGTTTCAATTGCAGTTTGTTTCCAAATTTATGAAAATAATGTTATGACCACAAACCTTATACCTTATGTATAAAAGGGACTGGAATGACGCTTAAAATGATACGAAAAATACGATGAACCATCGTTAGGCTAGGAAAACCCTAGTACGAGACTACGATCATATAATTCTAGATTTGATTAAACTCTAAACCTAGGATCACGAATTCTTATTCCGTTCAGGGATTTATTCTCCTAGTTATTCCGAACATATACAGTTAAATTAGACGCTAAGTCGAACTTCTGCGCTATGTAGGATTTACAGACGAAGGACAGGATTAAGGAAGGGGACAACGAATCGCAATCAAACTTTGATAATCGAGGTGGGGGTTAAATCTTATAAAACAAATGTATTTTTAATTATACAATTTATTATGTGAATTTATATGCACTATGTGACTTTAAATTCGATATTCATGTGAAGTCTATTTCAGGTTGAACGTCATTACTATATGATGGATTTTGAATAAATTATATGTTTTCGAAAGGTTAGCGATTTTAAGGAATACAAATGCAATTGATTTCATATGACGAAAAGTCGGGATAATACCCGTACTGCAGGGGTTTCTTTAGAAACCAATACATGGCAAAGGATTTACTTGTCTATTTGTAATGATGTGAATTATATGAACTTACGTGAACGTGAATAATGTGTACTATGTGTTATGTGGGAAATATTATGTGAAATACTTAAGTGTGCATGCGCTTTCTACGCCAAGTAGGGTATTCTTCGGAAACCCATCTATAGGGGTATTCTTCGGAAACCCAACAACAGGGGTATTCTTCGGAAACCCAACAACAGGGGTGTAAAAACCCAAATGGAGTCGGCTTAGGGCTCGATAGGCTTTCTTCGGAAACCTATTCAATGGTTTGTAAGGGACTACTCGAGAATCCGCAATGTGTACTATGTTTACGTATATAACAAGATTACGATAAAAATGTGTTTCCCTTTCCACAGTACAGGTCGACCCACTGAGTTATTTTTGGCACTCACCCCTTATATGTTTTTATTTTACAGAAAGCCATGAATGAAGGAGGGACGAGCGGAATTGCCTGACACTTTTGCATGTATAACTATGTATATTTTTCTTGTCGGCTTTTCCAGAACCCTATTTTGGTACTATGTATTAAGAATTTCTTTTACGTTGGAACTAAACATATTTCTTTACTGTACACGTTAATCACTTCTAAGTACGAGGATCATCATTTCCAGAACTTCGGTTATTATTTGCTTTCCGATGATCTATTCTTTTGGCTGGACGCCCTGTTTATATGTTGTGCTTCCGCTATATAAGTTATATTTCCATATTCGAAAATGGGGCGTGACAATTGGAGAAGATGGAGTGTTGTTCCCCCTCATGTACAGGTGTATCAGGAACAAAAACACGTGTATATCTTCAAGGATACAAGAAGATGACGAGGATCTCTCCCAAGTATTGGGCTGATTAAACATGGCTCAAGTGTGGGCTCAAAATAAAATCTAACTTGGGCCGGGTAGTTGCAAATTGGCTCACACTTAAATCAGCTAAAGAAAATTGGGCTTGCAACATTTTACTTGTGCTTAAAATATATATATATATATGGGCTCAAGTCTTGGGCTTAAGTGGTATTGAATTTGGGCCAAAACAAAATAACATTACTTTGGGCTAACACTAAATAATACCCATACATAATTAATATACATGTATTCATATAATCTATGTTATAAAATTTTAGGGTGTTATATACAGGATCCGTGTAATACACGAGATTTAATTAATTAAATGAAACTTAATATAATTAGAAAACTTTAAATATTATATCTACATAAGAAAAGTAAATTTATTGTTTTGTGCAATACGTATAAACTAATTTTGTATAAAATATAGTATAATGTGATTAAAGTATTATTTAATTGTTAAAATATATTTGTGTTTGTAAAGGAATATAAATATTTTATTATTTTCTTAAAAATATTTATATTGTTGTGTTTATTATATTATTCAACATTTCCAACAAACTTTTAGTTTCTTTTTATTGTTAAAGTTTAGAATAATTTCAATTTTCTTTTCAATTAAACGATAAAAAATAAAAATTGAAATATAATTTTCAAATAAATGTCATAATTTATTTTAATATATATATATATGCAAAAATTAATCGTCAATTCATTAATTACTAGATTTGAATTATTGTTTTGATCATACCATCTTCATTTTAGTTTTAAATTTTTATATTTATATTTTTGTCAAATTATTTTAAAATATCTATATTTAAAATATACTATATTTATACCTATATTATATATATATCTATATATATATATATAAGCAGAATATTATGCCAAAAATAACTACAATAAATGTCTCATTTATTAAATATTTCTATTTTGAGAAATCATTAATAACTTTCACTCTATATTTATTAATAAAAAATAAAAAAATATTAATTTTATGACATTTAATTTTATATTTATTGTATAGAACAAGCTCAAAAAGAAAAAATAAATATATAAATCTATCTATATATTCTATATTATAACAATAGAGGAAAAGTATGAGATATTTGCAGTAATACCATTTTCCCCACAAAAAGTGTTACATCAACAATTATTTTTTCTTTTTTATTTTGTATCTTTTATTATTTAATCCAGTCAATTTATAATATAAATATTGTATTAGTTTATTTTTATTTTACTAATATTGATTAGGTTAATTTTTTTGAATAATTTCTTAAATACCAACAATAGATATTGTCCAAACAATAATTTCAACTAGTATATATCCCGTGTAACACACGGTATTTTTTTGAAAATTAATATTATTAAAAAATTAATATAAAATGTAATACATTTTGAGTAAGAAATAACAATGCACCGAATACACATGCTGGATCAAAAATGATACTTAACGAAAACTATTTTCATATTTACATGACTTCAAAAATATTTGTATTGCCAATTTGTAGGTAATACATATACTTTAGCCATAATTTAAAATTAAAATCAAAGCAAAATTAAAATACATTATATTAAGTATTTTTCTATTAATTTGTATTAACTAAATTAACATCTCATTTTCTATTAATATTTAATTTAATGTATATTATATTCATATCAACATATATTCATCAAAATTTTAATATTAACATATATTTATTAGCAATCAACAATTGTTTTTCATGACTTTATTGATTTTTGTTGTTCTTAAAATTATATTTATATACTCACATGACCTAAAAAGTATATGCACATAATATACTTATTCATGATATGCTTGATTTAATTTTTTCCCACTTTATAATGATTATATTTATTAGCAATTAGTTTAAACATATTACAATCAATTCCAATATTAAAATATATTGATTAAAATTTCATAGGTTACAAATTGTTATTAATTATCATTAAAATTTCATAGGTTACTAATTGTTAGCCATTATAATTAAATGAATTAATTGGATTAAATTATAAATTATATATATATATATATATAAATTAAAAATATTGAGTGAAAATTTAGAATAATCATAGAGTGACATGTGTTTCTAATGGTTATTCTTTTAGTATATATGAAAGATATAAATATTAATTTGTTTAGGGATAATTGATATCTTATTTAATATAAATTAATAAATAAGTATACACTATTAAAGATGTGTGTATATACATACATGTATATATCTATAATATGTATTTAGTGTGAAATTAAATGTCATCCTAAGTATTTTTTAAATTAATATTTGTAAGTGTCACGTCAATAAAAAAAATTATTTGCATTTTTTACTATTTAATCTATTTGACTTAATAATATAAATATTGTATTAGTTTATTCTCATTTTATTGATCTTAATTAAATTAACTTTTATTGAATACTTTCTTAAATACCAACTATAGATATCCAAACAATAATTTCAATATTAAATATTAATTTGTATGTGGATAATTTTTATCATATTTAATGTAAATTAAAAAATAAATATAACACTATTAAAGATGTGTGTATATACACACATATATATATATAACATGTATTTTGGTTTGAATTATGTGTCATCCTAAATATTTTTTAAATTAATAGTTATATTTCAAATATGTAATATCAGTCAATATTTTATTCTTTATCGATATATTTTAATGATGAATTGAAGATATTGTTAAGTATACAATTATAAATATCTCATAATTAATCAAATAAAATATTCATCTTTTACTTTACACTTAGGACTTCGTATATTTTTACATGAGAGTGCACGTTAAATGACTCGACTGATTATTTAAATTATATGTTTAGTTTCTAATTATATTGTCATCATCATGATCACTACTACATTTCGATTTTACATTGAGTTTGAATTGTAATGATAAATATCGTACTAAATTGATTAATTTACGTGATACTTATAATAGAATAGTTATCTGTCATCTTTGATGTTAAACGATATTAATTAAAAAAAATTAATTCAATTTATTTTAAATAAAAGGTTGAAAATATATAATTCACAGTGCTTGCATCAAATTCCTACGTAAAATTTCTAATGTTATAGTGTATTGTTTCTATATATACATTCTGACACACACATGTATTTTATTTAAGTAATTGAATTTGATTTTTAATTCATAATTTTTCTTTTTACTTTTTTAGTATATTTCATTTAAATGACTGGCGATATTAGTTTGTAACATAGATGATAAAAAAAATATTTCAACTAGAAATGTTGTGTATAAAGAAGTTTTTAAAAAAACTTACAAACTTTGCAGGTAAAATTTCCAATTTTGATTTGAAGATCATGATTGATATTTTTGTTTTTAGTATTAATCATAGATTAGTGAATTGAATGTGTTGGAAACATTTGAAGTATGTTTTGATGAGACAAAACCTTAAGTAACTCTAACAAGCATAACCAATCTTAGGATAGGTTACTGCATAAGATTAAAAGAACAGAGAAAGTGTCAAAAGGAAGGATATTGAAGAGAATGGTTAAAAAAGAATCTGATGAACTAATAAGGATACTAATAACTACAGAAAGCTACTGGATGAAAGCAGAATGCAACGAGACAGGAAGCTACCTGGGAGACCATACCGAAAGCATACTGCAAGGACAACATGCTACAGAAGCCTCAAGCCACTTGAAGGAGCAAGCCAGAGAAGGAAGCTCCAGAATGAAGCAAGAGGAGAAAGCTACAAAGCAGGCATGGGAAGAAAGTCAAAGTTACCGGTAGAGAGAAGAGAAGAGGAGCCAACCAGAATAAGACAAGTGGAAAGCGAAAAGCTGGAAAGTGTC
The DNA here is from genome assembly GCA_005771605.1 of Scutellaria baicalensis. Classification (NCBI taxonomy): domain Eukaryota; kingdom Viridiplantae; phylum Streptophyta; class Magnoliopsida; order Lamiales; family Lamiaceae; genus Scutellaria; species Scutellaria baicalensis. Next base: position 23,470,468 of record CM016722.1, on the reverse strand, counting down.
AGGAGTGCAATACATTTATAGATTAGGGAACCTACCTACCTTCAACGGGAGATTTCCTAATTTATAAATAAGAAGAAGACTGAGGAAGAGTGAGAGCAAGAGAGAAGAGAACGAGCACAACAGAATATACAAGCTCGTAGAGAGAAGCGCAAAAGAAGAAAGAAGAGCTCAACAGAGAAGAAAGCACAAAAAGAGGGGGAAATTAAAATAGAAGAAAAGAAAGTGTTCAAAAGAGCAGAAGAAAAGAAGAAAAGCTCGAACACTCCACACCCCAAAAGACGCACGCTTAGTCAGTCAGTCCTGCAGCATGCTTCAGCAGATCAATCTGCAAACGAAGGCCAAGCTTGCTGCACCTAGTTGAAGAAGAAGAAGACAAACTCCTTCTAAAGGACTGTCTTGGAGCACTCAGTGCGAGGAGTAGAGTCCTGCTGAGTTTTCCACTTTCTAAGAGAGAAAGTGAGGACCCTTGGTGGGTAGAATAGGATCCTGTGTGGGTCAATGGGAAAGTAGGCAAACAGCTGTGTGAAGGCTTGCTACTCACTTGTTAAGTGTGGGTTGTAATAGATAGGTCTATGTAAATCAACTAGTTTAACAAAGGTTCCCTCTTGAGAAGAGGCAGAGAGGATGTAGAAGGATTACTCCACCTTCGAACCTCTATATATCCTTACGTCTATGTGTGCTTATTGCTTAACCTGCATACTTTATGATAAAGCAAGCACATCTTCTATACTTGGCTCTACAATGAGAGAAAGGCTTCCGCAACCACTCTAATCAGTAACCTCCCAAAAGGTTACTGATCCTAGAATTAAGCCAAGGAAAAGAAAAGTTTGAAAATACACTAGACTTTACCAGCCTTTTTGGGACCAACAGAATGTGTATAATATCGACATATTGTTGTGAATTGGATTATCTTTAGCAAATTTAGATTTTTCTAGTTATTAAATATTATAGTTGTCTATATACTAAAATTACTCAGACTATATTATCAAATAATTAATATTTACCAACATTATATTACAGACCGTGCATCGCACGGGTGCGAGTACTAGTGTTATTTAATAAATCATGCTAAAAATCAAATAGATGTCATAAATTATTTAGTTATGTTTCTTTAAAACATTACTTTAATGCCATTGATTTGCCATGCATATTAAAAGCTATTGCATTTAAAAATACATTTAATAAAGATTTTATTTTAAAAAAATTCTTATATAAATTAAATTGTGAGCTTGACATGTAGCATAGGTGGTCTTTCTTTTTTATATATATAGATATGGAAAATTTAAATAAACTTGTTAAAGTAACACAAGGCAAATGATTTAAAATTTTGAATTTGTTAATTTAAAAAATATAGAGAAAAATATAAATAAATAAATTATATATTAATCAAATTGTATTGTTTTTAATGCTAAATTAAGCATTGTGCATTATATAAAATTAACTACAAATATATTTTCTTATATAAATTGTAATTAACTTTTTTTCTAAAGTTTCTAAGTTTAATTTAATTTTCCTAATCTTATATTTTTATGTTACTAGGTCATTTAATGTTCATTTTACAAGTATGATTGGTCTAATAGTTTATAATTTCATTCAAATCATTTGTTATATTTGGCATTTCGTGTATCACCTCAACCTAACTTTGGAGGATTAAGGCACTACCATGACATTACATGCTCAAAATATATTAAAAAATGAAATAAAAATGATTAAAAATCTTTTATGTATGGAAACTCAGCGGAAGACTTAATTAGAAAACACGAGCTTTTTTTTTCTTTAAAACATAAAGGATAAAGATGCAAGGGGTCTGACTCGTGTTTTGCCCACATTTGTAAGTCAAAACCTATGATACATTTTAAAACGCATGAAAATCTTACTCATGAAAATCTTACTTAATCAATTAAACCAAAATCGAACGTTCCAGAAAGTATTAAGTGTTATCAAAACATACATATTAACATTTAACAAAACATATACTACTTGGGAGGAGTCCATACAGCCGGCTACACATCCGCTTCGTCATAAGCTAAACCTAGAAAGATTTAGAGGTAACATCATAAGACTCCTTCGGAGAGGAGCCCCAGTGGGATAACAATACTCTCTCATACATAGAAGCAATTAAATTATTAAGCGCATACTACATGTCCAACAGACACTCTCAGCTGTTTTGGGCCCTCATAATGTAGACCAGACACTCTCGCCCTTATGGTCACATAACATTAAGGAATGTGGACACGCTAACCCACTAGACCTTTCTTTCATAGACCAGACACTTGGACCCTTATGGTCGTCACCCTTCGTGAAGCCCTCCCAATTATAGCTACGGTGCTTCCCTCCGTATATTTTCATACATATCTTACTAATTTAATTATCAACATGTAGAAGAGAGTAGAAGTTACCCACATTTGAAGGTTTCACTAGAAGCGGGGATAGCTACTGAAGTATCCGATTGTCTCGTACTACACTCGGCACATTCATGAACATTTAGTCTTTGATTATATCTCGATTATATCATACTCATACATACATATCCATCTTCATGTATTACTAAGTTAACATATTACTCGATGCTCATTAATGTGTCTTAGGAAAACATGATATCATGAAGTCATGTCATGGACACCTATATAACCTAACATACATATCATTCATGCCACATATGTATATCATAAAAGCATAACAAATAATTTTAAGAGACTCTAAAGCATTCTTTAAAATATGCATCAATTAATCATTTGAAAGAAAAAGTATTTAGACCTTATGAACTCATAAAACTCTATTACATTACTTTGAAACCTAAACGGTTCATCACCTTACACATAAGCTCACATTTTATTTCTTAAAATCAGTTTCAAAAGATGGTTGAAATCTTACTTTTAATCATAGATAAAACTAGATTCAAAAGCTAGTAACTTGTAGATAGAAATACACTCGTTAGTAGCATATAACGATTTTCATATTTAAAACAAAACATCTAAAATTCATGAAAATAATTATACATTCACATAATACCTCTTAGTTAGTCATGCTAAATCAGTAGATATAAGTTCCAAACACACAAGTTTTAATAATTAACTTTTCGTACCTAAAAATTGTTTGGAAGGTACTCTAAATCAGTCTAATTTTATAAAATTCACCATAAATCATATAGTTATTAAAACCTTCTGGAATTAATAATTTAAATTCACAACATCACTAGTTAAAACTTGGTAAAACAGTTTTGAAGAATTGTAATTCATCGATTTTCTAAAATTATTCTTCGAAAGTACAAAACTGCAAAATTTCATCTTGAAACTAGACTATGTTTGAAAAATCATTATAATTTGTACACTTCTTTAAACATTACCAAAGTTTAAACATAGACTCAAATCCTTATGTAGTATAACATACTAGAACAGTTTTGAAAAATGTTCATTGACAGATTTTATAAAAATATTTTTCTAGTGTCTGAAATTGGACTATCTTTGAAAATTCATTATAATTTATAAACAACTCCAACATTACCAAAATTTAACCATACACTCAAGACTTCATGTAGAATAACATAGTAAAACAGTTTTGAAAAACTCCAAGTATATGATTTTATAAAATTCGTCAAAGTGGACTGCAATTTTCAAAGCTTTTCACAAGTTGATTAAATCCGTTTATTCCCTTGATTAAAAGGTAAATTGTACTTTTAAGACTCTATTAACCTCAAGAAAATCACCATAACTCAGTTTAGTACACATGCAATGAGCTTAGACAAGAAAATCAAACATGCAAAGGCTAAATCAACATTCAATTGCACAATCAACACTCAAATATCACATATTTTGAAGATCAACACTTAGAAGATATTTAACAATTTTCCTCACAATCTTCCTTAAATCTTACATGCAATGAGTTTTGGTAAGACAATCAAATACGCAAAGCTTAATTCAACATGTATTTGTTCAATCAACACTAATGATGACATAATTTTTGAAGATCAAACACATAGACCCAACAAATTTCACCACATTGGTAGAGAACCACCCTTAGATCGCACATGCAATACTTTTTTTCAACATGCATTTCAACATTTAGAACCTAATCATGCTTCTAAAGAGAAGATCGGTAAGGATTAGCCAAGGATACCTCTTAAATGCACCAACAATGAGTTTCTTTGAAGTTTGCTTGGAAGAAGATTATACTTTTCAGCTTAATTCCCAATCTTATCTTGGAAGGATCTTGTTTCTTCACTTAATTCTTGAAAATGGCAGCTTGTTTGAAGGTGGGAATGAAGGTATTTTTTTATAATGAAGAGAAGAATTGGTAGAGAGAAGGAGGAGCAAATGGGTGAGAGAGAGAGAGAGGTGTATCCTCAAAATGGAAGAGTGAAAATGACTCACTACTCTCTTACACACCTATATATACACCTATATAGATATACATTTATAATATATAAATATAGTATGACACATGTATTGTATATGTATATCATCCTTTGTAGTATTTGTCCACTAGTAAAATGATGATTAAAAACACTGAGATGTGTGTTGAATTGATGGGGTACGAGAGAGGTTGAATGTAGTGTCATCTAATGTGACACAAAGAAATTTGTAATGATGATCATAGTAGTTTGAATATTGATGTAATTGTTATCTATAATATTTAATTCATATAGACTTAATTATTATATATGCGTGGGGAAAATTATAATGTTACATATAAAAAGATGACATGTAAAATTATGGACATTACTTGAAATTAATTTAGACATCTTTAAATTAAAGTCTTCATAATATTTGATCATCTAATTATACATGAAAGTATGTACAATATTATACATCATAAAGTCACATAATCGATTGCACATAAAACTATATAATATAAATTCCACATAATTATAATTGAACACATTAGTCATACTTCTTTTAATAATTATTAAAATTCAACTTGTCTATATTTTTTTATACGATCCTTTTACCCGTGTGTGTCGAGTGCATCACGATCAACTCGGTCTCTTCGGGTAATTATCCAGCAAGATTTTTCATACTTAAAGAAACATTAGCTCATTTCTCCTTGATTAAACATAAAGCTTGTCGTAGAGATTATCGGTAATAAATTATTTCAAACATGAATTTATAAATAAAAATATGCTATGAAATTTTTCTGAAAATGTGGTGTTACATTTCGTCTCTCCTTTGTCTATTCAAAAATATAAGATGAATTACGAATTTAAATAGAATATCTTGTATGCTTGAAGTATCAATAACATATAGTGCTTCATTTCATGTATATTCAAAATACAATTGATACAAGAAAGTTGTTTGAAACCACATATAACATAAGATCAACAACACATTATTCCAGAGTTGATATTTGCCATATCACACAACATCGGTGGTTCCAACAACTATGCATTCACAATTTGCCAATCATACATTTTCTGAAAGGAGTAAGGTTTCCGACCACCAGAAAAGTAGATTCCGTCGGTCCTCGCTTCCCAGATGCATTCATCGTTTGTGCATCGGTCTCTCTTTTTGGACGTAAACACATCGAAAGTGGTTTCCTTAAGACCCCAATAAAGATGACAAAAGAATAAAGTATTTCCAAGATAGCTATCACAGAAGCTCCAACTATATTCTTGGTTTTGTTCAACTATGTGATATCCAAGATCGTCGTTTTTAGATTGACAACGTAATTGGAAGTGGTTATCAGGGACTCGATTAAACACATGGACAGTATATTTACCAGTTATTGGGCAACGACCATCTGGCTCAATACTAACCGACGTAATTGGAAAAATGTGGGCACAAAATATCAAAAAGGCTATTATAATCTTCATTATGATGTAAGTGGATATCTAAAATGCTTCTGAAAAATAATATTCCAAAATTCTAGATATTCAATATAGCATGATAATAGGCATGGTTGATTGTATTTATAGCTTTATAGGTCCAAATTATTATTCACCTGCCATAAATGTATATGGAATGAGAAAAATAATATTTTGCGAATAAATTAGGCAATAACTTATTATTAGACCTACTCAAATTGAAAATTACATAATTTAAGTTGGTAGATTAGTGGATTTATTGTGCCAGATTGTGAAATTTCATTAGTGTATCTTCAAAATATTGTATTTTGATGAGTAATTATTGATTACAATTTTTTTCTTCTATGTATGTTAATGTTAATCCTTTTTATTTTCCCATAGTGTCAAGCCAGCTGGCAAATATAATGGCAAGTTTTTACTAAATTTCTAATTTAATCACAATGATTCAGGAATGTTATTATTTTTTAAAAGTCAAGATATTAATGACAAGGACAAAAAGAGCTATTACCTATTATTATAATTTTCTCATATGACAGTACATTAATTTTTGTTCCTTAAATCAGCTAAAATTGGAATTGGAAACAACTGTTCCCTCCGTCTCAAATAAAGTATGGTTTTAAAGTTTTGGTCATAAATTAAGGAAACGTAAAAATTGGATAAGTATATCCTTAACTAATTAAAAATTGATGATTCAAAATTGGAGTGATCAATCAAATTAATTCCATAAAAAGTATTATATTAAATTCCTAAATTTTAAGTATGATATTAAATTTTATAAGGATAATTTGAGAGTAAGATTACATAAAAATATAAAATACAAAATTAAACAAGAAGTATCCCTCATGATTCATTAAGCTTAGTCAAAGATTCCAAAAAAAAAAAAAAAATCGAATATCACCAAAAATATGAATATGTGGTTAAATATTAATATTAAAACATATCAATATATTTAGTAGGTCACAAATTATTTGGAAATAAAATGATTATTCTTAATAATCAGAAAATAAGTAAAAAAAATTGAAATTGAAAATCTGAATATTAACAAAATAAATCAAATGTTTTAATATTATTCGAAAATTGAAATTACTTAATTTTTATTTTCAGCCTTAAATTTGTTTCAAAATGGTTTTAAGTAAAAAAGAATGTAATGTAAATATTAACAATTTTTTAATGATTTATTCGAATATATATTATATATATTTCTAAATATTCAGATTAATATAACTGCTTTTTCTTTGTGGTGATTTTCGAATTTAAAAATATTCCATTTTTTTAATGCTGCCAATTAGGACAAGTATGTGGTGCAACCATGTGACATGGCATGTAGTCCAAATTTAACGTTCAAGCTGAAATATATATTATTCCTAAATTCACCACATTTTATTAATAAACTAGTAGTGTACATGTGCGTTGCACAGTGTGTTATATATATAATTATTAAAAAAATATAATAACATATAAAATGTAATAATTATTATTTTAACAAAAATATATTGATACTTTTTTAATTTGTCTTAGTATAAAGCTAGGTATTTTAATTTTAAATTTATGTCATTATAAATAATTATATTCGAAAATATTAGAAATTTGAAATATATAAAGTAATATATTAATCTATGGATTAAACAAACAAATAAAAAAAATTGTGTCAGAACATTATATAGGGTAGTGAAATTTTAAAAAATAAATTGAATATCGAAAAATAAGTTATATGTATTAGAAATGTTATGATTTAAGTATTGAGATAAATAAATTTATATTTTATTGGCATTTATAACTATAAATGCACATGTATTTTAATAATTTTTTTGGTTCAACGCCACATATAACTCATTTATTTTAAATCAAATAAAAAATTATATCAACTTATCAAATACATGAAAATCTCTCTTGTTATCTATTTAAATGAAACAATTCAAAATTGGACTTAATCTACACATTTTGAATAAAAAAATTATGAATAATAATTATAAGATTGATAAGTCAATATATCAAGGACTAAGAATGATGAAATTTTAATTTGTGAAAAACCAGAAAAATTACTTCTGTCCAATCTCTTATGTCACCTCAATTAATCAGAATATAAATATAAATAAAATTTGACAACAAATAAATATAAAATAAAAAGATAAAATAAAATATTTGTATATTTCAAATGAATAAGTTGGTTAACTTGCAACAATAATTTTAATCTATTTTTTTCTATTTGATATGTTTTACATGCGTAATCTATTAGGTACACATATAATATTTTTTTATTTCTACATTTTAATATCAATATACAATAAATTAATATTATATATCATAAAAACGTTTAAAAATGAAAAATGATTGAAGCCCACACACACATTTCCATATTTCAGTTTGATAAATTTTATATGGATATTAAATTTAAGATCATTAAATAATGATTGATTTTATATATTATATATTTAAAATTGATTTAAAATAGGGTAAATTACAAAAAAACAACCCAAACTATCGACTTTTTTAAAATTGCAACCTAATCTTTTTTTTTTTTTAAGATTGCCACCCAGTCTTTCTGTGATTTTGTCGATTGTAAAATTTCAGGTCATTTTTCCGGCAAATGAATTAATTTTTTTCATTTTGCAACCCAAACTTTAATTTTTTGTCCAATCGCAAATCATGATTTTTTTTTTCGCTTCACACCTTTATGTTATGAGCTGGACTCCTGTGAGACCGTCTCATGTGCGACGACACTCGCACACGCTCGTGTCCTGGAACACGGTCGTAACCTGGGACACGGTCGACCGTGCGCAACAACACATACTTATAACTCTAAAAGACATACTTATAGATAAAAATCACATACTTATCCCGACAGTGTCCTGAGACACGAACGTGCGCCACAGATTGCTGCTCTTAGTTTTCGCGCGAGGCACGGTCATGGGCAAGGAAAAAAATCACATACTTATAATGAAAAATCACATACTTATTGTTGAAAAAGACATACTTATACACCACAGTCACGCACGGTCATGTCTTGGGACACGGTCGACCGTGCGCGAGTGTCGTCGCATGTGAGACTGTAACACCCCGAATAAAATTAAGACCTAATTAGAATATAGGAGAATGATAATATATAAGTTAACTCATAAAAATTGAGTTTAGATTCGTCTTTTCATAATTTAGATTTAAGTCGTAAAATCAATCTACCAGTATAAAATATTTCAATACACTATTATGATAATCTAATGTTAATTATTAATTATGACTATTTTTTTTATATGACGGAGAAGATAAAATAAACCGTTAATAAAAATCCAAGATAATGATTAATTCGAAAATTATATATACTAGTTTGATATATCCAATGTATTTAATTAATGGGGTTGGTCTCGATTGATAATTTTTATGCGAGATCTAATTATCTGTAACCGGTACACAAAATACAATTCTCGACTCAATTCGTAATCCAAAACTCGATCCAAGGGTGGAAAAGGGTGAGTCATCACATGGATGCCACCTCACCCCTTCTTTGCATGACACCTATCACCCCCATCACATCTCTCTCTTATCTCTCTCCTCTCCATCCCTCAAATATCTCTCTCGTACAGGATAGAAAGGAAGAAAAGGGGAACCCCTTCCCCTTCAATTTCCATCTCTTCATCTCATCTCTCTCTTACCTCATCTCTCTCTCCATTTTCCTTTTCCATCTTCTCTGAATATTATACATACATATATGTATATAAATGAATTTCTCTCTCTCTCGGTTTTCCTGTCGATCGCCGTCGTGTTTGGGCGCCGCCGTGGGTGGCGGCGCTAGGTGCGGGTGTGTGCGTGTGTGGATGGGGGCGGCACCGTGAGCGGTGCCGCCGTGCTGTGATGTGTGTGTGCGTGTGGTGTGTGTTGCTGCCGGGGAAAAGAGGGAGAAGGGGAAGGGCGGCGCCACGTCGGGGCGACGCCGGGCAGGATGCCTGTGAGGTGGGGGAGTGTTTCCAGCGACGGGCTGTCGCCGGTAGGGCCGCGGCGGCCAGGGAGAAGGGGGGTGGCGATGGGCAGGGGGAAGAAGGGGGGGAGAGCGACGGGGGCTGTGCAGGGGGAAAAGGGGGCGCCGCCGTGAGTGGCGGCGCCGTGCCAGAGGACGAGCGGACGGCGGCTGAGCGGTGGCGGCCGTGCGAAATGGAGCAGAAGGCGACGGGCTTAGTTGCAGGGGATTAGGGGCTGATTTTTGGAAATTCAATTCTCTCCAGGGACTTAGTTGCAAAAGCTTTATTTTTGTTACATATTAATGAATTAATCCCTTATCTTTTACCTATTTATAGTTTAGACCCTGCAACTTAATTTAATTGTTGTTGAGCCCTAAATATAGTTTCAATTACAGATTAGACCATAGATTTATGAAATTAATATTATGATATCAAATCTTATAATTTATGTATAAAAGAGACTAGAGTGACGTTTAAAATGATACGAAAATACGACGAACCATCGTTAGGATAGGAAAACCCTATTACGAGGCTACAATCATATAAATCCTAGATTCGATTAAATTCTAAACCTAGGATCACGAATCTTTTTCCATTCGGGGATTTATTCTCCTAGTTTTTCCGATCGTATACAGTTAAGTTAGACGCTAAGATGGACTTCTACGTTATGTAGGATTTCCAGACGGAAGGCAGGATTAAGGAAGGGGACAGTTTATCGCAAATCAACTTTTGATTATCGAGGTGGGGGTAAATTATGTGTTTTATTATGTGTTAAAATGTGCGCAATTAATTATGTACAAAATGTGATCAAGTTGATTGTACTTATTTGTGATTGAATTGGACGTTGACGTTCAGCGTTCCTCTTCAATCAATTATGTGTGTATGCGTATGCGTGTGCAGGAGTTTCAGACGTGGCTCCGTTATGTAAGTTCGAGGTTTCAAATATGGCCTCGTTAAAGTTTATGTGGGAAATTCCGAAGGAACTTATGTTCGGAGGGGTAACTCCGATGCACCCCTGGTCAGAAGACCCGAGGAATGCAATGCCTTCGTTATGTTATGTTTTCCCGATGTTCAATGTTATGTTATGTTCAATGTCTAAATGTTTGATGTATGTGCCTTTACCTCCACTGAGTGTTTCTTTCGCACACTCACCCCTATATGTTTAAATGTTTAGGACAGGGTACGCGAACGTGGCATGCTGGTAGCCGATAGTATCAAGGTCAATGAAGATTTTAAATACAGAGTTTTATTTTATAAATTCCAAAATATATTTACTTATGTAAATGATTTATTTCTATAACTCCGTTCATGGAACTAAACCGTGTTTGTAAAGAAAGGAATTTTGAGGTAAACGTTTCCGCTGCAATTTCCAAAAATTCGTACTTCATACCAATGCTTCATGGAATAATATTTTACAGTTATTTCCGGAATTTAGTTTTCTTTATTATTACTGAAAGGGTCTAATTTTAGTATAAGTAATGCCGAAGCAAGATTTTATGTTTTTAAGAAACGGGGCGTTACAGAGACGGTTGCATATGAGTATTTGTGTTATGTTATATATATGAGTGTGATATTTATGTTTTATAAGTGTGATCGATATTCATAAAATAAATACCAAAGAAATATTGGTCAAAATTGGTGAAATATATGTAGCATATGTAACAAATCGATGGAATATCAATAAATATCGAGAAAATATCGGAATATATTGGTAAATATAGGAAAAATAACAATAAATATATGTACTCATATTTCCATCGATATCGATATTTTCACGATATTTCCGTGAATTTAAGTTACCTATATTTTCACAGGAATCGAAATTTTCATTCTTGGTTGCAATTTGATAAAAAAAACAAAGTTCAGGTTGCAATCAGATAAAAAAAAAACAAAGTATAGGTTGCAAAGTGAACAAATTAATCTCCATTTCGCCGGAAAATTTGCAATCGACAAAACCACAAAAAGACTGGGTGGCAATCTGAAAAAAAAAAAGGTTGCAATTTGAAAAAAGTCGATAGGCGGAGTTGTTTTTTGTAATTTACCCTTTAAAATAAATACTTAAAAATAAGATGAGAGATAATACATATATAATCCCTTATTTCATGTCATTTATCTATTTATTTTTTTTATTTGAAAATTTTATACATAAATACTAAATTGAGTATCATAATTGATTTCTTAAATTAAATATTTATTTATTTGTATTGAATTTCTTAAAATACAATAAATAGGTTTATTTATTTTTATTTGTATTGAGTTTCTTAAAATACAATAATATGTTTATTTGTATTTATTTATATTGAGTTTCTTACAATAAATACAATATGAAAGCAATTAATAGGTTTCTTAAAATAGTAATTATTTAATAGGTAGATAATTTATTGCAATTATTTTTGGCAGAATATCCTGCTTTTATATATATATATAGATGTTACTAAATTATTATCAAGTCCAAAAAAATGATATACAAAAGTGTCAAACCCCATCCATTATTGAACAAAATTTGTAATTAATAGTCTCATTTTAAATTGATCTTGCAAATTAATTGATTCTGCTTCATTTATTTGAACCAAAAGTTTGAAACCAACACCATAAAATTCTAAAAATAAATAGTTGATACATAAAGGTGAATTTATTATAGCTACACCTTTATTGCTGCCAATCATACATCTTTTGAAATACAGGTGGTGTTTCACCACCGGAAAAATAGATGCCATCACTCTCTGCTTGCCAAAGACATGTATTAGCTACACATCGGTTGTCCCATTTGACTCTGAATACATCGAACACGACTTGTTTCTTACCCCAATGAAGATGACAAAAGAATAAGGTATTCATAAAAAAACTATTACAGAAATGCCAGCTAAATTGCGAAAATGGCTTGACAATATGATGTCCAAGATCGTTATCTTTAGATTGACAACGTAATTTGAGTGGTGCATTTGGAAGCATATTTATGACATGGACAAAATATTTATCACATGATTCAGATGGAAAAATGCAAACACTAAGAACAAACAATGCTATTAAAAGTTTCATCAGTCAATATCTAAAGAGATTAAAAAAAAAAAGAAGTGAAATCTAAAACTTATAATGATTCAAGGTATTTTGTTTATGAGCCTTGGTATTTATATTTATAGGTAAAAAAATATTGTTCATTTAGCATATTGAAATTGAGAATTTAAATTATTTTACAATTTAAATAACTTGGGGAATAGCTTATTATTAGAACTAATTAAGTTAGTTGACTTCTTGTGCCTGAAAGTAAAATTTCATTAATCTTATTTGCATCAATAATGTATCTTGGTAACATTGATTCAATTATTTTCTTTTATAATATTGTCCCACGTTTCAGAAAGCTGGCAAAAAGTAATTTCAGATTTATAATGATTCTAAAAATTACTCAAAATTGTTTTCTTGATATAGTAATTATTGAATGCAATATGATTTCAAAGTTTGTACAAGAATTGTCCAGGATACATATCATATTTTAAGGGGAAAAAATTAAACAAAAGAAAAGGAATATAATTTAAAAAAATGATTTAAAAAGACCATACATTTTGACTTTTGATAAGCAAAATTAAATAAATTAGTCTCATAAAATTATATATTTAACCGTGCTAGAGATCATGTCCTAATGTAAATAGGTTATATACTAATTAGAAATTAACATTTTAATAAGATCTTCAAATTAACATAACTTTCCTAAGATTATCTGAATTAATAATACAAGAGATAAGATTATATATACACATATATATGTGAGAATTGTGTATTATTGTAGGTTGTGTATTAACTTATCTCATATAAAATTATTCATAAGATGGTCTCATATAAAACATATTCTTCTAGAAATTTTAATGTCAAGTTTTTAATAATTTTTGTCTTTCTAATCACAATAAATATCCAAAAATGAAATATGATTCCAAATTTCATATCATAATTAAAAAGTCATGATATTAATCATAAAGAGAACAATAGCCAATATTTATGATTAATATATTGTAGAACAATGCCTGTTGTCAACTCAGCTCAACTCCTCTTATGATTAATAATTTTTCTTTATAGGTAATTATTCAGAAATGGTTTTTAAAAAGCTAATAATATAGAATATATATTTAAATAAACTAGAGACTCATAAAAAAAGCATCAAAAAATATAAATATATTTATATACATATAAAATATTTGAAAATTAAATGAAAATATTTAAATAATCAGAAAAAAAAGTAATAAATTTTGAGGTGGCTAATATTCTCATTTTAAATTGATCTCGAAAATTAATATGATTTGGCGAAGATTATAGGAAAAAGTATAATACGGAAAATAGAAAATTATAATCTTTACTTTACAGTTACAATGAAGATTTAAAGTAGTATGGTAATGTTGCAAGTTTCTTAATGCTCATTTTTTACAAGGATCTTTTATCTGTTATATTTAATCGTTAATCTATATATATAGACACATGTGTGAATATGTCTAAAATAGATAAGCAAAAAATGTGTTTTATTTGACTCAAAAATCAAAATGTTCAAAATCATGAACACCATAACTCTTTACATTAATAGTTGCTATAACAAGGTAATTTAGAACAGCTATGCCTTTTGCCAATCATACATCTTTATAAAAATTGGTGGTGTCGTGCCACCGGAGAAATAGATGCCATCACTCATTGCCTGCCAAAGACATATACCTCGTACACATCGATCGCTCCATTTAGATCTGAATGCATCGAACGTAACTTGTTTATTGCCCCAATAAAGATGACAGAAGAATAAAGTATTCCCAAAAAAATTATCACAGAATCGCCAATTGAAATCTAAAAACGGCTCAACAGTATGAAATCCAAGATCATTATCTTTAGATTGACAACGTAATTTGAGTAATGCATTTGGAAGTAAATTGTACACACGTACAACATATTTATCACATATACCATCTGATACCGGTTGACTCATGATTGATGTCGGAAAAATGGAGATACTAAAAATAAAACATGCTATTACGTTTTTCATCATGAGACAAATCAATATATAATGTCTAAATATGAAATCCAAATATATTTTTGTTTACAAGAGTGTTAATTGGTAGTATTTATAGTCTCAAGGTATTATTCATGACCTAGTATATTATAATTGAGAATTAATGATATTTGACAATTTAAATAATCTGGCTATAATATTATTGACCTAATTAAATCGAAATCCTAACTTTTAGTAATTGTTTAATATAGAGATAATATATTTTGGTAATATTTATACAATTCTTTTATATTGTTAATTTCTTTAATGTAGTGTCCGTTACATCTACAAAAAAATATTTCGGATTATAAATACAATTTTCTAAAATTTTGAGTCTCAATCTTTTACTCAAAATTTAATATTTTTATCGATATAATATATTATTAAACCCGAGTAATTAATTCCTATTATATATATATATATATATATGCAATCAAAATAATCCATGAATATAATATGATTCCAAATTTGCATATTATGTTTCAAAAGACATACTATATTATAAGGGCAATAATAGCGAAAATTAAGGAATCTTCATTTTAACTGAAATTTGGAAATATTTTTACCCAATATATGCTATTAGACATTTAGAATTTTCGTTTCACATTAAAAAAAAAAAAAAGAAGCTTTTTACAAAGTGAAATCGAAAACTCTAAGATTTTCAATATATTTTATTAACATTTCTATAATATATTTAAATATAGGTCTCCAAATTATAAGTTAATCATGCTTGCCTACAAAATAGAAATTTAGAATAAAAGATATTAGGAACAACTTGGCCAGATTTATTAATTGAAAGCCTCACTTTGATCATTATTCATCTGATTTCTTGTGTATGTTTGTAGTAAAATTCCATTATGATATTTAATTGATAATTAATATACATTGGTAAGTATAATTGATCCTATTTTATTTTGTTTTTTAAATTCTAAATAATCTCCATCCTTTTCCAACTTCCTTCCCCTATTGAGAGTACTGTTCAATTAACCCCATCGCCGGAAAAAAACCGCCGCCGCTGCCACCGCCATGAAACCACACACTAATATTAGTAGAAATTAAAATTAAAACTTATTTAAGTTTCACCCTTAAATTAATTCAAATATTATTTAAATAAAATGTATGTAAATATAAACAAAAATTAAGTTTTTTTCTTCTAATTTTTACCCTTTTATTCTCAAATATTTGTTTAATGTTTAATTTTCAAAATAATTTGAAAATTTATTAATTTTTTCTAATTCATTTTAAATATTATTTCATTTAATTTTCAGATATTTCATAATATCTGAAGATCACAAATATATAAATATATATTTGTATATATATTTGTGAGCTTCACATATTTGAGAATACTTTTTTTTTTTTGAGTTATTTTCTGATTTAGAAATATATTCCTTTTTTTTTTTTGCCAAGTCAGATGATTATGTGGTGCATTAACCATGTAACATGACATGTTAGATATTTTAGTCTAAATATATTCAACTTTCAGATTGAAACTCATGTCCTAAATTCACCATATTTATTATTCGCAAAAACTCATATGAGACGGTCTCACGGATAGTTTCCGTGAGACGAATCCTTATTACCCATGAATTGAATCCATATCCACAAACTTTCATATGAATTTCTAAGTGTGGGTTATGGGTTGACCCGTCTCACGAAAAAAGATCCATGAGACGGTCTCACACAAGACTTACTCTTTATTATTTAACCAGTTGATGTCCTGCATTTTGTTGAAACTACAGTAAATATAAATTCATCGATCTTTGATCTTTACATATATATGTGTATGAATATCATGTCTAAATCAAATCTGCAACAAAAGTGCTTTATTCGACTCAAAAGTTGGAAACGAACACCATGATTCAAAAAATAAATAGTAGTTGTTATATAACAATGTAATTGTTTAACTATAACAACTATACCTATACATTTTGCCAATCATACATCTTGGTAAAAACCGGCGGTGTTGTGCCACCCGAAAAAAAGATGCCCTCGCTCCTTGCCACCCAAAGACATGCATGTTGTACACATCGATCACTCCATACAGATCTGAATGCATCGAAGGTAACTTGTTTATTGCCCCAATAAAGATGGCAAAAGAATAAGGTGTTCTTGAAAATGTTATCACAAAATTGCCAAGTGAAATACGAAAATGGCTTGAGAGTATGATATCCAAGATCGTTATCTTTAGATTGACAACGCAATTTGAGTAATGCATTTGGAAGTAAATTGTACACATTAACAAAATATTTATCGCATATACGATCTGGTGTTGATGTACTCATAATTGTGATTGGAAAAATGCAGAGACTAAGCATAAAACAAGCCATTAGGTTTTTCATCATGAGATGAATCATTATATATCTTAAAAAAGCTTGGTAAAAAAGATGAAATCAAAAAATATATTTTTGATTTTATAGGTCACAAAGTATTGTTAATAATGCTCGACAATTTAAATAACATGAGCAATAACTTATAATTATTTGACCTAATTAAATCGAAAGGCTGAATTTTAGTAAGTTGGCTGATTTCATGTGCCTGATATAGTAGATTCATTAGAGTTGTTTGCATAGAGATTGACTGATTTATTGTGCCTGATATAGTAGATTCATTAAAGTTGTTTGCATGTAGAGATTATAATATATATATATATATATATATATATTGGTAATATTGATACAATTATTTTCTTTTATATTGTTAATCTTTTAATATGCAGCGTCCATTACATATGAGCAAGCAAAAAGTTATTTCAGATTATAAGGACAATATTCTAAAATTTTGAGGTAGCTTTTACTCAAGATTTTATTGATATAATGATTATTAAAATCTAGTAATTCCTCTTAAATTTTTAATCAAAATATGTAACAAAATTCCAAATTGCATAATGAAGAGAGCATTCACTTTAACTGAAATTGTGTCTCCAAAATAACGGTAATATTTACCCAATAATTTCATTAGAGTTTTTAGAGTTTTTGTTTCACATAATAAAAATAAAAAAGAAGCTTTTTACAAAGTGAAATAAATAACTTAAGATTTTCAATATTTTATTAAAGCTCATATAATATAATCACTAGTAGTGTACCCGTGCATTGCACAGTGTGTTATATATATAATTATTAATAAAATATAATAACATATAAAATGTAATGATTATTATATTAACAAATATATATTGATACTTTTTTAATTTGTATTAGTATAAAGCTAGGTATTTTAACTTTAAATTTATGTCATTATGAATAATTATATTCGAAAATATTAGAAATTTGAAATATATAGAGTAATATATTAATCTATGGACTAAACAAACAAATAAAACAAATTTGTGTCAGAACATTACATGGGTAGTGAAATTTTAAAAAATAAATTTAATATCTAAAAATAAGTTATATATATTAGAAACATTATGATTTAAGTATTGAGATAAATAAATTTATATTTTATTGGCATTTATAACTATAAATACACACGTATTTTAATAAAAAAAAAATTTGGTTCAACACCACATATAACTCATTTATTTTAAATCAAATAAAAAATTATATTAGCTTATCAAATACATGAAAATCTCTCTTACTATCTATTTAAATGAAACAATTCAAAATTGGACTTAATCTACACATTTTGAATAAAAAAATTAATAATAATAATTATAAGATTGATAAGTCAATATATCAGAGACTAAGAATGATGAAATTTTAATTTGTGAAAAACCTGAAAATTTACCTCTGTCCAATCCCTTATGTCACCTAAAGACGTTCAAACGGTTCCGAAAACCGAAACCGGGGCGGTTCGAACCGCCGGTCAATGGTTCCGGTTTCGGTTCCGAATCGGAACCGCGAACTGCCGGAATGCGGTTCGGTTTCGGTTTCAGTTTTTGCGAACCGATGGTTCGAACCGCCGGTTTTCAACCTTTTTTTGCTGCGACACGTGTACGGCCCAAATTCGAACGGATATAGCCGTTGGAGATCGACGGCCGAGATGATGTAGTGTAACGCCCCGTTTCTTAAAAACATAAAATCTTGCTTTGGCGTTACTTAGATTAAAATTAGACCTTTTCAGTAATAATAAAGAAAACTAAATTCTGGAAAATAGCTGTAAAATATTATTCCATGAAGCATTGGTATGAAATACGAATTTTTGGAAAATGCAGCGGAAACGTTTACCTTGAAATTCCTTTCTTTACAAACACAGTTTTAGTTCCATAAACGGAGTTATAGAAATAAATCATTTACATAAGTAAATATATTTGGAATTTGTAAAATAAAACTCTTTATTTAAAATCCTCTTTGACCTTGATAATATCGGCTACCAGCATGCCACGTTCGCGTACCCTGTCCTAAACATTTAAACATATAGGGGTGAGTGTGCGAAAGAAACACTCAGTGGAGGTAAAGGCACATACATCAAACATTTAGACATTTAACATCGGAAAACATAACATCTGGAATACATTGCATTTCCCCGGGACTTTCAGCCCGATGTACTTCGGAGTTTTACATCCGACGTAAACTTTCTTCGGAACTTTCCACATAGACTTTAAGAGGCCATAATTGAAACCTCGAACATTAAGAGGCCATAATTGAAACCTCGAACATTAAGAGGCCATATTTGAAACCTCGAACATTAAGAGGCCATAATTGAAACCTCGAACATTAAGAGGCCATAATTGAAACCTCGAACATAGCGGGGCCACGTCTGAAACCCCTACATACGCATACGCATACACACATAATTGATTGAAGAAGAACGCTGAACGTCAACGTCCAATTCAATCACAAGTAAGTACAATCAACTTGACCACATTTGGTACATAATTAATTGCGCACATTTTAACAGATAATAAAACACATAATTTACCCCCACCTTGAATATTCAAAAGTTCGATTGCGGTTTGTCGTCCCCTTCCTTAAACTGGCCTTTCTTTCGTATTTCCTACATAATGTAGAAGCTCATCTTAATACTTAACTTGATCATCTATAAATGAAATAATCTATCAAATTAATTTTATCTTAAATATCTATAGGATACTTAAAATATTAATTTCCTAATATACGATATTGATAGAAGGTTCGTAATTAAGGATATAACTTAAACGAATTAGGGTATTTCTCTATTTTGGAGGTTTAATTCGTTGTTCGTATCAATCGTGGATTAAATCTATGTCTATAACGTGGTACAATAATCTAAATACATTTATCATTTAAGTTTTGGTTTCGTAATATAATTTCGGTGTAGTTCTAAAGTTCAATTACAATTTAATCATAATACAAAGATTAACAAATGCAATATTACATAACATAGGGTTGAATTGCATAAAATCATGATTTTTTAGGGCTGAAAATACATAATCAAAGATTTGGAACAATATTTGCAAAATAGCCCTTGGAAGAAATCAATTTGCAACAAAACCCTTCCCTTTTCCTTCGCCCTTCCCCTGCTCCCCCTTTCCCTGCTCTCTGCCGCCGCCACCCACTGCCGGCGACGGGCCCGTCGCCGGCTCAACCCCTGCACGGCGCCGCCACACACGGCGGCGCCTTCCCCCGACACCACAGCAACAACCAACAACAAGCACAAGCACAACACACACACTCACCCACACACAAAACACACACACACGCACACGCACACACCAACACACACGCAGCGCCGCCGCCGCCGCCGCCGCCGCTGCACCCAGCACCTGCACGGCGCCGCCACCCCACGGCGGCGCCCCCCCTTTCCGACGGCAGCAGTGAGCGAAAGAGAGAGAGAGAGAGAGAGAGAGAGAGAGAGAGAAAATACATGGAGAGAAATAAATACATATATATATATACCATAATCAACATAGATACAACAACAACCAAGAAATAGAATTTTGTAAATAAAATCTTTTCTTTGAAATTCCTGCAAGATTTTTGAAGCAAAGGAAAAGAAAATAAAAGATGATGAAGATGAAAAGGAAAGATAAAGTGAAAGAAAAGATCTAGATATTTTGTCAAGCTTTATCCCAAATATATACATATACACGTGTACTTATATATATATATATATATATCTATGTATGTGTTTGAATGAAGAACAAAAATCAACTTTTCCTTATAAAAAAAAAAATATCTAGCAAAAAGGTTAAGATTTGGGCTAAAATAAATTTTTGATTTGGATCCATAAATTATAAATTTGGGCTTAATAAAAATTAAGCAATTAAATGCATTTTTTTCTTGCTAAAATCTCATATATATATATATATATATATATATATATATATAATTAAATCTATTTTGGGTGTTATATGTAGCCG
This sequence comes from Scutellaria baicalensis, assembly GCA_005771605.1. Lineage (NCBI taxonomy): Eukaryota > Viridiplantae > Streptophyta > Magnoliopsida > Lamiales > Lamiaceae > Scutellaria > Scutellaria baicalensis. The sequence continues at coordinate 23,449,415 of CM016722.1, read as the reverse complement.
TTGAACCGGCCGAACCGGAATCGGCGGTTTAACCGCCGGTTTTTCTAGATTTTTTGAACGAGCGGCCAAGATCTTTCGAACGTTGGCGATCGACGGTGGAGATCTTTCGAACCACCGGTTCAACCGAACCGGAACCGGCGGTTCGAACCGGAGCAGGGGCAATTTTTGTTTTTTGATTTTTTTTATTCTTCGATATCTATAAATAGGGGTTCAAAATGTGTATTTTTCACACCACTTCTCTTGCTCTCTCTTGCATCTCTAAATCACTCTCTAGTAGCAATCACAAATTCTTGTTTGATCGAAGTTTCAACTACATTTCTAGTTCTTATTTTCTACTTCTAGTCTTCTACTACATTTCTACTTCTACTTCTCTTTAATTATGTCTCGAAGAGGAGCTACTTCATCTTCATCTCGTGGGAAGGGAAATAGTCCCATGCCACCTCCACCAAATTATGAAGATGATATCATTGATCGATGGTGTGAGTCACTAAATGAAGATGTTGATTTGGGGGAACAAATTCAAGCCGCCTTAAACGAAGGCGATCAAGAAGAGGATGAAGCGGGTGAGGGTCGTCCGACACAAGAAAGTTTTCATCAACCTCGTACCGCTTCAACTCGTGCAACTCCACCACTTCGAAGTGATATTTTCTCCATCCACTTCAAAAAGGAGGCCGCCCCCGGTAGTAACGTCGACTACATAGTGACGTGCAACCATTGTGGGAAGCAATACAAGTTCAAACATGGAGGAGGATATGGAACGTTCAACAACCACATCTCGAGGAAGCATCCCGACAAGGTTGGATTGGAGTGCTCTCAAACACAACTAAGAGGGTTCACCGACTCGTCACAAGGTATGGATTCGTTAACCTTTAAATTTAGTCAAATTGAACTTAGGAAAGGCACCGCCGATTTTATTGCGGGTAACCATCTACCATTTTCATTTGCGGGTGATGAAAGATATGAAGGTTATGTGAGTACATATTTACAACCTCCAGCTAGAATGATAATAGGAACACGGCCACACGTGATATAGATAAAAAAGTATTAGAAAAGAAATACATGTTAATACAAGATTTAGCTAAAATTTCTCAAAAAGTGTCTATATGTTGTGATGTTTGGAAGGATCCGTATGAAAATTTTGATTATATAGGTATTACTTGTCATTGGATTGATGATTCATGGAATGTTCAAAAACGTTTAATAACTTTTGTTGATTTTAACAAAAGACATACCGGTTTACATATTGCTCAAAAAGTAATACATGTTTTAAATGATTATGCAATACTAAATAAATTATTTGTTATAGTATTAGATAATGCTAGTAATAATAAAGCTAGGTTGCCTATTATAATGGAATTTTGCAAACCTCCACTAAATGGTGCCCTTTTTCATGTTCGTTGCATGTATCATGTGCTTAATTTATGTGTTCAAGATGGCCTAAAAACGTAGAAAGGGAAATAGCTACAATTAGAGAAGCTATTTTAATTGCCCATACCGTACTAATGCGTAAAAAATGGGCTAAATTTTGTAAGCATAATGGTATGGAAGTAAAAAAATTTGTGAAAGATGTGCCACATAGGTGGAATTCAACTTATTACATGCTTCAAGATTCTTATAATTGTAGAGAACTTTTATGTGCTTTTTTTTATGCAATATGGTAATAGTGAAGTGATGTTATTTGCTCATTCATGGGATTCATGTATACACATGATGGAATTGTTAAAAATTTTTGAAGAAGCTACTAAGGAAGTAAGTGGATGTTATTATCCTACATCTCCTCTAGCCTTAGATCAATGTGTGAAAGTTGCTTTGGTAATTGACTCATATAAAGATGATCCTATTTTATCTAATTTCATTATTATAATGAAACAAAAATGGTTGAAATATTATTTTGAGATACCACCTCTATATTTGTGTGCAAAATTATTAGATCCTAGGATTAGGGAAGATGGATTAGAGGAATTATTAACTATGTATTATAATGGATTGTTCTCAAATGGTGTAATTACTGACTATGATATGGTTGAATATGTGCCTAATCCTACCGTAGAAGTGGCTAAAGCTAAAAGTCTTTTATATGATTTATATAGAGAATATAAAACAATTCATGGTGATTCTAGTAGTAGTCAAGATTTAGGACATCAAAATGTGGAGTCTTCCTCATCTTCATCTAGTTTTGGAGTTGGACGTCTTAGTCAATTTTACAACTTTTATGACATTAGAACACAAAAACGATCTAGAGGTAACCCTACCCAAGAGTTAGACTCTTATTTAAGTGCGACTTTTGAATCTATTGCTTTTGAGACTTCCATTGATTTGTTGAAGTGGTGGTCACGAAGGACCACCATGTATCCTATTCTAACTATTATTGCTAAGGAAATGTTTGCAACTCCCGCCTCGACGGTTTCGGTTGAGCATGCCTTTAGTATTGGGGGTCACATGTTGAGTACGAGACGATCAAACTTGGCGGCGGAGAATGTTTCTAACCTCATGCTTCTTGAGGATTGGGGTAAAGCCGCTAGACGTCAACAACATCTTAATCTTGAAATTGTGGATGAAGAAGGTGGCGAGGATATTTATGGCTACGACTTAAACACAACGTCCTCCGCTAGCACCGCCACCAACCTTGACAATTGAAGTAGGTAAGTTGAGGTAAGAGAACTACGTGAGCTTTGATTCCTTAATTTGATTAGAATTAAGGATACGTAGGCAATTTCATTGTAAGTTTGGAATTGAATTTCATTTCCAAACTTAGAATGAAACTCAAGCTCTTTCAAAAATTTTCCCCTTCTCTTTAATCTTTAGATAAACTTTTGTAATTGTAATAGATATATTTAGTTTGTAATAGTCTAATAGATTAGAATTAAGATTATAAATTCATTAGAATTGCAATCATTAGGTTAGAAACTTAGAAATTGTATAACTTGTAATAATTTTGCAATTTATAATGAAAACATTTGTGCCAGTTCGATTTTGTGTACTCTATTAGTCTATTTCAATCATGAATTATATCGAAACAAACATTAAAAAATAAATTCGGAGTTGCAAAATCAAAATGAACAAGAAAAATGCAAAAAAAAAAAAAAAGAGAAACCGGCCGGTTCGAACCGGCCGAACCGCCCTATTTCGGTTCAACCGGCGGTTCGGAACCGAAACCGGAACCGGCCACCTACCGGTTCGGTTTCGGTTCCACCAATCCGGAACCGCCGAACCGTTTGAACATCCTTAATATTGTCACCTCATTTAATCAGAATATAATATAAAGAAAATTTGACAACAAATAAATATAAAATAAGAAAAATAAAATAAAATATTTGTATATTTCAAATGAATAAGTTGGTTAACTTGCAATAATAGTTTTAATCTAATTTTTTCTATTTGATATGTTTTATATGTGTAATCTATTAGGTACACCTATAATATTTTTTTATTTCTACATTTTAATATCAATTTACAATAAATTAATATTATATATCATAAAAACGTTTAAAAATGAAAAATCATTGAAGCCCACACACATACATATCCATATTTGTTTGATAAATTTTATATGAATATTAAATTTAAGATCATTAAATAATGATTGATTTTATATATTGTATATTTAAAATAGGGTAGATTACAAAAAACAACCCCAACTACCGACTTTTTTAAAATTGCAACCTAATATGTTTTTTTTAATATTGCCACCCACTATTTCTGTGGTGTTGCCGATTGCAAAATTTCCGGTCATTTTTCCGGCAAATGAATTAATTTTTTTCACTTTGCAACCTAAACTTTATTTTTTTTATCCAATTGTAAATCATGATTTTTTTTTCGCTTCACATTGATACCTTTATGTTATATATATGAGTGTGACATTTATGTTATATAAGTGTGATCAATATTCATAAAATAAATATCAAGAAATATTGGTCAAAATTGGTGAAATATATGTAACATCGGTAAAAAAATCGATGGAATATCAATAAATATTGAGAAAATATCGGAATATATTGGTAAATATAGGAAAAATAACAATAAATATATGTACCCATATTTCCATCAATATCGATATTTTCACGATATTTCTGTGAATTTAAGTTACCTATATTTCCATCGGAATCGAAATTTTCATTCTTTGTTGCAATATGATAAAAACACAAAGTTCAGGTTGCAATTAGATAAAAAAAAAAAAAGTTTAGGTTGCAAAGTGAACAAATTAATCTCAATTTCGCCGGAAAATTTGCAATCAACAAAACCACAAAAAGATTGGTGGCAATCTGAAAAAAAAAATTAGGTTGCAATTTGAAAAAAATCGATAGGTGGAGTTGTTTTTTGTAATTCACCCTTTAAAATAAGTACTTAAAAATAAGATGAGAAATCATAAATATATAATCTCTTTTTTCATCTTATTTATCTATTTACTTTTTTTATTTGAAATTTCTATACAATAAATACTAAATTGAGTATCATAACTAATTTCTTAAATTAAATATTTATTTATTTGTATTGAATTTCTTAAAATACAATAAATAGGTTTATTTATTTTTATTTGTATTGAGTTTCTTATAATAAATACAATGTGAAAGCAATTAATAGGTTTCTTAAAATAGTAATTATTTAATAGGTAGATAATTTATTGCAGTTACTTTTGACAGGATATCCTACTTTTATATATACTAGTATTTCACCGGCGCGATGCGATTTATTATTTATTCTGATTGTTATATTAGAAGTTATTTATATATCTTTTATTATTCCAAATATTGTATGATATAGAAATATATTTACCACATCGTTATTAATTTTAAAGTTATATTTTATTATTTAAAAATAATTATTGGGTAAACTAGAGTTTTAGTTGAAGAAAGTTGAATTTGGTTGACCCTATCTCTCGTGTGTTTTTCGAACTTCCATGTGCATTCATTTTCTTGGGACTTGTTTTTTATGTTCTATTTATTTGATTTTTGAAAAAAAAAATTATGGTCGTTGGCTCGATAGATAATTTGATAAGTTAATGATCAAATTAGTTAAAAATGATCATTTAATAGTATAAGTTTTGAATCTTTATTTATGTACAAAATTTATCATAATTACAAAAACTATATTAAAATTTATTTAACTTTAAAATTGATAATATTAATAATTATAAACATTAAGTAATTTTAGTTAATAAAAATAAAGATTAACAACTTGAAAGCTTACCATACATTCTATTTGTTTTTGTTTTTCATTGAATTTTTTTCATGGCTTAATAGATAATATAATAAGTCAATGATTTTCGGAATTAGTTAAAAGTGACAAATTAACAATATAAGTCTGAAAATATTTACTTATATACAACATGTGGCATAATTACAAAAAGTATTTTAGAATTTAACTTTAAAACTGATAATATAAATCATTATAAATATTAAGTAATTAAAGTTAGCAAAAAAAAATTTTAATATTTTGAAAACTTACATTCCATTTGTTTTTATCTTGTGTTGAATATTTTTCTTAGTCTAATAAATAATTTGATAGACTAATGATTATTGGAATTGGTCAAAATTGATCAATCAACAATATAAATTTTGAAATTTTTACTTATATACAACATTTTTTCAAAATTACAAAAATATTTTAAAATTTCTTTAATTTTAAATGAGAATGTGAAAAATTTTAGACATTAAGTAATGATAGTTAATACAAAAGAATTAAATTATAGTTCAACATTAAACATTATTCATCAACAACAACAAAAAATAATAATAATAATAATGATAATCTATCTATAATAACAATAATAATGATAATACTATTAATTAATTAATAATAGTAATGATAATTAATAAATAATAATAATAATAATAATAATAATAATAATAATAATAATAATAATAATAATAATAATAATAATAATAATAATAATAATAATAATAATAATAATAATAATAATAATAATAATAATAATATGTTAATTGAAAATATTACAACATAATTAATTCTCATTAAAAACCTATTAGTTTTTTATAGTTTTTTATTAACTAAAATCTTGATTTGGCATTTCTAGAAGGGAAATTGGCAAAATTGTAACTATCCTCCTTTTATATATAGATAGATATAGATTTATAGGGCTCCAATTAATTAATTAATCATGTTTGGCTACTAAATAGATAGTTTTTTTTATTACAATTACAATTGAGGATAGAGGACTCCAACTTAAGACCTTACTTATGTACCTGCGACTAGGCTAAGCATATGAGTACACTAAATAGATAGTTAACTTAAGGATATTTGCTATTTTAAAACAATTTAGCAAGATTTATTAATTGAAAACCTCTATTTTAATCATTCATCTGATTTTTAGTATGAGACTATGAGTAAACACGTTCATCCGGTTCGAAAACCGTCGAACCGGGCCGGTTCGAACCGACGGTTCGATTTCGGTTCAGAACCGTAATCGGAAATTGGATATATCCGGTTAGGTTACGGTTTGCAATTTTCCGAACCATCAAACCGGCGGCCGCCGGTTTTCACTTTTTTTTAATGCGATCTGCCACGTGTACAACTCTCGTTGAATTTGATATAGTCGTTGGAGATCGACGACTAGGGAGAAGTAGCCGTTGGAAACCGCCTGAACCGAACAGATTCCAAACCGACGGTTTGAACAGCCGGTTTCAAAAAAAAATTGAAATGGGCGACTCAGATCTACGGGCCATTGGAGATCAACGACCCAGATCGACAAAACGGAACGAACCGGCGGTTCGAACCGAAGCGTCCCATATATATATATATATATATTTTGTATTTTTTGAAATCTATAAATAGGGGTTGAAAGATGGTGATTTTTCATACCTCTCTCTCTTGCTCTATCTCTCTCAATTCTTATTTGTTAGATTTCATATTTTGTATTCTAAAATATCAATTTAGTCGAAAACAAGTATTAAAAATCAAAATTTGTGATTAAAAAAAATAAACCGGCCGAAACCAGCGGTTTCGGAACCGGAATCGGCATTCCCCTCTATCGGTTCGGTTCCGGTTCGGTTATTCCAGAAATCGGAACCGGAACCGTTTAACCGGATGAACATGATTAACTATGAGTAGTAAAGTTCCATTATGATATTTGAATTGATTTTATATATGGGTAAGTATAATTGATACCATTTTTTTACTAATACTAGTGTTTCACTCGTGCGTTGCACGAAATAAAATATTTGAAAAACATAATTATGTAGTTTGATATGTTGAAAATATTTTATGTTTAATAACTAAGTTGTAGTATATAAAAATATTTGAATTTAGCTGAATGAACAATTTAATTTATACATCGTCAATTTTTTTATTTATTTAAGCAGATTAACGTGAATAAAAAAAATTATAATGTTAAACATAATGTAAGCCTATTTGAACTAAATAGTATAGAAATAGAAGTGTGAATCAATTTACATAATAAATTATCATTCATAAACTACAAATTTTGAAAAACTTCTTTATATACAACTACGTAGTTAGTTAGATTATTCGTTATATATTTTTTTAAACTATAGTTGGTGAGATTAAAGAGATTAAATAAAATAATATATTATCGTCATCAAATTACATTCAAACATATAAAGTATATGAGATTTTGCTTTTAATCGTGAGATTGTCTAATATATTAAATAACAAAAATAATTAATATAAGGGTTATGACTAAATTAACCTGTCAATATGAATTTTAATATACATAATCTAAACTAATTGCATATATATAAGTTCAAATATAATTTGATACATAAATGAAAAAACATCAATTTAGACTAAATTACAAAGGTTTCTATTAATCTAAAATTTTGGAACATTCCAATTAATATTTTAAATTATCACTTAGAAAGATTTTTCTTGTTTTGATTATAAATTTTTAAGTATATTGCTTCTTTTATTTAATTCTTGAACTTTTTATCGGAATAAGAATTATATAAAATAAATAATGTGTGCATTATATTTCAAAGTAATGTAAGATTCCATTAATTTTGCCATCTATATATTTGAGTTTCAAAATCATTATTACAATATTCCACTATTAAAAAAATTGTGAATTCAAAAAAATAACTTATTATGGAACACAATTTTCATAAATTATAGGGCAACCGTCACAAAATAAAATGATGATAGAAAAAAAAAATTGTGAAATATCAAAGTCAATTTTTATTGTGGGAAATAATTTTCATAAATGGTGTTCTCCACGGTTCAAGTAATCAATTAGCAACAATATACATGTTGTATTTTGACACTAACCATTTTTAGTGGATTAAAACAATGGATTCGATGCAATGTATGTAGGTCTTTTTAGAACCTTATTTCGTAAATTTATTTCTAAGAATATATAATGAGATATTTGGGCACAAAAATACAAAATAACTATATATCTTTTACAATGTTTTTCAAGAAACAAAAACAAAATTTATCTTGCATTTTCTTAATCTTAAATCTTCAAAATCTCTAATCCAAAATCAGAATATCTCGATTCCGAATTTCTGCACAAAATAATTAGAATTAGTAAAATAATATAATATTACATGACAATAAGAATAATCAATATACAATACTAATAAAATAACACATATTGTGAATAATTCTTCTTCAAAATCTTTATATATATAAAAACACAAACATTGTCAAAAAAAGAAAGTAAGAATTTTCCCGCCTAAAACCACTTTCTATTTGTGTAAAAAAATTATATATTTATTAATGTACATATATTAAGTATATTGATTGCATTCTATTTACTAAGGAAAGTCAAACTTAATTATTTAGGCAAGAAAAAATTTAGTGATGTTATGTATGGATTCACCTTTCAATTTAAAAAAATAATTACATTATTTGAAAATGATAAATGATATTTAATTTCTACTAATATATAAAAATATACAATATATAAATGAATTTAAATGCAAATGGAATATTATCATATGATTTTAATATGATGTTGTATATATCTATAGAAGTGATATGACAAAAAATCTTTCCACATATTTGTCTATATGGTAAGTCAACTTTGATAATTAAATTTCAATTGATATATTTATGATATGATTTAAATAATGTATATAAATATTATTTACATCATATCATCAATAATATAAACATTGATCATTTACAATAATATAAATATAGATATGCTTTAATATTCAAATGAATAATATGTATGTATATATATATTATAATTGATCACTCCACAATAAAATGCTATAATACATATACATCTTTCTTCACTTTATATATGTCTACTTAATTATTTATGACTTAAAAACATTATTTATAAAAGGAAAGATTTATATTGATTATTTTTTTCATAAATAATATCTAATCTGAATAACATATCACATAGAAATATAAGATGACATTTGCATGATTTATGGGATATATATGTGTATATATATATATATATATATATTAATAAATTCATATATATTCATAATTGTGAAATATAATTTTTATAGGATTTATGTTTATTAAAATTTTAAATAATTTGTTATGCATATATATAAACATTTGACTTGAAGGTTGAATAAATTTTTATCTTCATTTATATAAAAATAAAAATATTGTCTAATACAGTATGACAATGATTAATTTTTCCATCCAAAGCCACATATTATAAATAAAAATAGAATGATGAATCTATATGATAAAATAAATTTCATCTATTTATATAAATTAGGAAATAAAAATGATTTCCTTTAAAAGTGAGATTTAAATGGAATAAAATTATTGATTTCATAAATTATGGTATTGATTATTTATAAATGATTGTGGTAATTGTTGTAACTAATTATTCATTTTAATTTCAGATTTGAATATTAATTTTCCGTAAGTAAATGCCACACAACTCTATCCATTATGAGTTCTAGAATATTTGAGGTATATAATTATACTATCATTAGCATACATTGATTATTAAATTATATTGCACTATTTGAGATATATAATTATTATGTCATTGATTCTACAAATTAAACTAACTTATATAGATATCACAAAATATGGTATTTAAAATTAACATTTAAATTGATTATCTTAAAATTTAAATTATGGTAATTACCTGATATTATCAACAATCATACATTATAAATAATACAAATTCATCTTGGTTTCATTTACTCGCTTTCATTATGTTATTTTATGTATCACTTTTGAACAATTTATGAAGTGTAAGACGTCCTTAGAGGTAAAAATTATAAATTTAATGTTTATTTTATTTGTTTTGGAATAAAATTATTATATTTGAGGATCATGTGGATGGATATTTAATTATTGTTGGTTTTTATTAAGTGTTCACCATTATACGAAATTATAAAGATAATTCACTATTGAATGATATGAGATTCTATGATATGTTATCCGATTGATTTGTGTTATTTCAATTTTTTTTACTTTTTTTTTATCATCGTAGTATTATATATGCATTATTCTTACTTCAATATAATTTAATTTTATAAAAGCGTTGATCACTTCTTATATGCAGGTAATAACTGAAGAAATCTTAGGCTTGCGAATTGAGAGTACATCTTCACCAATTTTTTAAAAATATTAATTGATTTTGACTTAGCAATCAAGATATTGAAAGCTTGAAAAGTAATATGTTAGGGAAAATAAATCTGATTTTGAATTTAGCTCTCAAAATGATGCATCATCCATGTTGTTAAGATTAAATATATAGTGATTTATTTTGATTTATAGATATATAAATATAATGGATGAAATTAGGGTTGTATTTACTTTGAATTATATGTAAATTCTGAATATTAATTGTCAATTATTCTTTTGTCAAATATAAAATGAAAAAAATTATTGATATTTAATATATATACACTTTTCAATTTTCTTGAAATATAGACATCATTGATCTTTTTTGTTTATATATACATGTTAATATTATTTGTAAGTATCTAATAAGGATAGATTCAATATTATTAATCGCATAAATAATGATGAATTTAAATATTAATAAAACTCAAATTTATCAGTAGTATCCACTTTTTTCATCTAACTTATATTAATAAAAAAAAGTTGAAAAAAATAATAATTGGTATATGCACGTAATATGAGATTTTTAGTTAATTTATTTATTTCTTAAAATATATAGTGTATATTGTTTTAAAATATGTATGTTAATGTTGATTTCTCAAGTTATATTTGGAAAAATATTAATAAATCAAAAATATTACCTCAATGTAATATTACACATGTTGATACAATATAGTGCAATATAAGTCAACTATTAAACTTAAATATCATATGATATATTTCGAAAATTAACAATTTATATTGATGTAATTCAATTTGATCACCTCATGATCATTTTAATAAATAAATTTTTTATATATATTACAATATGTATTATTTTTATAATGATCTTTTAAATATTATAATTTAAAATCTCATGTTGGACTTTTCTTGAAGTAAAACATTTTTAGTCGTGGTGAATTATATGTTTTTGTTTTAGAAGTAAAAATTTTGATGTATAAAAAATATGGTGATACAGTGAGAGATAAGAACACCATAATTTGTAAATAAAAAAAAAAGGTTTCAAATTTGTAATTTGTAAGATTTTTTTATTTTAGTTATTTTTTTCTTATAAATTTATATTATTAGTTTTAATATAGACATTTTCAATCACTTTCAACATTTTATAACAATAAAAACTAATAAAAAATATATAACAATATTGAATTACATTACCAATACCAATATTGAATAAGATATATTACTCAATTTCATTCAATTCCTATATTTTATATGTATTTAAACATATTATTATATATATAATTCTATTTACATTGTATTTATATAAAAATATTTATTTTAAAATTTATATCTGTGCATTGCACGGGGTAAATACTAGTACAATTAACAACAACAACTAAAATCATTCAAAAAATGAACTATGATCATTAATTATTGATGGATCCAAACTATAAATATATCCAATAAATCAATTCATACCCAAATAAATATCCAAAAAGAAGAAGAAGAAATCATCTCATCCATTAAAACATAATGTTTGATATGCAAAATTTGAGAAATTGTGAATGGAAAAGACATGAGTGAATTCCAAGTTTATTCTCTCATATTTATAGTGAAAGATATGCTTATTAGATATGGAATTAGTTCATTATATATGGTATATATGAACGTAATTGATTGTTATTGTAATTGCATAATTTTGGGTTTCTTTTTTTTTTGGAAAATATCAAATGTATGATCTTCTATATAATTAAGTTATAAAATTTGTATTTATTTGGAATATATATATATATATATATTATTAATTACTAATAAACTTCACACCCAAAAGATGACATAGTAAATAGATTCTTGTAAATTAATATGTTTCCATATATATAACATTTGTAATCTTTAAATAAAATAATTTTGAAAATATAAGAAAGAATTTCATATCATGATAATTTTTTAATAATTATTTTGTTTATCTTCTTAATATTTCAAATAGTTTTATCATTTTTATTATATTTCAGTTATGACACTTCTTAAATTCTTTGATATGAATAAATGATATTTAAAAATAAAATCAATGAATCAAATTGGATATTGATGCAAAATATTCAGTGAATCAAATTGGATTTTTTTTTTTTTTCTTTCAAAAAATATGCAACATCTCTATTCGCTTTTCATTCAAAATTTATATAGAAACATGTAATTTGCTTAGCTATTTTTTTTTCTCTTTGGGAAAAGATATGGAAATACATATATAGGATTAATTTTTATGATATCAAACAATAGTACTAAATCTATAATTAATTGGATAAGAATTGCTTCGCACAATTATATTAGTAAAATCAATCAAATAATCATATTTAATCCATTATCTTGAAATATTTTCATAATCTATATCATATATAAAAGCTTCGTCTATCATATATATATATATACACACACACATATATATGTATAGGTATATATAAATGATAATAAGATTGTAAACAATTATTTAATTCATATGACATAAAATAGTTATTTAATCATAAATTAAACTGCATTATATATAATAATAATAATAAATTAACTAACATAAAATGTTATAATATGTGTGTGTCATTCAATTTAAACAATATATAGGTGTTATGTACCACAATCTATCATCACTCCATATATATAATATCATGCTAATATTCTTTTCCAAATTTAACATTGAAGCATTTCAATGAGGAATCTATTTAGAAAAAGGTTCTTTATATATAGAGAGAGATTTCCACTAAATAGTAGCTTATTTAAAAAAAAAAGATGCATGATTTAGGCAAATTAATTGAATCTTTTTTAGTATAATTGCAACGTGATTAATATAAATTACCATATGTATAAATATATATGCACATATATCTATATTATATATTTTAAAGATTTTATTCACATTAAACATCATTTATATGTACACATTTTTTCCCATAAGTAGAAAGTGGTTTTAGGCGGGAAAATTCTCAACTTTCTTTTTTTGGAAATGTTTGTGTTTTTATATATATAAAGATAAAGATTTACAATAAAAATCAATAAAAATATAAATGAAAAGATTTATATTGATTCTTTTTAAAATAAATAATATCTAATGATAATTGCATCACATTAAAATGTATCACATAGAATTGTTGACCTTATATATATATATATGGTAATTATCTCCATAGAATTAGTGTTTTATTTAAGCATACAATATATAATTACGTAATTACCATATATGATATGTATAATTACCATATATTTCAATTTTCATATTTAGAAATATCTAATTGTATGTAGAGAATGTATAATAGAAATCTATAAAAATACAAATGAAAAGTTTTATATTGATTATTATTTTTTTCATAAATAATATCTAATGATAATTGTATCACATAGAATTGTTGACCTTATCTATATATGGTAATTATCTCCATAGAATTAGTGTTTTATTTAAGCATACAATATATAATTACATAATTACTATTAAGTAATTTAGTAAGCATAATAGAATATATTGATACACCAATTTAGTAATCAATTTGCTAATTAGTAATCAATCGACCGTATAGCATGTGTAAGCCAATCAATTAACCATAATTAATTAATTAATTGCATATGAGTTATCTTATCTAATGAAATCATTTAATTTTTTTCTATATGATATGTATAATTAGCATACAGTTCACCTTATGTATATAATATTTTAGCAAACTTTAAATGCACGGATATAAATTTATCACATAGAATTTATATAACATAATAATTATAATTATAATTATTGAGATCTAGACATGGAAATATTAAACAAACTTAAAGGTAATTAGATCATGTAATTATAATTAACTACTACATATAATTTCCTTATATATAAATATATTAAATATGACTTATATTTATTAAATTTATTAAATAAAATAAAAAACATTTCCTGATTTGGCAATGTAGTTTTGACGGGAAAATCTTGTTATTACTTTTTTTAGAAACCATTGTGTTTTTATATATATAAAGATAAAGATGTATAGACACATTTATAATGAAAATATTCTATCGTATCCAAAAGAACAATAAAAATACTATAATTCCAGAAATTTGAATATGTTTTTATTAAATCGCTCAATAAACTCTGTCCTAAAACTACCCCATCGGTGCCAGGTTGCCAACCTAATCTCACAAAAAGACAAAAATAGTTTTAAAAAAATGAATTTTTTTTATAGGTAACTAATATCTTATTCTAAATGTGTTTTAAATTATTTTTCATTAATATACTTATAGATTTAGAATATTAAATTATTTAATATATTTTTTTGTTCATTTTAAATATAATAAATATTGATTAAAAAATTTATGTAATTATTAAAAAATAAAATAATAATTATTATTTTGGGTTGGGTTGGGTTGAGGATGTGGATATAAAAAAAATATAAAATTAGGTTGAATTGTAGGTTGAATAGGTGGAAGAAAGATAAATTAATATTTTATTTTAGTTTGGGTTGAGATATATTATTGACGTGGGTAGTCTAACTTGTATGTTGAAATTCGAATCCTCAATTATATGATTCTTCTTTTTACAACAAAATTACTAATATCATTTCATAAAAAAACAACAATTTTCCATTCATAAAGTCGATATAAATAAAACACCAATTATCTCATATTTCGAAGACCATATATCACTTCAAATACATATATTTACCATTTAACTACACATAACTCAAATTACCTTAAGAAGATCCACAATTTCCTCCTAATTATCCTCCTTTTAAAGCAAAATAATTTTTATTTTTCCAAAATTCTAAACAATCTCCATTCTTTCCCAATTCCATTACTCTAACCACCATGAGCACGGATCAAACCACACCACCTGAAAAAACTGCCAGCGGTGGCGCCGGCGCGAAACCCCACATCAAATGGTCGGATTCTTACAGCAAAGCCCAGGTGGCGATCGAAGCCCTCTCCGCCATCCTCCCCACCTTCCCGCCGCTCCTCTCCTCGTCGGAAACCCCGGCGTTTTCCCTCCTCCACGACACCGACGTGGCCGCCCAGATCTCCGTCTTCCTCCACCGCCCCGACTCCGGCGCCGTCAACGACCAGGTCTGCGCGTGGCTCTACGACACCTTCCACTCGAACGAGCCCGACCTCCACCTCGTCGTCCTCCGCTTCCTCCCCACCCTCGCCGGCGTCTACCTCTCACGCGCCGGCCACAAGCCCCTCCCCGGCTTCGAGTCCCTCCTCCTCGCCATCTACGCCCACGAAACAGCAGCCCGCAACGGCCAGGCCGTCACCGTCTCCATCCCCGACATCGCCCACTCCAGCGTCTACCACGAGACCAAACACCCCACCAAGAACAGCTCCACCGAGCTCCACCTCGCCGTCATCTCCGCCAGCCTCGAGCCCCACGGCACCGTCCGCTCCACCCGCCGCGCCAGGATCGTCGGCGTCGCCCTCGAACTCTACTACACCAATATATCCAAAATCCCGGTCGGATCCAAGCTCGAGTTCTGCAAATTCTGCAAGATTTGGTCGGGCCACGACGACAGCGATGGCCGGATCTCCGGGAACAGCACGAAGACGGATGGAAGAAGAGGGAGGGTGAATCTACCATGGGAGCTGCTTCAGCCGATTCTCAGAATTCTTGGCCACTGCTTGCTGGGGCCGGAGAAAGATGAGAAGCTTTTCACGGCGGCGTTTTCTGCTTGCCGGTGTTTGCATGCCAGAGCCATGCATGATATCAACCCCAAGGCGATCATGGCGACGGCCAGCCTTGTCAAGCTTGCAGATATGGTGGTTAACCCCATTGATACTTTTGATTATACTGAGATTACTGTCACTAATGTAATTAGTATTTGATTTCATCTATACCTAGGGTTCTTCATGAAGTAGTGCTTCTCTCTCTCTCTTCTCTGTATAGATTGGGTGATTTATATATTTTTTGTTATATTAATCGTCGAATTACATTAAATTAACGATGTTCAATGTTTTAGGGTTTATAGGCAAATATGACTTGTACGATATATTGAAAATTTTGTTGCTTTACAGGCACCATATATGGTTGGTTATTAAGAGTCATCTCGTTACTATAGATTTATTACAGTGGAGATATCTCCCCAAATTCATGTATCAAGGAACTTTTATACCCATTTTTTTAAGAAATAAATTTTTTTACCCAATTTGGGTAGTGAAATGTCCTTAATACCCTCAACTTAAGTTTGTATTGTTGTTCATTGCAATACATTGTAATTTAATTCAAATACACAATTTAATACATTGTATTCAAATTAAATAATGTAATGAAAGTTCAAAAAGTAATTTGAATCTTCAAAAACACCATAACCCACTTTTTGCAATCACATTTTCATGTTCTCATCTCCTCCGAAGAATCGTTGTAAGGCTTGACCAATTTTCTCATTTTTTCATGATTCTCATCTCCATTGAAACCTTGAAGCACTTGAAAAACAACTGAAGTTTCATTACAAATGGTAAGTTTCATTTCTATTTCTATATTCTGGGTATTTAGTGATTTTTCATTATAAACTTCTCATGAATTTTATTGGTTAAATTTCTGTTTGAAGTTAAGTTGATATACACCATATCTAATAGCACAAACTCTTTTGTTTTAGGTTTCAGCATTATCCATGTATGTTGATTCTAGGTAGTTCTAACTTCTGAGAATGATTCTTCACAATACGGCTCACTTATGAATATATGTTGGTACACACGACATTTAATAGCAAGTGAACTCTTTTGTTTTACGTTTTAGTTTTTTCGCCATTGATGTTGGGTAATTCTCATTTCTGAGAATGAATATTGTTCAAAATTTGAAATGTAATACATATTCACGATATGAACTGATAATACGTGTTCATGATATGAAAATTTAATACATGTTCACAATGGTTATTTTCAATTAATTGCTAGTAATATATATATATATATATGTCTTTTTTTTAATGTAATTAATCCATAAAACAAAGTTTTGAACTAAATATTAATTTATTATTATTTATTATTAATTATATTTTAATGTGAATTGAAAATTATTAATGTCATAATTAATTAGTCTAATATGATGATTTTGACACTATTAAAAAATTGCAACCAATAAATAATTAATTTGAATTGATAATAAATAAATAAAATAAAATATAAATTAGTGGATAATAAGACTCACATGTAATGATTAAAATGATTTTCAAAACTTATTTAACATAAGAGATGAAAACTTCATTTTTTCAGATGAAAACTTCAAATATGGATGTCACAGCGTGTTCACGATATGAGCAGTCGTATTCACGATATGAGTAGTCGTATTCACGATATGAGTAGTCGTGTTCACGATACGAGTAGTCATCGTGTTCACGATATGAGTGGTCGTGTTCACGATATAAGTATATTGTGTTCACGATACACATATGAGTCGCCACCTTAATGAATTATTCCAGCGATTCCAACTCGACTCGAGTAATATTACTCGAGTCGAGTTTAAATGTGAACACGATTACTCATATCGTGAACACGACTACTCATATTGTGAACACGATGACTATTCAGATCGTGAACACACTGTAACATTCATATCGTGAATGCGCAGGACATACAATTATTCACACCAGAAAATTCAGGAGGTTCACTCAACCTTTAAATCATCAAATTCAAAGTCACTCCATAACATTCAACCTTTTTTCGACCTCCTTCACTCAACTCGGTTTCCATCTTGATCTGATAACGACAACAAAATATATCTTCAGATTTACCAGCGAGATTCAAACTTTATTCTAAAATTTTCATTTGTCATTAATTAGTGTTGAAGTGGTGAGGATTGCACATGGTGGAATTTTTTGTATGAGAGTGTATGATTGAAATGGTTGCTATAATGGAGTTTTGGTGAATTTTTTTTTTTTATAGATTCATCAAATATATCATATTAAAAATCTCAAATGTCTCGTAGGAGTTCAGAAGCCAAACTGGAAAATATTGGTGTGGGGAAATGAAATTTGGTGTGGAGGTAAATGATATTTGGTGTGGGGGGAAATAAATTTTCAACTTTTCAAAATGGGGAGAATTTTCTTTGGATTTCATTTTAAATTTTGTATTTTGTATTTCGTTAGTATATCTTCACTTGTATTTTGTATTTAATATATTTATATTTAATTTTTATATTATGTAAATATGTACTTAAGTTGAGGGCATTTTAGACATTTCACTACCCAAATTGGGTAAAAAAAGTCATTTTTTAAAAAAATGGGTAAAAAAGTTCCTTGTCCTATAGATTTGGGTAGTTTGGAATTCCTCCCTTTATTATATACCCTAACCACATCCCATGAGCAACTTAATAGTGTCAATTATCCAACATATCAACTAATTTGGTTATCCATATAATCATACGTTAATATGTGTCCACCACTTAAGTGTCAATTATCCAACATGTCAATTAATTTTGTTTTGTTTTTCATATAATCAGTGGATGAATCTACACATCAGCGGTGAGCATATTAAGAGTTGCCGTATTTTAGCATTTTCGCATTTTCTCTCGTTGCTAATAGTAAAAGTTAAAACTCATTATGTTTTCAATATATCTCACACAAACATGGTTGTCGAAAATATATTTCCCTCCAAGCACCATGATCAGTTCTAAAGAGTTATCTCGTTATTGATAGTAAAAGTCAAATCTCATTAGGTTTTCAATACATTTTGCACAACATGATTCTAAAAAATTAGGAAAACATGGTTATAAATTGATAAAAAAAAATTATGATTTGTTTGAGATGAAAAATAAACCTAAATAATTTTAATGAGTAATATAAATCATTTCAATTTTAATTTTTTTTGAGAATAGATTTATTTAAAAAAAGACATTCAAAAAATAATACTTTCTCCGCCCCAGTCGAATTTGTTTACTTGTCATTTTTGTTTGTCCCAATTCAATTTGTCAGCCCATAAATGACAAAGAAATTATAAAGCAATAAGTATAAAAACATTCTTTTAATTAAAAAATAGAGAAAATGGCCATGATTAGCCTATTTCCTAAAAAAGAAGAACAAAATAACCCCCACTATATATTTTCACCTTTATACCCACTTTTTAAGAAATGAGGCAAAAGTACCCACTTTTCACCAAAGTCAAATGTGGGCTCTGACACCAATCATCAGCAAAAGAAATTTTTTTTTTCTCTTTCCTCTGTTACATGGCCACGTGTACTTACTCCCAAAATCACACGAAAAGTGATTTTCTCTTTCCTCTGTAAAATTAACACGTGTACTTACTCCCAAAATCACACGAAAAGTGTATATATACTTTTTTTATAGGTTTTCGTGTAGTGTTTAATTGCAGGGTTTTCGTGTAGTGCTAAAAAATGCAGGGTTTTCGTGTAGTGCTAAAAAATGCAGGGTTTTCGTGTAGTGCTCAGAAATGCAGGACTTTTCGTGTAGTGCCCAAAATCAGGACTTTTCGTGTAGTGCCCAAAATCAGGAGTTTTCGTGTAGTTGGTCAAAATCAATCAAAAGTGAGTCAAAAGTTGCGGCTTTTTTTGTCAGATTGTCATACTGTGTATTTTTTTATTGAGTTGACAAATTTAAAAGTGGGTATAGTTGGGATAAAATTTAAGATTTGGGTTATTTTTGGGATAAAATTATATGGGGGGTCTTCTATGTCCTAATTTATAGCAAATAGGCTATAAATGGATACTGTCCCTTAAAAAATAAGTAAAAAATAAGAGTCAACTATGTTTTCTTAAATTTCGTGTCCGATCAAAATAGGTAATTTCCACCGACATGAAGGGAGAATAAACTAAGTAAATTAGTGCGATTGAGGGGGAATTTGAAGTGAAAGTTGGAAATGTCTGTGTACCGTTCATGTTCATCCCCTCTGTTTCTGTCCACTTGCCGGACCTTCAATGCTCCTCTTCTTCCTCGCCATTCTTTTCCGGTTCCGACAAGTCTGACTCGGCGGCGAGTCGGTGGCCGTCGCCGCCGCATACTCAATCTCACCACTTCCTCTGAACTCCGCCGTCCCTCAGCCATGGCCACTAATCAGGGCCCCTCTGCTTCCTCCTCTCTGCTTCAGGTCTGTTTCTATTCCTTAATTTCTGATAACTATGTTTTGAATTGCAAATTATTTTGCGAAATTGGAATAAGATCAGAATGAGCTTCGAATTGAGTGATTTGAGCATAGAGGTGAATAATGTTGATGTTTAATTCTCTTAGTGTGAGGATTTTATGAGAGATTCAGAACACCTCTTCCTTGATCTTGATAGTATCTACGGGTACTTAGAACAAAAGGAGAATCGCTGAATTTCCTGGATTATATATATTTCTGTAGATTAGATATCGTACAAATACTTTCTATACTCCTAACCCTATTTATTTTTTATTTTAGTATCTCAGAAAAATGGAAAGTTGATTGAATAAGTTTTATTTTTTTTGTCCACTACTTTTACTTTATTTTATCTTTTTTTTTCGATTTTATTGTACGTAAAAAAAAAAAAGTTCTGAGACATCTGGAAACCCGAAACCAAGACTAGGAATTTTTGACGATTTGACGAACAGGATCAAAAATTAGAGTGAGAGGGGGGGGGGGGGGGGGTTTATTAACTTATATGTACTGGAATTAGTGGCGATCTTTCAGCATTCTGTGAGGAGAATACACTTGAATGGACCTTTCCCATAGTGAGAAAGCAATGGAGTAATTAAGTAAGATAGCAATCTTGTGAAATGATTTACATGAGTCAAAGGCATAGCCATTAATTCCTGGATACAACTTTTAGAACCACAGAGAGCTTCTTCTTTATCAGTCTAAAATATTGGCAAGGGTAAAGCAAAAATTTGCACGAGGCGTCTGTGATTTCTGAGAATGTTTATCATGTTTCTTGGTTTCAAGGTTTCTTTTCTTTCTTGTTTCCTCCTTGGTCAGCAAGTGCTCTTGCTTTTCGTGATCGTTGCAGGACAGCCTTTCATACTCTCGAGCATTTTGGGTCAGTACTGAAATTATTGCTTGGGATGTTGATGCTGGAGATGGGTCATACTGTCTCTATAGCAGTAAAAATGCTACTCTCTCTGTAGTGAATGGGGAAATTAAAGGTTTTCACATCTCTAATAATGCTTTTGAATTATATTCATTCTGTTTTTTGAAAAGAAATATAACGTTCTTTCTCTTGCAAACAGGGTGTGACGTTAAAGTTATGCTTGAACGAAGTAAAGAAAGGCTTCCAGGACATGTGAATCTTCTATTGATAAATTTTATCACTATAAAAGAGAATTAATAAATCTCCCAGTCAAGTGTAATAAAAAATTAGATTTCTATAACTCTCTATGTTTTTAGGTAATTGAAAAATTTCCTCATATCCAAGATTTCAAGCCCCTTCAAGTCCCTCCAGCTCTGGATGTCAAAAGTTTATTAAAGCACCAATTGGCTGTTGCTGCTTTAAGCTGTAAGTGCAATATTTGCGCTTTCTAATTTTAACATCTCATAGAGGGGCTTGTTAGTGGTCAACAATGTGTTAATACACGTCTGAAGTTAGCTCGATTATTTTTTGGCAATGTAATTTGGCATTTTAAAAGGCTCACTTTTAATTCTTTCAACCGCGTTGTTGATCACTTAAGTTTTGTCACTTAACCTTATATGAATTTATGTCAATATATGAAAGCTTGTCATGAAACTTGGTGATTTCAGAATGCATCTTGGAATGAAAAAGATTTGACTCATGGCATATTAGCTGCTGGGATTTATGTCATATTTTCTCTCTAAAAGTTCCTTTTACGTATACTTCTTTCTAAAAATCAGAATATTTCCACACTTTCTATATGCAGCTCATGGAGAATGTACCAGCATTACCAGTCTGCAGTTACCAGGAGTCATAGATGAACTATTCTCTTATGATGGTCCTCTTGGCACCATTTTCTCTTCCCAAGCTATTTCTATGTATCTTTGGGCACCCACTGCACAAGTTAATACATTACTATATTTTTTGTTTATACTTTTTTTCTGTTTGCAATATTTCCTTCTGTACTCTCATTCAGTGATTTTGTCATGTTATGATATAAACAGAAGGTGCATGCACTGATCTATAAAGAATCTGACAGCAGTGATCCCTTAGAAGTTGTCCAGCTTGAGGAGTCAAATGGAGTTTGGAGTGCTAAAGGGCCTTTGATTTGGGAGGGCTGTTACTATGTCTATGAAGTTTGTGTCTACCACCCTAGCACCTTGCAAATTGAAAAATGTATTGCAAATGATCCATATGCAAGAGGGTACTCTAATTATATTTTCACACATGTGATTGGTGAAACTAGTGAAGGACTTTTGTTTTAAGTTCTCACATGCTCTTTTTTTTTTCCTCCATGTAGGCTGTCAGGTGATGGAAGGAGAACCCTGTTTGTCAATGTTGATTCTGAGGCTTTGAAACCTGAGTCATGGGATAATTTGGTAGATGAGAAACCAGATCTTCTGTCATTTTCTGATATCAGTATTTATGAATTGCATGTAAGAGACTTCAGGTAAACAACGACCCAACCTTACATCATAAAATACTACCAAATCTTTCATTCAAGAGTATTAAGACATTCAAGTTTAGAGTATCCGAGTATTAAAACATTGAAGAGTTCTTGGTCTCTATAAATCTGAGTGAAAATAAAATTTCTGTCATGCCATTTTCTTTATCAAGTGGCATGGTGAATGTTGATCCTGGATTGTCAACTACTCTTTTTTCTGGCGGATTGTAAGATGCAACATCATAATCGACCGCTTGATCTCATCTAACACTTATCAAATATCAATGCCTACTAATTAATCTTCTTTATTTATTTGTTTTTTGTTTTGTTTTTGATGCAGTGCCAGTGATGATACTGTTCCATGTGATTCCCGTGGTGGCTATCTTGCCTTTACTTGCTCTGTAATCTACTTAACCAGTTTCTAGCATTTGACTCATCTCCTTTCATTAACATCTTCTTGTTCTTTTCAAATTATTAGTTTTTTTTTTTTTTTTTTTTCACTTTTAACATATAACTACATTCGGTTGACCTCATCACCCTCAGTGTAGTGGTATTAAGTTCTCTTCAGGTCTTTCTCAAACTATCACACTTCTTAGAGAAATAATAAATACTTGAGAAAAATACTAGTTGAGGCTGTAACTATTATAGTTTGCTTTTGCTTGAAGGACTCAGCTGGAATGCTTCATCTCAGAAAGTTATCCGATGCCGGTTTCACGCATGTTCATCTGCTGCCAACCTACCACTTTGCTGGTGTTGATGACGAGAAGAGCAAATGGCAGGACGTAGGTATGGGAACATTGTTCATGGTCTTTTTTGTCAGTCTGTGTAGTTTTTCTCTAAAGTAAGTCACGTTCTAGTTTCTCCATTCTATTGGTTTGTTATTGCTTATATAGTCCCCCAAATAGAAATAATCAAATTACGATGTGCAACTCTGAGGGCCTAGAATGCATGTACATTTTAATTTACATTCAGGTGTTCATTTATATGTGTATGTAAATGCATCTACTGGTTTCCCCTTTGTTTGACTCCTTATACCAATAATCACAGGGGTCTATTTGTTAATTGCCAATGATCTAGTTAGCATCCTTTTTTGACCTTATCTATTTAAGCAACTAGGTACATGATATTTTTTTTTTTCAAATATATGCATCTTTAGTTACACTATTTTTTTGTAACTGTTAAATAACATACAACAATGGAATCCTGAAAAAGGTTTTCTAATCTTTCAGTTGATGAATGAAATTCACCATCCTCATTTGGATTCATATGTTCATCTTTGTTTCTGTCTGGATTTATGTTTAAATGTTGCTAAGTCAGGATCCAAATCAGGAATGGTCCGACCTTAAATCCCTTCCTTTTTGTTTGACCATATTAGCAGTTGTAGTTGACCTTATTATCCATTACTCCCTTCTTTCTTTGGCTGTTTTGAGTGTTTTTTTTTCCCCTGCTGTTCTCTGAATGATATTAGGCCTTAAACAGATATCCAGACGCTGAAATCATTTCCACCTGACTCTGATGAACAACAGGCTTGCATCACAGCCATCCAGGATGCAGATGGGTATAACTGGGGGTGAGATTTCTTGTCCAAATCTATAATTCACATAATGTCTTGTGTTGTTGTGCTTCTCAACTGAAATGATTTGTTTAACACTGGTTTGTTGTGTAAAAAAGCTATAACCCTGTTCTTTGGGGAGTCCCAAAAGGAAGCTATGCAACCAATCCAAATGGGCCCTCCCGCATAATGGAGTTCCGCAAGATGGTTCAGGTATATGTTTGTTTGACTAGGAGATTCAGATTCCCCATAACTTCATTTTGAAAGCACAGAATCAAGGATCTGGTCTTGCTTATCATTTTTATTGAGGTCTATTGAAAATTGTATTTGATGGCAGGCACTAAACCGCATTGGTGTTCGCATTGTATTGGATGTTGTTTACAACCATTTACATGCCAGTGGTCCTTATGATGAGAACTCTGTCTTGGACAAGGTTGAAAAACCTTAATCATTCCAATGCTAACCTTAATCATGTGACTATTTCTACCTAACTAGACTTTATGAATATGCATAAAAGAGGTATCTAACATTGCACAATTTCACCATCAAAGGTTGGTTCCTCATTTATCGTAACACCAAGTTAATTTCAGATTGTTCCAGGTTACTACCTTCGAAGGAACCTTGATGGCTTTATTGAGAATAGTGCATGCACAAACAATACAGCCAGTGAGCATTACATGGTTGAACGATTGATTATCGATGACTTGTTACACTGGGTTGCCAATTACAAGGTGACTATTTCTTTTCAACATTTACATTATTTATCTTTCATAAAGCTCGTGACAGATTAGTATTATTCCATATATCACTTTACTAAAATATGTAATTTGAGACTAACTTCACTAGGTGGTGTCAATGTGTTTAGGTTATTACACATTTCCCAACACATTTATTGGTTTCACAAATCTAAGATGCACAATATGCGAAGAAAGTTGCTTTGTTCTTTAAGGGACATATCTCCAATATTGTGCTTTTGTATTCAATATCAAGTAATTTTATTGCTCTTGCATATCTTACCTTCCTAAAAGAATGTTAATATATATCAGTAGTAGATCAACCCCCTGGACCCTGGGTTCTCCTTTGTCTCTTGTGCAGCTAGAAAATAATATTGAAAATGTTTCACGAAATTGCATCCTAAAGGACCTTTATGTATTCAAATCAGCAAGGAGATGATCGTCATGCCTATGAGAACTTTTTTGACATTTCTTGTGATTCTCTGTCTTGCAGGTTGATGGATTCCGTTTTGATCTCATGGGTCATATAATGAAGCGTACTATGGTATGAGTTGCTTCCTGTCATATACTTCTTTGTTAGAGAACTTTGTTTAACATCCATTCCAAATTAATAAATTATACAATGATATTCTGGAATTACAAACTGTTCCACGGAAAAAGTTCTTGGCAAGCAGCAAGGCTAGGAAATTTATAGCTTCTAATTCTTAAAACAAGTCCAGGAACATGACATTTCTCTTATAGTCAAGTAAAAATATGATAAATTAAGCACCTTAGTTAGTAGGTTTTTATCTTGATTGCTATCACTATGAGAAATTATCGTTACTTAGATTAGTATGACATGAATTCTAACTTGCATCTGAACTTCAGGTAAAGGCCAGAACCATGCTCCAGAGTTTATCGAAACAGAATGATGGAGTAGATGGCTCCACTCTCTACTTGTAAGGATGGAATACCTAACTACTTTCTATTCTTAGTCTCGGTGAATATTTGTAGCACCTTCCATCTTCAGATATGGTGAAGGATGGAATTTTGGAGAAGTGGCTAAAAATGGGCGTGGCGTAAATGCATCTCAGTTCAACCTTCCTGGAACTGGAATTGGAAGGTACAAGACCCTATCCATCTTGTAGATTTATCTGGAGGTAACATCAAATCAATATCTTCAACTAAATCCTTAAGGAAAACAACTTAGTTGCAACATTTTTTTGAATCATTTGAAAAAACACACTTTCATTATTTCACTCAAGTGCTTTTGTATCCAACTTTATGAATAATTACGAGGCATGCATTCAGCTTCAATGACCGGATTCGAGATGCAATGCTTGGCGGATCTCCATTTGGACATCCACTTCAACAAGGTTTTGTTACAGGTTTATCTTTAGAGGTAATATGAATTTTCCAAGTGCGACAAAATATTGATAAATGTTGAAATTTATGGTTTATGTTTAAAAATACTTATTCAGTTTACTGATTTTATATTTATTCAGCCCAATGATCATGAACATGGAACCAAATCTACGATGGAGCATATGCTAGTTGTATCAAAGGATCACATCCAGGTACTGTTGAATATTATTATCAACAAATTGTTTCGAATTTTTTCTGAAACTATCTCATAAGAAATCTATCGATGGATTTGTCGTTTAATATCTTGTTTTGAAAAGAATTAGGTGTGTAAAGAATGACCAATTTAATAAGTTATATCTATGAGTGAAGAATCCGCTTCAACTTTTCGTATACAAGTAGGCTAGTGTTAATATCTTGAACATAGGTTTCACGCTGATCTTAGACATAATTCTTGCATACAGTGAGAGATGATGATTTTCGTTTTTAATTTTCCCTCTTTCTGCCAAAAATTATTTCCCCATTCTTGATTATATCTGGGTTCTAAATGTTTTCTAAGGCAGGTTGGAATGGCTGCCAATCTGAAGGACTTTGTTCTAACAAACCATGAGGGCAAAGAGGTAACCATGTTCTTTCACATGCTATTATTTTATTTGCTATTTTTTACTGATACAAGTACAAGTCAAGCTCCCAATATTTCGAAAAATTCCAGGCTTTTAATATCTGATTTAATTCAATCAAATATACTTATAAGCCCTGTTTTAGGCTCTTAACAACCTGGATAGCTCTAAATAGAGATTGGAAAATATTCGTAAATTTTATTTGAATTTAAATATCAAATTTAAAAAGGAACTTTTTTTTTCAGCATAGTTTTCTCAACAAATCCCGGAGTTTTCTATTGCATCTCTCACAAAACCATGGTTTATCTACCTTTGCCCCAACAGGTTAAAGGATGTGAAGTTTTATTACATGATGCAGTACCTGTTGCCTATGCTTCATCCCCCATAGAAACAGTAAGAGCTGCCATTCTACTTGATAAAATTTCTTCATACCATCATCTACGAGCTTCTCAATATGCAAGCTTTCCTTCCATCAGTGTTGAAAATCCTTCTGTTCTATGTACAATTGCTTTTATCAGAAACTCAAGCCGGCAGCCGTTCACATCTTCTGTTATTGTTTTAGGTGAATTATGTATCTGCTCATGATAATGAGACCTTGTTTGACATCGTGAGTTTAAAGGTAATATTTCTCATTTATAGTTGTTTGCATAGTAGTTCATGTCCTGACATGGTACTTAACACTACTCTTAGTATGTACAGACTCCTGTAAATATCTCTGTGGATGCAAGATGTAGGATGAACCACTTGGCAACCAGCTTAATAGCACTTTCCCAGGTTTGTCTTTCTATTCCAGATTATATATAACTATTAAATATTTTTCTAACTCTATGTTTCTAAAAACAACACAAATGTCATCCTTATAGTCAAGACAATTGTCATACCGTAAACTTACCCGTCAAATTTGTTGAGTATATGCTCTATTAGGGGTGATCACATACTAAGTGGCATTTTGGTTGATATTGATTTCGTTGTTGATAGGGAATACCTTTCTTTCATGCTGGTGATGAGATTCTGCGCTCGAAATCATTAGATCGTGACTCATATAATTCTGGTGATTGGTTCAACAGGTAAGTCTTAAATGTGCTTCCAACTACATATACATCTATGTATGTATATTTTGAACCTTTTGGCTTTAGAACTGTATAGATCTTTCCTTCTCAAAAATGATGTACTCCAAATTCTTCTTCAGGTTAGACTTCAGCTACAACTCTAATAATTGGGGTGTTGGTCTTCCTCCAAAACAAAAGAATGAGCATAGTTGGCCATTGTAAGCGTCATTTCTCTTGATCCTACTGCATATTAACGAGTTCATTGGATCACGTTCTAGTATGAAATTACTCGATCACAATGAATATATTTCTCAGAAATTTTCATCTGGCTCCTTTTTCTGTTCTCTTCAGAATCAAAGCCAGATTGGGAGATCCAGCATTTAAGCCTCAAAGGAATCACATCCTTGCAGCACTTGACAACTTCTCTACCTTTATTAGTATCAGATACTCTTCTCCACTTTTCCGTTTGGATTCAGCGAATGCAATTCAGGTTAGAAGAGATACATCAGGATGAAAAAACTTAGCTTTAAACTTTTTAAACAAGTGACCACAATTCCAATTCACAAGTAATCAATATAGTATTGATAATATCTTATATATATCATTCTCATTGAAAATCAGTGGCACTAGCAATTCACTTGCTCAAATTTCAATTTTTGATCCAGAAAAGAGTACGATTTCACAACACTGGTCCATCATCGATCCCTGGAGTGATAGTCATGAGCATCGAAGATGGCCATGAAGGAATTCCAGGGCTTTCTCAGCTGGATCCCATGTTAGTAACAACAATAACTTTCTCTACAACTTCATTTACCCAGTTCACAATTATACTCGAACTAACAATACTGTATATTATGTGCTCACAGCTACTCATACATCGTTGTTTTAACCAACGTTTCCCCAACTGATATCACATTTGCCAGCCCACCTTTGAAGGGGAAAGCTCTACAACTCCACCCAGCACAGGTTCCTTTTCATCCCTCCTACAATTTTCTTGAAATGAAAACCGTTCACTAGCCAAACGGTTCTTTAACCTGATAGCCCTATGCACAACCTCTAACAAATGAATAGCTGAACTAATCCTACAAGAATGGTCCAGGTGAATTCAAGTGATCACATTGTCAAGAGCTCGACTTACGACTCAAGCTCTGGCTCTTTCAGAATACCCTCAAGGACAATGTCCGTTTTTGTTGAGCATCGAGCCACCTGAGAGACCGGTCCTAGAGATCAGGTACCCAGTACATTTTATTTGTGTACATACACCTGGTGGGACGCAACGATCGTTACGATTTATTCTACCCTGAGAGTGCATATGCAGATTTGAAGAAACTGAGGATGTTACCATAACTGAATATGTTTGTATATTTGTTAGATACACATGATATATATTATATATATTGCATGAATCTGCTTGGGCTTGGATGTACCTCAGAGCTCCACTGCAGTTTTTAATCCTGACAATAACTACATAAAACAAAGATTTTTTTTTTTTTTTTGAAAAGACATAAAACAAGATTTTAGGTACTAAGTGAAATATTGAAATACATCATGTATTAAATATATTTATTAACCTTAATAGTGATGAATGAAGTTTAAAAAATTATTTTCCATACAGTACAAAAATCAACTTTTGTTAGATCACCATATTATACTTATCTCTTATAGCAATGGGCAAGTCAATCTAACAAACTTCAGGTTCTTTAGCTATAAATGGAATACAGTGGGCTTGAATTTATTGGTGTTATTTTCTAATTGATATTTTCAAGTTTAAAATAATATCTATTCGAAGTAGAAGCAAATGGTAAATAATACTTTGGTTAAAAAAAAATAAAAATCTTTTAAGTCACAACTAATTTATTCAACCGATCTAATGACACCCAGTCAGAATCCCTTAATTTATATTCTTGTTTCATTTGATATCCTCATATAACAACTACACGTAAAATGTAAAAGACGACATCACCAAGTTATATATGAAATGAATTGAAAATAATGAAATATAAGATGAAACACTGAAATTGAATAAAGTATCCCGTTCGGGGTTGACCCATATATTGACCACCTTAATTGGGTATTAATGGACTCTTATGTATTAAAATTAATAAGACGATTTCACATAACTTTTAAGTTTAATACTTAATATTAGTTTTGCAGGACATTAAAAATATTTAATCTAATTACCTATATTTGGTGCCAAAAAAAATAAAATCACATAATATATATACAAAAAAAAAAAAAAGAGGGTGTTGACTTTCAAGACCTCTCACATTCACTAATCACTAATCACCCCACACTACTCATCCTCCTATAAACTTCCTCCAACCTCCACTTCCCTCCTACTTTCTCTCTCCTCCTCTTTCTCTGCTTCTCTCTCTAAAATCAGACAAAACACACAGCATTGCGTTGCACCCAGACTTGTGCATGGTGGTCGTAGTGGCGAAGGAGGAAGAACATGGAGGCGGTGGAGCAAATGGCGGCGCCACCAGGTCCCGATCACAATAACGCCCTCAACCCCATCGCCAAACGCAAGCGCACAAAGCGTCAAAGGCTTCTGTCTCCTATCCCTTTCTCCATCATCCCACCTCCGCCCTCCGCCGCCGCCGCCCACCACCTTCCTCCGATCAGCCCCACGCTCTACACAGCCTCCTCCGAGGAGAGCACCACCACCGAGGAAGTGAACACCGCCCGCTGCCTCATCCTCCTCTCCCAAGGCAGAACCCACGGCGGCGGCGCGTGCATGTACACATGCAAGACGTGCGGCCGGTCTTTCCCCTCCTTCCAGGCCCTCGGCGGCCACCGGGCCAGCCACCGGAAACCCAGGAACGAGAAAACACTCGCCATTTTCTCCGACGATGAAGAATTCCATTCACCCTCCATCTCATCATCCAAGATTAACAGAATCTCTCCCAACTCTCTCTCTCTCCAGCTCAGCAGCGTCTCCACCTCCACCTACTCTCCTTCACCAAGAATCCATGAATGCTCCTACTGCGGGGCCGAGTTCACTTCGGGCCAGGCCCTCGGAGGACACATGAGGAAGCACCGGGCCGCCGGCCCGATTCCCCGACCAGCTCTATACACGCCCCCTGATCAACCCTCAGCTCTCGGGCCCGAAGAATTAAAGAGGGCCGGAAATGGGATCGCTCTGGATCTCAATCTGCCGGCGCCGGAAGATGATGAGAGAGAAAGGGCCCGAAAGAAACAAATGAGAGGTTTTGCCCACCATTACTACTCCACCATTGATTGACTGCCATTCTTTATTTTGGAAGGTCTGATTTTTTATTTTTTTTAAATACTGACCTTCCACTTTTTTTAATATTAATTTTTTTAATTAGTGTACTTATATTATTTTCACATTTTATTAAAACACTTTTTGGCCCCCCCCCCCCCCCCCCAATTTTTTTTTTTTTCCATTTTCATAGCCAATTTGTAAATTTGATTTTTTATAATTTGTTCAAATGTAAGTTAGTCAATTGTATGTGTCAAAAAAAAAAAAAAAACGTTCATATTTCTTCAAATACAGTTTTTTTATAATCAATTGAATGAAAATACCAATGTGAAAGTATTTTTTTTTCACAAATACTCATGCAACCGTCTCACATGCGACGGCACTCACGCACGGTCGACCGTGTCCTAGGACACGATCGTGTGCGAGTGTAGTGTATAAGTATGTCTTTTTCAATAATAAGTATGTGATTTTTCACTATAAATATGTGATTTTTTTTTCTCGCCCACGACCGTGCCCGGGGACAGACCGTGCCTCGCGTGAGCAATCTGTGGTGCACGGTCAGGTCTCAGGGCACGGTCGAGATAAGTATGTGATTTTTGTCTATAAGTATATATGTCTTTTAGTGCTATAAGTATGTGTTTCGGCGCACGGTCGACCGTGTCCTGGGACACGATCGTGTCCCAGCACAAAACCGTGCGCCAATGCCGTCGCACATGAGATGGTCTCACAGGAGTCCAGCTCTTTTTTTTTCATGTACTTGGTGATATATATATATATATATATATATATATATTTGAGATCGTTACATGTGAAAGGATCAAAGGATTACAACAATCGAATAGACCAGTCAACACAGTCATTTATTTGAATTCTTACGATTTATATTTCCACTATCGGAGGATTTCCAAAATACTCATTTTCATAAGCCAAGGAACTTATCTATCCATTTTATAATAAATAAATTTTTTACCCAATTTGGACAGTGAAATCTTCATAATACCCTCAATTTTAGTTATATTTACATAAGAAAAGAGTCCTGGAGACTCTACTCGTGTCCAGAAACTCTACCCGCGTCCAGGGAACTCTACTCGTGTCCAGAAACTCTACCCGCGTCTACTTTTCAGATAAGGTGATCGTGTTCACGATATGCATAAAGGTTCAACATGTCGTGAACATGAAATATAATATTGTGTTCACGATATGCAGAAAGGTTCACATATCGTGAACACGGAAAATAATATCGTGTTCACGATATGCAGAAAGATTTTTAACATATCATGAACACAAAAAATAATATTGTGTTCACAATATGCTGATATCGTGTTCACGATATGCTGATATACTGATATCGTCTTCACAATATGCTGATATGATATTAGAGGTATTTCCACTTTATGTAAATACAAACTTAAGTTGAGGGCATTATTAATATTTCGACCAAAAAATTGGTAAAAAAATATATTTTTTAAAAAATTGGTAAATAAGTTTCTTGCATATAAAAATGGGTAAACGGAGGTATTTCCACTATCTTTTAACTATGAAAAATATTCTTAACTGTGTTAATTCAAAGTGTTACCTTTCACTTCAAATTTTTTTACTATTTCTTTGAAATTTAATTCTTGAAAATGTGTACTTGCAATTTCTCTTATACTTAATTATAATTATTACTTTGGTTTTGAAAAATAGTACTATATTCTAAAATATTACCTTTCAAAATAATTAAATACAGATCATCTACAAATTATAAGTATAATTAATATTATACATTCTTACTATAATCAATGTTTTATCATTTACATATGGAGTACAAGTACTAAAGTTAAGGTGAAACAACTTTTTTCCTCATATATATATATATATATATATATATATATATATTATAAATAAATTGGAAGCATGAATTGAAGACATACAAATTGAATTCAGTTCATAAAGAAAAAGAAAAGGAACATTAATCTCAAGAAATTAAATCAAATTTATTCATG
This sequence comes from Scutellaria baicalensis, assembly GCA_005771605.1. Classification (NCBI taxonomy): domain Eukaryota; kingdom Viridiplantae; phylum Streptophyta; class Magnoliopsida; order Lamiales; family Lamiaceae; genus Scutellaria; species Scutellaria baicalensis. The sequence goes on along the minus strand of CM016722.1, from coordinate 23,415,965 downwards.
TTCATGACAAGCTTAATTACAATATTAATTTGCTTGATCATAGACTGAATGAACAATTTTGATCTACCAATCAAATAGTTTGGTGAAGCCTTTATTGGGGTCAGAATTGCTTGTATAGTAAATAGCTTTGCAATCCACCACGACACTCGTGAGTTTTTTATCGTCAAAAACTACAAAAATATTATAAGGTATTTGAAATTAGAAAGCTATTAGGTACAGAAATCCCAGTGAAATTCTTGATTGATTGATATTAAGTAGTGTCTGATATCCGAGAGCTATCCACACAATATAATATTGTTGAAGCATGCTAGCTGGTTAATTTTCAATAGGAGAAATAATAGCAAGATCACAATATTACTTTTCATTGTGTAATTAGGGTTTTATATGAGTTTAGGATCTTTGGTTTTCTTCTTGTTAATTTGGAGTTTGTACTTGTTCATCAAATTTATATTGATTTATTTATAGCCAAATCGATTAATTGTTTCATTAAGAAATTAGGAGGTTAATTAGGGTAGGTTATACTCTGTATTAATAGTAAGAATTAATATTTCATTTTATGAATGTATTATCAACAAATATATATTTAGATGGAAAATGCTAATTAACTTATTAGCATATATATAAAAGAGAATAAAATATGGTTCAAGCATTTCTTATTAATTAAATCTCCTTATTAATCTGCATTCCTAATTAACTTCCTTCGATTGATTGATTGATTTAATTATGTCCTCTTTGATAATTTCCTCAAATATATAACTTTAAAAAAATATATATATATATATATATATATACACACACTTTCCTTATCTCAAATTTCCATGAAATAATTGAGAGAAAGAATGAATCATATTAATCAATGGGGTTAAATTCAATTTTAGTCCATTTAAAAAGTCACTGTCCAATTTTCGTCCACCATAAAAGCGGTTTTTAATTTTAGTCCAATTAAGCCAAAAATCGTCACTATTTGGTCCATTTTTGTCACTATTTCATTCACCATGGAAGCGATTTTCAATTTTCAGTTTTCAATTTTAGTCCAATTAAGCCAAAAATAAACCAAATAGTAACGATTTTTGGCTTAAATGGACTAAAATTGAAAACCACTTTCATGCACTACAAGAAAAAAGCCCATAGACAAGGGTTAAAAACCCTTGTCGTAGCAAAAAAAAACTCTTGTCGTAGGTGGTGTTGTCGTAGGGTCTGAAAATTTTCGCTCATAGACAACGATTTTTAACCGTTGTCGTAGACCTCTACGACAACGGCGTGACAACGGTTAAAAACCGTTGTCGTAGGTTGGCAGTTTGTAAATATGCGCTCATAGACAACGGTTTTTTAACCGTTGTCGTAGACACTTACGACAACGGTTAAAAACCGTTGTCCCGCCGTTGTCTTTGACTCTACCACAACGGTTTTTAACCGTTGTCATAGATACTTACCACAACGATTAAAAATTGTTGTCTTGCCGTTGTCTTTGACCTACAACAACGGTTTTTAACCTTTGTCGTAGACTATAAAGACAATAGTTTTAAATCGTTGTCTTTTTAGCGTTGTCTTTTACTTTTGCATTTTACAATTATTATATATTGGTTGATATTCTAAATATACAAAAATTAAAATTCAACAAAATATAGTCATATCAAATTAAAATATTCATCTAATAGTCCATACAACAAATATCATTCATTGTAAATCCATTAATCACATGATAAAGCCAAAAGTAAATCCAAAGCATCCTAATTTCACTAGCAAAACTACAATACTTCATCCAAAAACATCAAGAACCATTCACATGCAATAGATTACAAGAGAGTCATGAATCCATCATGCTTCATCTTTCTCACAAATGAAATTTCAGCAGCCATGGCTACAAATATGATCTCCAAGAATCACCGGAGATCCCCAACGAATCAAATCCTACAGAAAACAATACACAAGAATTACAGAAATTTGGAAATAGAAATTCAAGTGAGGAAGGTGAATGGAATAGAAGAATAGACAAATGGGCTATGAAAAATGCAAGAAAACCATGCAAAGAGACACATGGGCTACCATCAATTTTTTATGGATTAAACTATAATTGCATAATGGAAACATCTTTTACGCTAAATATTCTATATAATCAAGTTGTTAAATAGTTGAGTCTCAGCATTTACTATGAAGTAGTCAAACTATGAGTTCAACAGTCTCAACAATGTAACATTGCTTTTGACATTGACAAACGAAACACAAATGATCTTTCTACATATATTATGTGAATATGTACATTATATGTTGATTGAATGAATATTTTTATAATAACATTCAAAAAAAAAACATATAAGAAATTTTATAATATTTCCAGAATAAATAGCTAATAGATTAATCAATTAATGGATGAAACTACAAGTTAGTGAACGTTTTCACTTTTCACGGTGAAGCAGCAACTGGAGTTAATAGAATGCACGTGGAAAGTCCACACACATTAGTTTCAACTATCTCTCTCTCTCTCTCTCTCTTAGATCATATTGTTTTATAAGCCTTTGAATTTGCCCGGATACTCAATCAGTTGCACAGAGATACAAACTATATATCATAAAATGGCAACTAGGCTACATAGTTTGCAGAATAATTTAAGTGCAATCCTCATTGTTAGTAGCATCATGCTTGTATATGAATATTTATGTATGTATAATTAAAGACTCTTGGAAATCCTAAACTATTGAATATTAGAAAAGTCTAGTATCCTGAAGTTAAAGTTATACAGATTTACTAATGCATAAGCATAGTATGACTTCACAAAAATATTGTTTAAGCAGAGTGGACTTTTATCGGTTCACAAACACATATTTAAAATAATGGAGATTCAGGATAACATACACACAAGTATTCCTCAAAGTGCACATACAATGTGGCTCCCATTTAGACATCAAATAAATTAAAATTGATAGAAATGGGGCTCTTCACTCACCAGCAAAGGTACTTTTCGGTTGCTCCATTGGAATCACTTCCTGCAACAGCAGCTCATTGGGAACTAAGTATCACAATAACTCTATTTTTTCAAGTCCAAATCATAATTGTTATTCAGATTCTTAAAAATAGAAGAAAAGGGTAGATAAACAATCAGGATAGACACCAGAAAAGTGAAATACTGCCCAAGGAAAAGTACAAAACTGTAACAAAATAATAAACAATGATAAAAAAAAAAAAAAAACCTGCCTGAAATGCAAGGATTTCAACCAACTATAGTTAGAATATAGGGAGCATCATTTTATCATTTATTCATGGGTGTAACAAATACTTATAGTTAGCTTTCAAAATGAGCTCTTACAAAATTAGCTTTCAAAAACATAACACACAGAAAATTGTACCAAATCAGGGCTTAGATAAATAAATCACCTAATAGATAGCATTACAAATTTACAAACAAAAAACACATCATGTTGTAAGCATATATAGAAAGAGAGGGGGGGGGGGTCGTTTACTTACTAAATGATAAAGTACAGCCATAACACCATAGCTAACAAAGGGAGAGAAAAAGGATACTGCTAGAACACATGGGCTTCCTGAAAGATAAAGGCAACATTCTGTCAATATATAAAATATCACCATATCTGAAAATGTGATTAAATTAGAAGAAAACCTTACTCTATTGTTTCAACACTAAACATTGTTATCTTGCAATGCAGATTCAGTGTTATAAATAGGTTTAACTTCTCTCTGATACATCACTTATGCTAATTCAAAGCTTTAGACATTTACCATATCAATCAGTGGTAGATATTTAAATAACGATTTGAATAGTTCCATTTGTAACTTAAAAATTGAGACATAACTTTAGTGATCATTTTCCTAGCCCAGATAGCATTCATCAGATAAGAAACTAGAGCATGGAAATCACCACTTACTCAAAACAATAATAAGCATACATCCATGAGAGGAGCAATAAGTTAAGGGCCTTCCCAATAAAGGGAATGAATCCCGCGACGTATACCTGCAAATAACAAACTAATGGTCACCTAATCATATATGGAGAAATTAGCAATTAATGGCACACAAAGGTAAAAATAAAATAATGGTAGTTTACCTCGAGGAAGAAGAAACTCAACAAGAGAACTGAATAGACCTATTCAGCCATTCCAATCATTACACTATAGAGACAAGATTAAAGTAGGTGAATCTTCGAGGCAAAATTAAAACTTTATAAAAATAGCATATTATACTGTAAAATCAAGTGTGCAAAGGAAAACTTTGAACATCACCCCACAAGGTCAGTAGTTTTATCAATTTGAATTACAAATTTAGAAGAATCCTATAAGTGACACGTGTAGAAAACACACCTTATGTGATCAATTGTATACAAGGAAAAGTACTCACCCTTTGCTAGTTTGATCCTAACAGTTATTTAAACATTAAATATAAATATTTCTATAATACAAAATTCAAAAGAAATTAAAATCTTGATAAACATTTTGGGAGCTTATTTGTATGAAAGGAAGGATATGTAACTAGAAAAATAAATATATAGTAACAAAAAGACAAAAATTGCATGTAATAATCGTAAATTGCATGTAACAAAAAGGTCTTAGAAAATTGAGTTTCTATGTTCAAATCTCACCTTCATTTTGTTATTTTATACAAAGTAAAATTCCTTTTTTATGAACTGCAAAAAAGATTGAAATGACTTGAAACTTTTCTCATACATCTATATAGACAAAATCACAATTTTTCTGATCTTCAAAAAAGATTGAGGTACTAAACTTAGAAGAAACATTGAATTATACCTAGAAAATCACATAATTAGAAATAAAAGGTACAAGAAGCATAACCAGAATCCAACTATATTTAAAATTCGAACAGTACATGGCCAAGAAATTCCAAGCAAATCCATAGGTGAAGAAATCCTAAAGGCTAAAATTGTTGACAAACTAAAGTTAACTAAATTATTGCTGCCAACAAGCTATCATCTGAATGAACTGAAAATGCTAAAAAATGAAGACCACGACATAGCCAATAACATCAACAGTAGATAGGTTTTCAATAATTATTATTCATACTTTTAACAATGAAATTGATAATTGTGGTAGACCTCATTTCAGTATCAATTTGGCAGAAAACCTAGAAAAAAAAGGAGGAAAAGCAAACCTGGCAGATCGGAGAGGTCTTGGCAGTGGCGGCGGTGGAGAGGTCTTTGCAGCGGCGGCGCGGCGAGGTCTTGGCAGGGGCTAAGAACCGATGGCAGCAGCGGCGCGGCGAGTTCCACTTTTGAGTGAATCAGCTTGGCAGCGGCGATGACGATTACTGCTGAGAAGGCGACGGGGAGGCTACGGAGGTGTGGGGAGGAGGTGGCGGCAAGGGCTGGAGGCGGCGGGGGCTGGAGGCGGCGAGGGCTAGAGGGGAGGAGGCAGCGGGACGTCGGGCAAGGGCTGGAGAGGAGGAGGCAGCGGGGCGTCGGGTGAGGGCTGGAGGCAGCAGGGCGGCGGGAGGGATCTGGATTTTCAATCTGGGGATTTGATTTCAATTTTTACCCTTAGTAATTTTCCACTTTTTTACATTATATCCTTAGTAATTTTTAGATTTTTACATATAATGTAAATGTAATAAAATAAATTTATAAATTTAACTTAGTCTACAACAACGCTATTATAATATTACGACAACGTGAAAAAGTTATCATTGTCTCAGGGTACGATGACTACGTCTCTATGACAACCTCGTATCATAAGCGTTGTCTTAGGGCACAATAACTACGCCTCTACGACAACCTCATATCATAAGCGTTGTCTTAGGGTTCAATTTTAACCTAAGACTACACATCTACGACAACCTCAAGTCACCACCGTTGTCTTAGGCCTCAATTTTACCCTACGACTTCACCTTTACGACAACGCCAATGAAAAACCCTTATCTATTAGAGCATTTTGTACTCTACGACAACGGTTTTATCTAAGACAATGTCAATTTAAGCTACAACAAGGGTTTTTTTGATAAAACACATGTCTTAGGGGTGTAGTCTATGAGAGAATTTCTTGTAGTGATGGTGGACGAAAATTGGACAGTGGCTTTTTAAATGGAGTTACTCTCCTGTGCACCAGTTGTCGCGCGAGCTGGGCTGGCCCGCCCAGCCCGCGCCTCTTTACTTTTTTCACGTATTTTGGTCGTTACCTTTATGTTATGTTAGTGTTACCTTCGTGTTATGTTAGGGTTACCTTCGTGTTATGTAAAGTGACCTCATCTCCAGATTTCATACCCTTAGTTTAAAATCACTGAACTAAAATAACACGAAGGTAACACTAATATAACATGAAGGTAACACTAACATAACATGAAAATAACATTAACATAACGTGAGAGTCACTCTAACATAACATGAAATTACATTAAGGTAACCCTAACATAACATGAAGGTAACTCTAACATAACATGAGGGTATGACTGCTTGAAGCGAATCTTGGTGGGTTTGAGCGCATCCACCAGACGCGTGGGGCGCGTGAAAACGCGCGTCAGAAGCGCATGGGGCGGATCGATGCACTAGTTGCACAAAATATTTTGTTTTTTAAATGAACTAAAATTGGACTTTCCCCTTTATTAATAGGTGGGAGATAGATTGATTTCGTCTAAAAGTATTTTTATCAATTTTTACTGTTCTTTAATCTTTTACAAAAATTCTAAAATGGCAATTAATTAATTTGAATCAAATGTAGTATATATCTAAATTATGGATTAAATTCTTTTCCAAATAAATGAAAATGAAAATTAGGTAGTTTGAATTACTCCAAGAATATATAATTAATTCGACTGATCTTAATCAATTATGGAAAAAAAACATAAATTATTTTATTAAAAAGTCAACAGATGGCTGATATATAATCTAGACATGTTCTGTATATCATGATTAGGAATTTGAGGTCATAAATCTTTTAAAATATATTATAAAATACTAATAATTTGGACACAAAAATCACATAAAATTTTAAGATTTTTTTTTTGTTTTTAGAAAAGAAATAAATATCTTTCAATATTATAATTTTAGGGGGAAATATCAATTTTTGTCCCGTAAGTTAAACCATTTCTAATTAATTTTGGTGCATCAAGTTTGAACTTTCTAATTTTAGTCTTGTAACTTTTAATTTTTTCCAATTTGAATCCGATTTTGATCGAAAATATTTCCATGTGATGTGGCCACCGAATTTGTCTACGTGGAGTCAAAACAAGAATCCCCAATTCTTTTGGAAGGAGAATCGATGATGTGGCTGCAACGCCATTAGTGAAACAATTAAGAGTAGGTCTTGTGTGAGACCGTCTCACGAATCTTTTTTCGTGAGACGGCCAGGTCAACTCATAACTCACACTTAGTAATTCATATGAAAATTTGTAGATATAGATTCAATTCATGGATAAGAAGGATCCGTCTCACGGAAACTATCATGAGACCGTCTCACATGAGTTTTTTTGAACAATTAATTAAAAAAACAAATTAGAACATTAAAAGATAAATAAATTAAATGGAAAATAGAAAAAAAAAATCAAAAAAGTGCAAAAAGAAATTGAATTTTTTTTAATCATATGTCTTCTTCCTTCCTCCCTCCCAAACACCAGCAACGATTTCTTCTGAACTTTCATGGCCGACCACCACAATGTTCACAACACGCCGAAATAGGAAACATCAGGAATTGCAACAGCCACTTCAAATCCACCGCCACTGAATTTGTTAAGAGGAGGCACCATTGAAATTAGTATATAATTTTTTTAATTTTCATATTAAATGATTTTAAAGTGATTTCAAAAGTTTAATTTATACATTTCATTGAAAAAAAAATACATTTTACAATTTATAATTTAGACAGTTCATCGTGTCTTGAAACCTATGAGTGGTATTGTAAGTGATATGCTAGAATATATTTTTTTTAAAGATAAACCACCAAATTTTCATTCAATTGATTCATCACTTATTTGGTTGCGAAACCGTGTTTTCACATACTCATCACAAATGAGAAATTCATCTAAGTTATCTAATACCTAACTGAAACTTTAATTAATGTCAAATTGATAATGCCCAAATCAACAATAACAATTAATTTTTTTAGCTTATGATTCATTACACATCAATTTTTATATTTTACGTGAGAACCACTATTCACTGTTGATACACTTTAATTTTAATAAACACTCGTCGTAGCAACAATAAGTATGAAATTAAAACGATTTGATGGAAAGAATATATAGGGAGTTAAAAAAGTTAATTATGAAAAAGTAAACCTATTTTTTAAATTTTAATGCATCTCAAAATTATACTATCTAATTTATAGAAGGGAAAAAAAAAAATTAGGGGTACTGGCAAGCCTCTATGTGCGTCCGCCAATGTCCACCGCCAACATGCATTCGAAGATAATGATGATTTCCTCCTACTAATAAACAATAGGAGAAATCAATACAAAAACGGATTCAAGATTTTTGTGAATCAAAAATCAAGAAAAAGGAGAATTACTACTTTTCTGCAATTTTAACGACTAAAATTGCTGATAATGAAGAACGAAAAAAAATTGTAGAAGAAGAACCAAAAAATCCCAATTTGGTTTTCTTATTTAAATTTGATTTGGATTCTTTTTAATTATTTTTTAATTTTGAATTAAGGTTTTAGTGACGTGGCAGCCACGTCACTCGATTCTCCAAAAATTTGAGGATTCCTGTTTAGACGCCACGTAGGTGAATCCGGCGAAAAATATTTCCCGCCAAAATCTAATTCAAATTGAGAAACATCAATAGCTACAAGAATAAATTGGAAAGTTCAAACTTTATGCACCAAAACTGGAAAGAGCTTAACTTACAAGACGAAAATTGATATTTCACCTAATTTTAGGTTAATTTCAATTTTGATTCGGTAGGTAAGGTATTTTCCATTTTTTGGTACCTAAGTATATGTTTTCAATTTTGGTCATATATGTTTCTACTTTTTTCACTTATAGACAAGTTGTTCAATTAATTTGATCCTACATTTCAATTTTTCCAATTTCGGTCGAAATTATCAAAATCGCCGATGCCACGTGACATTTCCCTAAAATGGAAATTTTGACTAAATTTGAAATTCTTTGAAACATACATGACCAAAATTGGATAATTTGACTAAAATTGAAGAAAAAAATAGAAACATATAGGATCAAAATTGGAACATATAAGATCAAACTTGGAAAACGTACACCTAATTGTCCAAAAATGGAAATGATCATATATACATACAGTATCAAAAGTGAAATTAACCCTATAATTTATATTACAAATTCATTATATCATATAAAATTAAAAATAGAACCACTAAAAAAAGCAAATGTATAGGAAAATCAAGGCCATTCTTATTGATCAATAGCTAAGATTACATCATTTTGCTCTCTCTCACTCACTCAAAAATAAAAAGCACATTATTTATTGACACATAGAAAGACCAAATTTCTAATTTCACCAATTATATAATTTTTTCAAACGACCCACATGTGGATTGGTATTGTTGTTGAAGTAAAAACCATCACTCCTTACTATCCACCATGAATAAGGAGAAAAGGATGTCACATTTCTTTCATTATAGACACTGATAGTTGTATACTTAACATCCCATTTAAAATGGCAATAGAACAAAGTGGTCGGAAAAAAATTCAGACAGAAACTCCAGTAAAATGCTTCGTTGGTATAAAGCGTGTGGTTTCCAAGATCGTCGTCTTTTGATGCACAACTAGCCACCAATGGTCCGCGGCTTCGGGGAGATGATTGACGATGTGGACATAGTTCCTTTTATGAGGCCAACATTTCTTTGCATTGGAATATTCTAGAAGCATGCTGGTTTTCACTAGGAAAAATAGCAAGATCATCACAATGCTCTTCATGGCGATGAATATGAGCTTAATTTAAATGGGGCGGGGTGATTTTTTATCTATTTATTTTTGGAGATGAAGATGTGTGGGAACTATTGCCTTATTTATAGCCAAAAACTGAATTGTCATATTTATATGTGTATAATAATAATGGAAAAGAAAATTTAATGTTGTAGGCGTGTGATATATATAAATATGCTGATTAATTAATTATATTTGCTAATGTGAGTAAATTAATAAGAAAAGAGTAATTAATGTTGAAGGGGTGTGTATTAATTATCTATTTAATTATATGTAGTATATGATAAATTCAGTTTCCCCCAAATTTATAACAAACTTGACTTTACCATTCAAATCCCAATTATTATTTGATAAGAAAGGGAAAAGTATAAATTGTTTCATTAATGATAATCCCATTTATTATATACAAATTTTGAAATCGAATAAATATAAATCTTAAACACATTCATAATTTTATACACTTACCTTTTTAAGTGCATATTGTAAATTAGTTATAAGTACATAATCATAAAAGAGAGAAAATATTCATAAATAACAAAATTGTGAATAATAATAGAAATATAACAATGAATTAAACACGTTTGGGGTCCTTATATTAATTAATTATAAAAATATTATAGAGAAAATTTTTTAACATAGATAAATTCAAGCCAAGGTACTAAATCAAGATAGCTTTTTATAAAATTTAAATAGATGACTACATCACAATCTAATTATTGTCATGACTTGCTAATAACATTAATAAGTCGTACAATATTATTGCTTGAATGATTAAATTTCTATATACTTGTTTTAATTCCAATCATATTTCTTCTCCAAGGGAAATTTGAGGTATGACTTGTCTGAATAGTAAAAGCCATCTTCTGCTGCTACCCACCATGTTACAGGTGATGATAAAAAATCATTCTTTTCGTTATAAACTTCGAAAGCTCGACTATTCGAACCCCACCAAAAATGGCAAAAGAACAAGCTGTTAGCGAAAAAACTGGTGCAGAATTTCCATTGAAATTCTTGATTGTAGTGAAGTAGGTGAAATCCAAGATCGTCATCTTTAGAAGCACAATGAATCCTCAATGGTGCCGAGTTTCCAGGGAGATGGTTCACGATGTGAACTTCGCGTCGCGATGCAGCAAAGCATGCGTCTGCAAATTCTTCAAGCATAATGGTTTGCACCAAGTGAAATAGCAAGATGATCACAATACTCTTCATGATTAATTTGTATGTGAAAGTTTAGGGTGTTAATTTGTTTTGTTCTTGGTCATGTTGATTTGTAGAAAATAGACTTATTTATAGTCAATGTTTCAATGGAAATGTCATCTTTTGAGAAACTATTGACTTTTTTAAAAGTCAATTAATTAATGCACAAATTCAAAATGAATCAATACATGGTAGACATTTTTAATGTGTGTAATCTAGCAATATCTATATAAGTAAGATTCATGTTATAATATTTTTGATTAACGAATTTAATTTCATGAGACGGAAATAATCCACGAAATAAAGATTAATTTGTGAATGAAAAAAAGAAAATTAAATTTAATGTTGCATATTTGGCAGGCATTTATTATATTTGATTGAAAAGAGAAATTAATGTTGCAAGGGTGAATAATTAATTCTGATTTTATAACTGCTACATTATTTGTAATTTTCATAGAATTCTCTAAATCAAAGGAGATTAATCTAACTACTAAAATATTCTAAAGCCAACTAAATTATGATAAATTCAATTTCCTATCCAAACTTGCATGTAGGTTACCTAACACTGCATCCAAATTCATAATATATTATTCTTTAAAAGGGGAAAAAATTCAATTATATTATTTATTCATTAAAGCCTCACACAAGTACTATGAAAAATAAAGTTGAAATATGTTATCAAAACAATCTAAAAACTATTTAAATAGAAAAAAAAATGTAATTAAAACTCTAGATGAAAGTTATCTAAAATAATTAAATTGATTTCGAAACTTGTACTATAAAAGATTAATCACAAATACTCATATGCAACCGTCTCACATGCGACGGCACTCGCGCACGGTCGACCGTGCCCCAGGACACGACCGTGCACGACTGCAGTGTATAAGTATGTCTTTTTCAATAATAAGTATGTGATTTTTCACTATAAGTATGTTATTTTTTTTCTCGCCCACGATCATGCCCTGGGACAGACCGTGCCTCGCGTGAAAACTAAGAGCAATCTGTGGCGCACGGTCGTGTCCTGGGACACGGTCGAGATAAGTATGTGATTTTTGTCTATAAGTATGTCTTTTTGTGCTATAAGTATGTGTTCCCGCGCATGGTCGACCGTGTCCTGGGACACGACCGTGTCCCAGTGCACGACCGTGCACGAGTGCCGTCGCACATGAGACGGTCTCACAGGAGTCCAGCTCAAGATTAATTTGGTTGCGATTATGTATGATTTGTTTAAATTATGTTTTATATTTATATTAAATAATAGATTTTGTTATTGTTATATCATTTATTAAATAATTACTAGATTTTTTTAATAATAATTTGTAAGATTTACTTGATTAGCTTATATAATTTTCAGGTTTTATAAATTATATATTTTTTGATTCATTAAATAGTTTGAATTTTTTGGATAATAATTTCCAATTTATTTTATATTACATATATTCTAAGTTTGTATAAACTATTTAAATAAATTTCAGGTTTATTTATATTAACTTTCAGTTTAATTATTTGATTATTTGTATAACTTTCAGATTTTCTTAAATTATTTTACTTTATTTATTAAACTATAGTTCTTCTGATTATTTAAATTATTCTCATGTTTACCTAAATGATTCTTAGAATTTTCTTCTGTTTATAATTTCATATTATTGTAAATGTTTTTCTTTTTTCCATACTGAAATTTTAATAGAGTACTAAATTGTCTGTAATAAATATGTGATTATTCATGTCAGTCCTACAGTTATATCATGGAAAATTGAGTTAAAGAAGTAATATTCAAAAGAAATTCAATTGATACCTCAAAAACTGAATAATCCCCTTAAAAAAAAAAAAAAAACTGAATAATCACATTTTTATTTCATTCAACTTGTATACTTATATTCATTTTTATTAAAGAAATTGCAGATACCTATATATACTTCTAACAACTATATATTGAAAAAAGGAATAAATTTTTCACAACTATTGCTTATATTCAAATATATAAAATTAATTATAAGTACATTATTGGCTGCTACATAGATGGAATTAATAATTTCTATTTTCTATTCCCAATCATATTTCTTTTCCTGGCCCTCGTTGGGGGTCTCATATTTCGAAAAATAAATACCATCACCCTTTGCTATCCACCAGGATTGAAGTGTGCTTGTCGTACCTTTTTTCTCTTTGTAAACGACAAAAGCCTTTTGCTTCTCACCCCACCAAAGACGACAAAAGAACAATGTAGTCGGAATAAAATTGGGACAAAAACTCCATCCTAACTGTTGATTCATCGAAAGTGTATGATATCCAAGTTCGGTATCTCCTGAGGCACAATGAACTCGCATAGACGGGGAATTTGGAGGAAGATTATTAACCACATATATATGACGTTTTGATGTCGCAAAACAGGCATCTACAACATCTTCCAACATGCTGGCTTCAACTACGAGAAATAGCAACAAAATTTTCTTCATGATTTTAACTGGATTATAATATGGTTGATAATTAATTTGATCTACACATATTGGATTTGGATTGAGTTTATATAAACTTTTGATTTATTTATGGTCAAATAAATTATTTCAATAAAAAAGGAGGTTAATCAGGGAATTATCAATGTGTTTTATATTTGGTACGTACGTGGATTTAGACAAATTGTTTATTGTGAATATTACTCACATTTCTATTAGTGTGTCTAAGATTTCTAATTTTTTTATCAGTATTTAACTTGTCTCGATTGATTGATTTATATACCCTAGTTTCTGTAAATATTTCTGCTAATTTGTGCAACGACAAGTAATTATAAATTAGAGAGTTGATCATTTAAGTACAAATGTACGTTTGAAATAAATACAATATCGACGATTTAATTCTTTTTTCGTTAAGAAAAAATGTCGTTTTAAAAAATTAAATTCATGGATTATAAAATAAAAAATTTATTAATTGATAGAAATAAAAAAAAATTGTTATTATAAGGGATCAAAAGAAAAATCTATTTCGTGATGGATAGAATATAATAACCAGTTGACTTTTAGTATTACAAGTTTACCTTTACAGCGAGATCATTGCTAACATATATAGCAAAAAACTGATAAATTTGACATAATTAATACCATATAAAAATATACTATATACGTAATTATATATAAGGTTACTAAATTTTATACATGGATGGAAAGTTTCTATATCTAAATATAGTTGATTGAATATATATAATAAATATATATATATATATGTCTATAACAATATTAAATTAAAGATACCAAGTTACCTACAAATTAATTAGACACTAATTATCTTTTTCCCTAATATTCAATCAAAGTATATAAATAATTTTCTACTTCTATTCAGTCAGTATTTAGTGTCAACAAAACGTCACTAAATTTTCACTTTAATTCGACAAATTTCTTGTAGCAGCTAGTTCAAAAATGTATCATTAATATACAAATATTTATATAGTTATAATTATATGAAGTATTGATTAGCAAATATTGTACGAAATGGTATAACACTTGTAAACCAGATTTTTTTCCACTTGATTGCATATTAATTACCTGAACCAATTTTCTGATCATTTTTTCGATCAAAAATATCTAAATTAAGTATGTAAAAAAATATGAACTCATAAATTAATTTGAAACTATAATGAATGGCTAAAAGCGATCATTAATTCAACACAAAAACACTGTATAGATTAAATACATCATAGTTATATAGAAAGACTAATGTCTTACTAATTTCTAATTGTTCCAATCATATGTTTTTTGGGAGTAGAATGGACCAATTTCCTTGGAAAGATATATACCATCACAATGTGCTATCCACCACGAATTATGTGTGTGTGATATTTTAGCAAATGTTTCCTTATAAGCAACAAAAGATACATTCTTCAATCCCCACCTGAGACGACAAGTGTACAAAGTGTTGGGAAGAAAATTGGCGCAGAAACTCCATTCAAATTTTTGATTGATCGAAAGAGTGTGATCTCCAAGATCGTCGTCTTTAGACTCACAATGAACGAGCAATGGTGGAGAATTCGGAGGGAGATTATTAAGGACATGAACATGGTGCTTTGCTGTAAGAAAACATGAATACACAAATCCTAATTGGAGCATGCTCATCTCCACAAGGAGAAATAACAACACAATTTTCTTCATCGTAGATCTCCTCATTTCGAGTTGTTAATTTGTATAAATATTTGGATTATTTATAACCATGAATAAGAGATTCTCTAAATTAGAAAGGAAATTAATTGGGATACATTATGTCTCTATTCAATGAATGTTAATTAATTAGGGTATATACAATATATATGTCTCAATCTACTCAAATAATTTTTTTATTTTTTTGTTAAATTTGGTCTTTCAATTTTTATCATGTAATTAAATATGAAAAATAAGGCTGTTAAAGATATTAAAAAAACCAAATAAAAAATAGTGGAGGTAATGAATAATATAAAACACTAACAATATGTGTTCTTTTCAAATACTAAATTAAAAAATTATGTGCGTTACTCTACAAAATGACAATTAGAATTACTAAGTCATAAAAAAAAAAAAAAAGATGATTACTAAGTCATAACATGTCATACTTATTAATGTTAAATCATAATATGGAATAATTTATATTTTCAATTCTCAATCATATATTTTTTTCTGGTCCTCATTTGGGGTCTCATATTTCGAAACATAAATATGTATCATCACCCTTTGCTATCCATCAAGATTGAAGTGTGCATCATGTCGTAAAGGTTATCTTTGTCTTTTACTTTGAGCCCCAACAAAGATGACAAAAGAACAATGTAGTCGGAATAAAATTTGGACAAAAACTTCGTTCAAATTATTGATTAATCGAAAGTGTATGATATCCAAGTTCTGTGTCACCTGAGGTTCAATAAACTCGCATAGATATTGGGGAATTTGGAGGAAGATTATTAAGCACATATATATGACGTTTTGATGTCGCAAATTAAACAGGCATCTACAACATCTTCAAACATGTTGGCTTCAATTAGGAAAAATACCAACAAAATTTTCTTCATTGCTTTTAGTTGAAATATAATATGCATAGTTGATTAATTTGATATATATATATATATATATGTGTGTGTGTGTGTGTGGATTTGGATTGATCACTTTATAAACTTTTGATTTATTTATAGTCAAATAAATTATTTCGATTAAAAAGGGACGTTAATCAGGGAATGATCAATGTGTTTTAATTTATATTTGGTAGAATTAAATAAAATATTTATTGTGAATATTAATCACATTTCTATTAGGAGCAACACTTGTGTGTCCTGGGGGCACGGTGCCCCCAACTTTATCATCATATGATGTTACATATATACTCTACAGGTATCACGTGTATACTCTTCAGGTATCACATGCATACTCTTATATACATGTAATACTTGTAGAGTATATGTGTAACACCAAAAAACGTAACACCAGAAGAGTATATATATAACACCTGAAGAGCATATGTATAACACCTAGATCTGTGCTCATATGTGCTCCAGGGGTATATAAGTTTTTGGCTTCTATTAGTGTGTCTAACATGATTTCTAAAATACCGACTTAATTAAATAAAACGAAAAAACCTAAAAATCAAAATTTCTATGGAAAATGACTTAAATCAATCAAATTTTGCTTTTACATGACTGAAATTGAAAACGTGATTTTAACAAGACTAAAATAAAACCTGACTTTTTCAAAGGTTTAAAAATGAATTTTTCCACTGATCTACACATACCCAAAATTATAGAAGTTTATGCATTGTTAAAGTGTACAATAACAATCTTGCACAATATCTGATTGAAAATTACAATAGATATAAAAGATTATTGATTATCAATATAACAATCCAGTCTTAATTAATTCGTCCAATAAAAAAAAATTACAGAAGCCATAAACTGCAAGTTTAAGCCGAAAATTTAAGATTAAACTGTTTTTGACTTATATATTGAATTTGAAAAAAGAAAAAAAAAAAAAAAGAGCGTTCATATTTGTATTTGTGAAATCTATATATATATAAAAGCAGGATATCCTGCCAAAAATAACTACAATAAATTATCTATCTATTAAATAATTACTATTTTAAGAAACCTATTAATTGCTTTCATATTGTATTTATTGTACGAAACTCAATACAAATAAATAAATACAAATAAATTTATTTATTGTATTTTAAGAAACTCAATAAAAATAAATAAATTTATTTATTGTATTTTAAGAAATTCAATACAAATAAATAAATTTAATTTAAGAAATCAGCTATGATACTCAATTTAGTATTTATTGTGTAACACCCCAAATAAAATTAATCTATAATGTATTATTCATAAGAAATATAATAATTAAGTCAATAAATTAAGTTTCGATTCGGTTATTTAGATTTGAGAATGAAAATCAATTTTTGACAATGGGGTTACGTACAAAATATTTCAATATAATATTACGACAATCTAAAGTTAATTATTAATTACGACTATTTTTAAATTGACGGAGAAGATGAAATAAACCGTTAATAAAAATCCAAGATATTGATTAATTCGAAAATTATATATACTATTAAATTGTTTGATATATCCAATTTTAATTAATGGAGTTGGTCTCGATTGATAATTTTTATGCGGGATCTAATTATTGTAACCCGTATGCAAAATAAATCTCGACCAAATAAGCAATACCGTAAATAATTAAATTCAATGTACAATTAAATCCCGATCAAAGAAAGTATAATTCCCGACTCAATTCGTATCCAACACCCGACTCATTTTAGTGTAGAGAGGGTGAGTCACCATGACACCTCACCCCTCCCTCATTTGACACGTATCTCTCCCTTCCCCCTCCTTATCTCCTTCTTCTCTCTCGCTGATTTTCTCTTTCCCTCTACCAAGGATTTACACCTCATCATCCAAAATTGTGAGATTGACCACCACTTCGTAAGTTTGGGGAGAAAAACTCATATAGGAAAAAGATTTGAGAAAGGAACAAAAAGCGGGATTTGCAGGAGCTTCACGTGAGAAGGGTAAGCCTTATTGCTTTTGCTTCTTTTCCTCAGCTTCTTGTTCTTCTGCCGCCGTCCTCATCCATCGTCGTCGCTGCCGGCGACGGCGTTTCCCTGTCCCTCTCTGTCTCTCAATCTCTCTCAGACTCTTGCTCTCCCTCTCGATATCTCTCTCTTTCTCTATCTCTTTCTATCGCTCTCTTTCTCTCTCTCACTGCCGTGGGTTGCTGCCGCCGTTACTGCCACTGGGTTGGCGCCGCCGGGAGCGGCGGCGCCGTGCGAGGGTGAGAGGAGCAGCGCCTGTGGCGGCGGCGGCGCTGCGTGGCTGCTGTGAGGGTGTGTGTACGTGTGCGTGTGTGCTGTGTGTGTTGAGTGTGTGTGTTTGGGTTGTTGCTGTTTGAGTGCGAGTCGACACGGCGGTGCCTGTCGAGCGTGGGTGTGTGGTGGTGTTAGTCGCCGGCGACGAGCTTGTCGCCGGCAGGTGTTGCTGCGGCAGTGAAAGGGCAGGGGCATCGGGCTGGGAAGAAGGGGGGTGGTTTTTTGAGAATTTGATTAAACCCAGGGACTAAACTGCAATTTCCAGCTTTTTCCTTATTTATGAATTAACCCTTATACTCTTTGCATTTTGCTTTTCAGTCCCTGAAATTTACAAGGATTGCAGATTTATCCCTAGAAACAGCTGAATTTATATTATGACCTTAGGACTTTATAATTATTGCATTTCAGTCCCTAAATATATGATGTATTGCAGTTTGACCCTCACATTATGCTGAAATTGCATTTTAACCCTAGAATTATGTTGAAACTATAATTTAACCCAGAACTTTACGGAAATTATATCATGAACCCAAAATTCAACGATAAGTATATTTATATTATTGTACCGCGTTATGGACATCAGTTTTAATCCCCAATTGACGAAAACGACGATTTAAGCTTCACATTAGAAAAGTCCTAGTTATGGATACGATCACTTTAAACCCTAGTGTATTTAAATATACTTTTATCCTAGAATCTTCGATTATTATCGCATTTTAGGAATTTAATATTTTATGTATATTTTATAAATATATAAGTTAGAGACTAAGTCGACTCCTAATAATTGTAGGAGAAACGAACAAGTGACAGGAGTAGGAACGCATACTGAACGGATGAACTTTTGAACAAGATCGAGTAATATCCAAGGTGGGGATAAAATCTTATCAAGTAAATGTTTTCGTATATATATTGTACAATTTATTACATGACATTTATTGTTATATGTGGCATTATGTTCGGTAAATAAGTGAAGTCGATTTCAAGTTATTCGTTATCGCATTATGTTTGATTTTCGAGTAAATTACATATATTTTCAAGGATTATTGATTTCAAGGGATACAATTGTGAATGATGTCATATGATGAAAAGTCGGGATAATACCCGTATAGGAAGAGTTTCTTTAGAAACCAATACAGGTCAAAGATTTATTTGCATTTCGTTATTTGGCATGAATTATATGAACTTACTTGAACGTGAACAATGTGTATTATGTGTTACGTGAGAAACATTATGTGAAATACTTAATTGCGCATGCGCTTGCACGCCAAGTAGGGTATTCTTCGGAAATCCAGCACAGAGGGTATTCTTCGGAAACCCAGCACAGAGGGTATTCTTCGGAATCCCAACATGAAGGGTGTAAAATCCCAAAGGGTCGGCTTGGGGCCCGGATAGATTTTCTTTGTGATATCTATCCAGTATGGTGTACAGGGGACTACTCGGGAGTCCACAATGTGTAATATGTTTATGTACACGTAAAGTATATGTTCATAATATTGTATGTCCCTATCACAGTATAAATTGACCCACTGAGTGTTCCTTTGGCACTCACCCCTATGTGTAAAAATGTTTTCAGCTTAAAGTACACAGGACGTGGCATACGAGCGGTGAATGCAGGTAGCCGATATTATCAAGGATATAGAAGATTTTAATAAAGAGAATTATACTTTATAAATTACAAATATGTGTAATTATGTAAATGTTTATTTTAGCGCTCTTTTCAATGTATTTAAAAGTGTGTTTGGAGAAAAAGGAATTTCAATAAAAATCATTTCCGCTGCATCTTTCCAAAATTTACGAAACAACAATATTTTATGGAATAATATTTCACGGTTATTCCTGAATTTATTTATCTTTATTATTTTGAAAGGGACAATTTCTAATGTAAGTAGCGCCAAAACAGTATTTTAAAACGGGGCGTTACATATTGTATAGAAATTTCAAATATAAAAAGTAAATAGATAAATAAGATGAATAAGGGATTATATATTTATTATCTCTCATCTTATTTTTAAGTGCTTATTTTAAAGGGTAAATTATAAAAACAACTCCACCTATCGACTTTTTTCAAATTGCAACCTAATCTTTTTTTTTTTTCAGATTGTCACCCAGTCTTTCTGTGGTTTTGTCGATTGCAAATTTTCCGGCGAAATGAAGATTAATTTGTTCACTTTGCAACCTTAACTTTGTTGTTGTTTTTTTTCATAACGTTTCTAATACATATAACTTATTTTTAGATATTAAATTTATTTTTTAAAATTTCACTATCCATGTAATGTTCTGACATATTTTTTTTATTTGTTTGTTTAATCCATATATTAATATATTACTTTATATATTTCAAATTTCTAATATTTTCGAATATAATTATTTATAATGGCATAAATTTAAAGTTAAAATACCTAGCTTTATACTAATACAAATTAAAAGTATCAATATATTTTTGTTAAAATAATAATCATTACATTTTATATGTTATTATACTTTTTTAATAATTATATATATAACATATTGTGCAACGCACGGGTACACTACTAGTTCAAACTAAATACATATTATATATGCATATATGTATACACACACATCTTTAATAGTGTTATATTTATTTATTAATGTATATTATTATGGTATAAATTATCCCCATGAAAATTACTCCCTCCGTCCCTGCTAACTTTGCTTACTTTCCATTTTTGTTTGTCCCATCTTATTGTGCCAACCCAAAAAATGGCAAAGAAAAATTTACTCCCTTACCCCTCCATTTCTTTCATTTTACAACTTTTGCACTCAAAAAGCACACACTAATTACAAAATTGCCACTCAAAAACATTAAAATAATACATCACATCGAAGTCAACAGTTTTTCTTAGGATTCGTGCCGGTCAACCTAGGCAAAGTTATGAGGGACGGAGGTAGTAATATTTATTATTGAAATAATTGTTTAGATATCTATTGTTAATTTTTAATAAATTCTTCAATAAAAATTAATTTAATTAAGATCGATAAAATGAGAATAAATTAATACAATATTTATATTATTAGATCAAATTGATTAAATATTAAAAAATGCAAAATAAAAAATTTGTTGATGGGACACTTACAAATATTAATTTAAAAAATATTTAGAATGACATATAATTTCACACTAAATACATTATATATATATACATATATGTATATATACACATCTTTAATAGTGTTACACTTATTTATAAATTATATTTATATTAAACATCATTTTTCGTCCTCTAAGTTTGGTGTTTTTCAATTTTGATCCACTAAGTTTCGAGAATCCAATTTCAGTACAGTAACTTCATTTTTTTGCCGATTTGAGTCCGATTGCTGACGTGGCAGCCGGAAAATGCCTACGTGGCACCAAACCCTAAGCTCCAATTTTTTTCGGCCAAAAACGGAGCCACGTCATTGGCCACATCAGCAAAAATATAAATAAAAAATTCAAAAAAAAAAAGAAAATCAAAAAAATTTAAAAAAAAAAAAGGAAAAATGTCTTCTCGAAAAAATTGGAAAACGCCAAACTTAGAGGACGAAAAATGATGTTTTCCCTTGAAACAAATAGACAAAGATCATTTTTCCGGTTGAGCCGACGGTTCAACCGATCCGACCGGTGGCCAAACCGGTTTGGTCACTAGTTCGGTTATTAAAATATTGGGTACAATAATTGGTATGGTTAGGAAAACACTATCACTAATGAAAAAATTAGGATAACAATCCAAAATCTTTGCAAACTCAACAACATTAATAATCACTGATTTTTTTTTTTTGGTAAACTTGTTTGTAGCACTCATATATAGAAAATATTACCTAATATATACAAAAAATATTACATGTTGCACGATTCTTGCATGAGGAAAAAGAGTATTGGACAACCAAAGGATCCACATGTTTTTCCTTTACTTGACCCGACCCATTTTGATTTATGTATCCTAAAATGTAAAATATTACCTGATATAAATAAAAATGTTACATATTTTCTCTTATAATCTTTATCTTTATATATATAAAAACACAAACATTTCCTCAAATAGTAGGGCAAGTTTTTCCCGCCAAAAGTCTATTGCTAAATCTAGAAATAAATTTTTTATATTAAAATAAATGATATTTAATTTCTATTAAAATATGAAATATGCAATATATAGAAAAATGTAAATGAAAATGGAAATTATCAAGTGATTTGAATGATGATGTATATATAAGGAAATAGTATGGAAGAAAAAAGGTTAATTTTACAAATGATTTCATTAGGTAAGTCAACATTAATTATTAAACTTCATTGATATATTTGAGAAAAAAAACTTAAATAATAAAGGCATATGTCATATTTTATATGTTAATTTATCATAATAATTTGTTATATTTGGAAGAGATTTACACCACAATATATGTGTATATATGATATATATTGTTTTATGTTAATAGATTAAAACCATTTATTAGATTACGGAAGATATTCACACTATATATATAAACATATATGAGTGACTCAATAAATATATTTAATAATATTTGTAATTGAGTTGACTTTTATATAACAATAATAAGTGAGTGAATTACAGATATATGACAAGAATTTAGTATTCACATAAATGAGTCAATAATCTAATCCGTATTATATGTGAGTGATTTAATGTAGATTTATCAAAAAATTAATGTTAAATCTAGCTATATTATACATAGTTTTTAATTAATAGTAAAAAATAATATTTTTTAATCACACAACTTTCCAAATATATTAGATGAGATTAATAATCACGATTAGCTAATTTAAGTTATACTTATATATGAAAAAATAAACTCATCAATTATGATCAAATGGAATCATCAATTTATCAATTCCGATTTTGAAGTTCAAATGGATTTATTAATGATCAATCAAATTAATTGCTATATCTCAAATTGATATCAATCAATTTTAAATTGATTACTTGAATTAGGGTGATTACCTAAATAATCTAAGAGATAGACATTATAAATAAATTTATCTTCATTTGATTCACTCATGCAATTTCACGTATTACCACTAACGAATAATAGTGTCAATCCTTATATTGAGAGGTACAAACCATTGATTGAATTTTTATTTTATTTTTCTTTTTGAGAATCATTTAGATGCATTTAATGGTTTTTATTTAGTGATCATTGTTTTACGGAATAATAAAAATCATTCACTATTGAATGATTTGAGATTGTATGATATAATATTTGATTGCTCTGTGTTATTATTATTTTCTTTATAGACGATTTTTGTTTTACTTCAGTTTATATCATGATATGATTGTGTAAGGATTATTCTCACTGCAATGTAATTATTTTATTTTATTTTTTGGGTAAGCTTTGATATGATTTATTTTATGCAGAAATTGATTAAACAAAATCTTGACTTGCGATTGGAAGGTAGATATTCAATGATAGTTGAAGAACAAATGTGAAGTGATTTTTCACTAATTAGCAACCAAGATGGTGATGCTTGAAAGACATTTAAGGAAAATAAACCTAATTCTCGATCATAAAAATGATGCACCATGATCAATAGATGTTAAGAACAAATATGTAGTAATTTATTTTGATATGTATATGTATTAATATAAGGAATGAAATTAGAGTTGTGTTAGCTTTATGAATTTTTTTTTAATCCACGTTGAACATTAGAATTATATGTAAATCCACAACATGAATTCTTGAATTATTTTTCATCAGATATAAAATTAAAAAAAATTATTGATGTTTGTTACATGGGTCACTTTATTGATTCATTATTATAATAATCATGATCTGTGACTCGATCTCTATACATTGAATTTCTGCATAATACGAATTATCTATATTTTAGTTATACATCATAAATTGTTGAAATAAAATTTCAAACAAGTATGTAACAAAGGTGTTAATCTTATGTACTAATGTTTGAAATATCCGATTATCTAATTTATAAAATTAAAAAATACGATATACTTATTTAAAGAAATGTAATTTATAATTTTGTATAATATAAATTTCTATAATTAAGCATAAATAAATTTATTATTATAAATAAATTAACTATTCATTATTATAAATTGTTAATTTCTATATTCATAATGAAACTTTGAAAAAATGTATTATATATCAATTTTCAAGGATATATATGCATCGCAAATTCCATATTTATGTGATTTTAATATTAATATTATCATCTATAATTGTCTTTGCATTATTTATGAAAATTACGTGAATATTGGAACCAAATGTATTTCTTTATAAATAACTTTTAAAAAATCAATTCATATCATTAATTTCATATCTTTTGATTTATTCTTTGTTAACTATAAATACTCTCAGACAAGTTTTTGTGATACAAGAATGGAATAAGCTCCAATGTTTGAAGAAGGTTGTTGAATAAGGTGATGACTTCTATCGTCTAAAATTTGAACAACTGACGTTGGTTTTAAAATTATAGGTAATATTATTCATTTTATTATTTAGATTTATATTCGAATTAGATATTTGTCTTAATATTTTAGCCGTTACTAGATTAACATCAAAATTGTTGATATAATCAGAAATTCAATTTTTTACTCTTTGAAATAGGAAGGCTATTGAGTTGCAACTTGGTAAGACATCCTTTTAACTAAGGATACTTATGGTATTATAAAGTCATTGCTTTAATTGTATTTGATGATTGATGTTTTATTTTTGTTATGCTTAGGTAAAAAAATGTTTTGTAAAACAATTGCTCCTGAAGTGGCCAAATAGGACTTAGCTGATCGTATTACTACAAAGTCAACTTCAACAAGTATAATTTGGCCCGATTTTAAGTGTGGTGCATTTTTGGTTATACATTGTATTTTTAATTTGTTGATGTTATCCTTATGTGATTCACAATTTAGGTGAAAACATAAATGTTTTGTTCA
This sequence comes from Scutellaria baicalensis, assembly GCA_005771605.1. NCBI lineage: Eukaryota > Viridiplantae > Streptophyta > Magnoliopsida > Lamiales > Lamiaceae > Scutellaria > Scutellaria baicalensis. The sequence goes on along the minus strand of CM016722.1, from coordinate 23,390,701 downwards.
TCATGACACTCAACTAACAATTTATAGTCAATAAGAATAAGACTGTCTCACGAATCTTATTATTACATTTTATAAAATTTTATCCCGTGCATCGCACTGGTACAATCATTATATATATAAAAGCAAGATATTCTGCCAAAAATAACTAGTAATAAATTATCTACCTATTAAATAATTTGTATTTTAAGAAACCCATTAATTGCTTTCATATTGTATTTATTGTAAGAAACTCAATATATATAAATAAATATAAATAAACCTATTTATTGTATTTTAAGAAACTCAATACAAATAAAAATAAATAAACCTATTTATTGTATTTTAAGAAATTCAATACAAATAAATAAATATTTAATTTAAGAAATCAGTTATGATACTCAATTTAGTATTTATTATATAGAAATTTCAAATCAAAAAATAAATACATAAATAAGATGAAATAAGGGATTATATATTTATTATCTCTCATTTTATTTTTAAGTACTTATTTTAAAAGGTAAATTACAAAAAACAACTCCGTCTATCGACTTTTTTCAAATTGCAACCTTTTTTTTTTTCAGATTGCCACCCTGTCTTTGTTTTGGTTTTATCGATTGCAAATTTTCTAGCGAAATGGAGATTAATTTGTTCACTTTGCAAACTTTTTTTTTTTATCTAATTGCAACCTGAACTTTGTGTTTTTATCAGATTGCAACCTATAATTATTAAAAAAATATAATAACATATAAAATGTAATGATTATTATTTTAACAAAAATATATTGATACTTTTTAAATTTGTATTAGTATAAAATTAGGTATTTTAACTTTAAATTTATGTCATTATAAATAATTATATTCGAAATATTAGAAATTTGAAATATATAAAGTAATATATTAATCTATGGATTAAACAAACAAATAAAAAAAAATTGTGTCAGAACATTACATGGATAGTGAAATTTTAAAAATAAATTTAATATCTAAAAATAAGTTATATGTATTAGAAATATTATGATTTAAGTATTGAGATAAATAAATTTATATTTTATTGGCATTTATAACTATAAATACACACGTATTTTAATAAAATTTGTTGGTTCACGTCACATATAACTCATTTATTCTAAATCAAATAAAAAATTATATTAGCTTATCAAATATATGAAATTCTCTCTTGCTATCTATTTAAATGAACCAATTCAAAATTGGACTTAATCTACACATTTTGAATAAAAAAATTATGAATAATAATTATAAGATTGATAAGTCAATATATCAGGGATTAAGAATGATGAAATTTTAATTTGTGAAAAACCAGAAAAATTACTTATGTCCAATCACTTATGCCACCTCAATTAATCACATTGTCTGCAATGTTTCCTGCAACTATCAAACTAGATCTGGATTAAGGTCCAATCAGTAAATAGCCTTGAAAAAAAGAAGCAAGGAAACAATGAATTAGAACAGAGTTTGTCATTTCACTCTACAAATTTAGTAATTTCCAAATTTTATCAAGCAGTTGATAGATCATAAATTGCTTATCATGCAAATTAAACGTACTATAAGATTATCAGGCTGGTGATAGACTAGGACCCATCTAGATGGGACATTTTAGAACATTTTGGGCACGATCTTGCGAATCAAAATATGGTATAAAATTAATGTAACTATAATACTATATGATCAAATGCATGTTTTTGACAAAATAAAATAAATGAGATCATAACAAAAATGTTAAATTTACCAGTTGGATAGCCACTAGGAGCCTGAGGATTATTGGAGTAGTGAGGAGGAGAAGCCTGTGAGTATTGCTGAGTAGGAGGATAAGCCGGTGCCTGAGAATTTGGCGGGTAGCCGCCGGAGAACGGAGGCGGAGCATGGGGGTAAGCTGTGGATGCATTCACCTGATTATTAGGAGGATACGAGGGTGGTGGCCCAGCAGAACAGGGCGGAAAGGGAGGTGGCGGGGCGGCTGAGCTCACCGGATAAGGGGCGGAGGTGGTTGGGAAAGGAGAAGCACCTGGATTGGGAGTGAAGGGATAGTTTGCATTATTAGGAGCTGATGATGGTGGTGGCATAATGTGAGGATTGGAAGTCATCATGTTGGGAGGCGGGGAGGAGCCCGGGTAAGGGCCCGTCTAGTTGGATGACAAAGGAGGTGGTGATTGTCCGTTGTAGGGCAAAAGGGTCGATATGGTCGAATTTGGTGTAGCATACGACATCTGAGGTTGAGGCTGGTTGCCGGAATATGACACCGGAGCTCCGACCATGGTGGTAATGAAGTTGAAGAGTAGTAGAGTGGTTTGTCAATGTTGTGTTGTTTGTGTGTGTATATAAGGATTAGGGTATTTGAAGGAAGGAGAAAAGATATCATGATCTTTTATCATGATGCATTACATTAGAATAAAATTGTAACCATACGTATTTGCTTTTTTTTCTTTTCCCTAATATTTTTGGAGAATTATGATGGCGGATTCTAGAAAAGTATCGTCTTTTATAAATATTTTTATAATAGTTCTTTCTATTTATGAGTTAAGTTTTTTTTTTTTTTCCAAATTAAAATTAAGAAATTGTGGTCACGTAGAAAATTTTCAGTTACATTTTAGAGGATGTTAATTTTTTTATTTTTTTTGAAAAACTCATATTGATTAATAACTTAATTTGTTTAATTTCTAATATTACTTTGAATCATCGGTCTTTCCCCCCCTTAAACTATCACTATATATAAATTTCCTAATTTGTTGAATTAATTAATGAATAGCAATTTTTTGTGAGCATTAGCGTTTATTCTAGTTCATGTCGTAGTATTTTTTGAAAGAATCTTTGAAATTGTGTAGTATTTTTTATCGAATCAATTAAATCCTAAATTATAACAGTACATATCATATTAAATCGGATAAACATCATAAATGGTAGATAACACATGATGACAAATCTTGCTAGCGGAATTGTTTCAAAAGATTCAACATTATTATTACATACATAGATATTTTAGGAGAAGCAACATGCATTCACGATTCCTTTGAAATGACGACAATCCTAATAATTTATGTTTTACTAAATAAATATGACTTCTGTAAGAGATTAACAAGTGATTTATAAAATCGCTATATTAGATATGTCAACTAATGAAGACAGCTAGCCATGACTACATAGTCTTACTAATGATAAATGGTGTATAAAATAAAATAAAATAAAATAAGTGGTATATATAAATTACTGGTTAGAGCTTTCATATATTGTTGATTTACTGAAATCGATCGAGTTTGAGATGGCAGTCATCCCTTCCAACCCTTGCTTGCAAGATCTTAAGATCGACCGCACCTCAGATCGAGCTTATATTCCCTCCATATATATATATAGAAGACCTCCAATAAAAAACAATAAGTAATTTTTCATACTATATGAATGGAAAGAAGTTAGTTATAAACATTAAAAAAAAAGTAAAAAAAAGATTTAAACTTTAAAGCATTTAAATTAAATGTTTTTTAATTTTTAATTTTATTTTAATTAGATTTATTTTTTGGTTTCTTAAAATTTGATTTTATGTTTTGTTTGATCAATTATGTGGAATAAGTATTATACGAAAAAAGAAATTCCACAAAGGCAGAATAATCCACATTAGCGTTAGGTGGACGGAAAATGCAGATTGGGGGCGAGTGTATTACACAAGGCGGAAACCTGTCGGGAAATCAAAATTCTGGCGAAAAAAGGACTGCAATTGGTCAATTTTCGGTTTAATCGGACTAAAATTGAAAACACGATTTTATGTGGACTTAAAACGGACAGTAGCCTTCTAACGGGACTAAAATTCTGTTTTTCCCTGCAAAAGTACTGGTCATTTATAGTTTGGTTTGAGTTTTGTAATTTACATGTTACAAAGAATTGTCCGAGTTCTGATATTAATAACCTATTCTCAAAAATAATATCAACTAGAGAAAGAATTACTGAGAATCAACTTCTGAAAACTGGTGGAGTTAGGGGTGTGCATCGGTCGGTTCGGTAGCCGAACCGAACCGAATTGACAAAACCGAAAAAGAACCGAATTATGGGCATAAGAAACAGAATTAACCAAATAGCTAGGCCATAAAACCGAATTGGAACCGAACCGTTGGTGCAAAACCAAATTATATATTAAAACCGAATTACACATTTCTCCTTCTCATTTCTCAAAGTCAAAATTCAATAATTAAGAGCAATTCTTGAATTGAATAAATACTCCAACCATCAAAGTAATTACACATTCCTTTAACACAAATTCAAAGTATTATTATTATTTGGTTCGGTTAATATGATATTATTATTTCAAATACCGATACCGAACCGAACTACCGAATTTCCAGTTTTCAAAAACTAAAACCGAAGCGAATTGTGTATTTCGGTTCGGTTCGGTTCGGTCGGTTAATTCGATTTTTACCAAAAACTGTAAACCCCTAGGTGGAGTAAACCAAATTCATGATGAATCATTTCCTTATAATTGGAAATCTTTTGAGTCAAATGTATTTATACAATTGTCTCTTTTGATTCTCGACAAAAAATTTTATGCATTAGGTGCATGGATCCTAGATCCATGCACCCGACCCGACCCGCGCGTGTACGCGCTTCCACGCTCGTCTAACGCGCCCTCACGCACCTGGGCTGATGCGCTCAAATTCGCTCGTTAAGGATACCTTTTAGTTATGTTAAGAATACCTTTCAGTTATGTTAAGGATACCTTTTAGTTATGTTAAGGATACCTTTGAAATCCTGATTCCAGGTTACATACCACGTTATGTTAAGAATACCTTTTAGTTATGTTTAGCATATCTTTAAGTTATGTTAAAGATACCTTTAGCTATGTTAAGAATACGTTTTGATTATATTAAGCATACCTTTATGTTATGTTAAGAATACCTTTAGGTGATGTTAAGGATACCTTTGAAATCCTGATTCCAGGTTACATACCATGTTATGTTAAGAATACTTTTTAGTTATATTAAGCATACCTTTAGGTTATGTTAAGAATACCTTTTGATTATATTAAACATACTTTTAGGTTATGTTAAGAATACCTTTAGGTGATGTTAAAGATACATTTGAAATCGTGATTCTAGGTTCCTTTGAAATCCTGATTTGATACCCTTAGAATTCGCTCCAGGTCACATACATTTACGTTATATTAAGGATACCTTTAGGTTATATTAAGAATAATTTTATGTTATGTTAGAGATACCTTTGTGAACAAAATGTGTAATACAACTACCTTATGGATAAGGTATCTCTAACATAACATAAAAGTATCCTTAACATAACCTAAATGTATGTCTGACGTAAATTAAATGTATGAAATTTGGGCATAAAAGTATCCTTAACATAACCTAATGGTATCCCTATACATTACCTAAAGGTATTTTTAACATAACCTAAAGGTATGTCTAACTTAACGTAAATGTATGAAATCTGGGCATAAAGGTATCTTTAACGTAACCTAAAGGTATTCTTACACATTACATAAAAGTCTTAACATAACTAAAAGTCATGACTAAAATTGAAAAAAAAGTTAGCGCGAAAAAAAAAAAAAAAAAGCGAGTTGGATTACCCGGATCCGACCCGGTTGCATGGATCTAAGATCCATGCACCTGATGCACAAGAGACTTACTCTTGATTCTCATATACTCAACTAGTATATAAATAGGAGTCCATAATATGTATTTGTAATTGCGTGGCAAAAATATCGAAGTGAGAAATTGATATATATTTTCCTCAAAATATCTTATTTTCCTACAAACCGGTATCAAAATAGCAGGGAGTAAAGAAAAATATTTGATTAATAAAGTAATCTTATGAAATTATGTCTTCAATCTGAAGACTTATGGTGTGTTATTGAAGGTGTAGGGTACCCAAAAAATGAGTACTCCAACTAATCTATATTATATATAAAAGCAGAATATTCTGCTAAAAAAATGCAATAAATGTCTTATTTATTAAATATTTCATTTTAATATCATTAATAACTTTCATTTTACTATTAATAAAAAATAAAAAATATTAATATTTAAGACATTTAATTTTATATTTATTGTATAGAAATTCAAAAAAAAATAAATAAAAAATCTTTCTATATATTTCTATACTATAATAATAGAGGAAAAGTTGAAGATATTTACAGAAATATCGTTTTCTTAACAAAAAGTGTCACATCAACAATTTTTTATTTTGTATTTTTATTATTTATCCATCCAATTTATAATATAAATAGTGTATCAGTTCTTTATTAAATATTTTCATTTTAAGATATCATTAATAACTTTCATTTTACATTTATTAATAAAAAATATTAATATTTAAGACATTTAATTTTATATTTATTGTATAGAAACTCAAAACAAAAAATAAATAAATAAATCTTTCTATATATTTCTATACTATAATAATAGAGGAAAAGTTGGAGATATTTACATAAATATTGTTTTCTTAACAAAAAGTGTCACATCAACAATTTTTTTATTTTGTATTTTTATTATTTAATCCATCCAATTTATAATAAAAATAGTGTGTCAGTTTATTCTTATTTTATTAATATTAATTAAGTTAATTTTTATTGAATAATTTCTTATATACCAACAATAGATATTGTTCAAACAATAATTTCAATAATAAATATTAGACAAAAACTTATATGAGTTGGACACACAAATCTAGATCCATACATCAGGGTTGACCTGATCAAAACGCCAAAAAAAAAAAACTCTCACTCGCGTTTCACGCGCCCGCACGCGCCTGATACTTGCTCTCAAGCCCACCCAAACTAACTTCAATAGACATACCTTTATGTATAGTTAGATCTACCTTTGTGTTATATTAGACCTACCTTATGTGGGTAGGTTTAACATAACACAAAGGTATGTCTAACTATACTTAAATGCATATCTAATACAACGTAATGGTACATGTGTCAAATCTAAGGTTTTTTTTTTTTAGGTTTAAGGTATGAAATTTGGGCAGAATGGTAGATTTAATATAACTTAAAGATACGTCTAACATAACGTAGTGGTAGGTGCCAAAATTCAAAAACCAAACGAAAAAAAAAAGATATGAAATATGGGCAAATGGGTAGGTTTAATATAACGTCAATGTATATCTAACATAATGTAAATGTAGTTCTAACATAACCTATTGATAGGTGCAAAAATTAAAAAAACTATGCGCGAAAAAAAAAAAAGAGAGAATAGGAGACTTAGTCTAAATATTAATTTGTTTAGGGATAATTCGATATCATAGTTAATATCAATGTAATTAATAGATTAGTGTAACACTATCAAAGATGCGTGTATATACATATATGTATATGTATAATATGTATTTAATGTGAAATTATATGTCACTCTAAGTATTTTTTAAATTAATATTTGTGCCGTCAACAATTTCTTTTTATTTTTCATTTTTTACTATTTAATATTTTTGATTTAATAATATAAACATTGTATTAGTTTATTCTCATTTTACCGATCTTAATTAAATTAATTTGAATTGAATAATTTTTTAAATACGTACCAATAATAGATATCCAAACAATAATTTCAATAATAAATATTAATTTGCATGGGTATAATTTATATAGATTCATAAATAAATATAACATTATTTAAAATGTGTGTATATACACATATGTATATTATAATATGTCTGTAGTCTGAATTATATGTTATCCTAAATATTTTTTAAATTATAAATATCTCATAATCAAATAAAAATTTTATCTTTTATTTTACTCTTAAGGCTTCGTATATTTTTTTATGAGAGTGCACGTTTTGAATTTAGATGGTTCAACTGATTATTTAAATTATATGTTTAGTTTCTAATTATTATATTGTCATCATCATGATCACTACTACTACATTTCAATTTTGTGTTGAGTTTAAATTGTAATGATCAATGTCGTACTATATCAATTAATTTATGTGATACTTACAACTGAATAATTATCTGTCATCTTCGATGTTAAGCGATATTAATTTTTTTCTAATTCAATTTATTTTAAAATAAAAGGTTGAAATATATTATTGACAGTGCTTCCATCAAGTTCTTACGTAAAATTTCTAATTTTATTGTGTATTGTTTCTATGTATACATACTCACAAACACACATATTTAATTTAAGTAATTGAATTTGATTTTAAATTCATATTTTTTTATAGTTTTTTTAGTATATTTAATTTAAGTGACTGACGATATTTGTTTGTAGCACATATAATAAAAAAATGTTTCAACTAGAAATGTTGTGTATAAAGAAGTTTTTTAAAAAAACTTACAAACTTGCAAGTAAAATTTCCAATTTTGATTTGAAGATCATGATACTTTTGTTTTTAATATTAATCATAAATTAGTGAATTAGATGTGTATAATATGAATACAAGGTTTTTTTTTATATGTAAAATAAAATTCAGAGTAGGACGTGCATTCACGAGGTCTTTGGAATCATGCATGACTTCTAAGATACGAAAGATTGTATAAAGCTTTGCCATGTTATCGTTTTCAATAGTAAGTGAAAGTGGTCGTGCCAATGGTAAAATCGAGAGACTAAAAAACAACAGTGTTAGAGACAGTGTTGGACAACACCGTCAACGACACAGATTGAAAAACAGAGTTAAAACGAAAATGCAGCGGAATTAAACTTCAACTTCTTCTCCACCTTTCAAGGCATGACTTGGTCATCAATTTTCTCCACTCCTCCACTATTTCATAGCACGTTTTTTAAGCCTACAAAAGAGTCTTAAAGGAGTACAAAAACAATATTTTGTGAATTAAGGCAAAATAATAATTTAAACGTTTATTAAAAATAAACATCAACAGTAAGTTTGAGATTAATTAATAACATGGTTAATCAAATCTAGTAGAGAAGTCAACTGATCATGAAGACAGGATCGACGTACGTAACACAAACACATATAGTTCCAGCTGTAATGATACAGGGTGTAGTACTGAATAAAAAAGTCAAGGGTGTACAAGTATTGACATGAATATATATATATATATATATATATATAATCTGTAATGATTCATCGAAGCTAGTGTTGTGAATTAGCTATTGTTAGATCGGATTCATACTTGATCATATACTCAAATCCAGTTTAATTAAGATGATTTTCATCCCTTCCAATCCTTCCCTGCAAGATCTTAAGATCACATTCCAAGAATCAGAGCTTGTGTTTCCATTACATCAAACTCAGAAAAGATCCATGTTCTTGTCAAACATAGACCAGATGCTTAACTACAAATACTCGATCTTGTATTTCTTCCACCCCAATCCTGATTATTCTCCCCACCTCGTCTCCCAACGCCTCAAATTGGCCTTACAAAGGGTGTTGGTCCCTTACCATTTCATGGCCGGAAGACTGAAGCTGGAGCAGGGGTCCGGCCGCCTTGAGATCGACTGCAACGCCGCCGGGGCTGGCTTCGTTGTCGCCTCCTCCCAGCTCTCGCTTGCTGACATTGGCGACCTGGTTGCTCCCAACCTCGGCTTCCGACAGCTTGTTGTCCATACCTTCAAAGAAGATGCCGATCAGCCCTTGTTCATTCTTCAGCTCACATCATTCCGATGCGGCGGTTTCACCATCGGAATGTCGGTGAACCACGCCTTGTTTGACGGGATTGGCGCCAAAACCTTCTGCGACAACCTGGCTTCACAAGCCTTCGATGAGGACAAGCCATTGGCAGTGGTCCCCCACCTGGACCGTCGCCTGCTCGCCGCCAGGTCTCCGCCGCAGGTGGCCTTCCACCACCCGGAGTACTTCTTCAAGTCCAATATCGTCCCGGGAAAGATCTTAGAGGAGACATTGAAGACCGTGGTGTTCCAGTTGAGTAAAATGGACATTGATTTCCTCAAGGAAAAGGCAATAACTGAAACGAACACAAGGTTCAGCACCCAGAGTGTGGCGGCGGCGCTGATCTGGAGGTGCAAGGCGCTGTCGAAAGAGGAGGAGTACGAGAAAGAAAGAGTTTCGACTCTCCTCACCGCCGTGGACATAAGGTCTCGGCTGAAGCCGGCGTTGCCGCCTTCATACTGCGGCAATGCAGTGCTGGCGGCGTACACGACGGCGAGATGCGAGGATCTGGATAAACTGGCGTTTGCGGAGGTGGTGAAGATGGTGGCGGAAGGGCCGTCGAGAGTGAGCGATGAATACGCAAAATCAGCAATCGATTGGTTGGAAGTTAACAAGGGTACACCCTCGCCATATGGAGAATACATGGTGACTTGTTTGATGAGAGTGGGGTTCGACGAGGTGGTGTTCCCATGGGGGAAGCCCTACTATACTTGCCCTGCGCCCGACCTCAAGAAATATGTTTGTTTCATGTTTCCCAGTCCTAATGGAACACTTAATGCCTTGGTTACTTTGTCACCGCGGGAGATGGAACGCTTTCAATCTCTCTTCCGAAACTTTTTTACGTCTGATCATCGATGAGCTACACTCTTTGTTGCATGTATTCTTTGTTGAATAATTACCAACTCGATCTTGTTTACTTTGGAACTTCCAAACTACACCATTTATAAAAAAAAAAAAAAAAAAACATGTGTCCCACTAACTACATATATTTGATATTAAAAATATATACTTTGTAATCGTTTTTATTTTGAAAACTAATTTAACACATTTTGGAATGTGGCATACGTGTACAGACAATATCATATGTACTGAAAAACAATGTCCCACATGTTTACCACATCAAACCCACGTAGTTTTGATATTAAAATAAGAGTCAATTTCCAAAGTACCCATTTTCATGAACCAAAGAACTTATCTATCCATTTTTTTGGGAAATAATTTTTTTACCTAATTTGGACAGTGAAATGTCCATAACACCCTCAAAATAAGTTATATTTACATAAGAAATGTTCAGAAAATATCCTGGACACGAGTCAAGTTTCCTAGACTCGAGTCATCTTTCCTCGACTCGAGTCAACTTTTCAGGTAAAGTGAACATGTCGTGAACACGGAATATAATATCGTGTTTACGAAATGCAACAATGTTCAACATGTCGTGAACACGGAATATGATATAGTGTTTACGAAATGAAGAAAGGTTCACATGTCGTGAACACGGAATATAATATCGTGTTCACGATATGCAGAAAAGTTTAACATGTCGTGAACACATAATATAATATCGTGTTTACAATATGCAGAAAGGTTCAATAGGTCGTGAATACGGAATATAATATCGTGTTCACGATATGCTGATATATTTGTGGTTTATGTAAATATAAACTTAAGTTGAGGGCATTATTGACATTACAACTTCAAATTGGGTAAAAAGGTAACTTCCCAGAAAAATGGGTAAACAAGTTCCTTGACATGTCAAATTGGATGATCGGAGGTATTTCCACTTAAAATAATACTAGTATTGGTCCCGTGCAATGCACGAGCACATAAATTTTACTATCTTAATATTTTAGTACAAAAATGTTGAACACAATAAATAATAAATTATTTTTTAGAGTAATTTCAATCTAATTATTACTCATGATGCACAAATTTTTTGGCATAATCATCCTCGCCAAGGACCTTTTTCAACATGCTCGGGATGCAGAAAGATTTGTTACTCCTTGTGCCACAAGATTCTCATCTACTTTATCAACAGAGGAATTGAGTACAATGACTTCGGTGTTGATGGATATGAGATTGTTTTCATGCTTGTTCAGTTTATCCATCACTATCTTTAGAACAATAGAAAGCTCAACATCTCTCATTACTTTATCAAGTTCAACTTAGGGTTGGCAATGGCGAGGTGAGACCGGGGATGCAATTTCCATCCCCGTGCCCACCAACTTCGTGAGGAAAATTTTCCCCATAGATCCCTGTCCCCCGTGGGATTTCCCGCCCCGCAATATTAAATATTTAAACTTTTTTTATTTCTTGAAGAAATTTGTTTTTTTAGTCTAGTGAATACATAAAAATAATCCACAAAATTACATATAACTAAAATATCAACAAAATATATCATAAAATATGATTCAATTGTTATAAAAGATATAACTTAATTTAATCACACTCTAAAAAATATAAAGATAAATAATCATATTACATTTACATTAATTTTTTCAATACTTCAATGCACTTAGAAGATGATGAGAAAAGAGATCTTGTATTTTTTTTGTTTATAAAAATATAATATATGTTTATAAATATATATATATATAATTCATGAGGCCCCGCGGGGAACGGGGCGGCTAATATGATCCCCTCCCCGTCCCGTCGGGGGGAAAATTGGCCCCGTCCCCATCCCCCACAGGGATATATTTCGAGGAATTCCCGCCTCGTTCGAGGTGGATCCCGCGGGGACGGGGATTCCCCGTCCCATTGCCATCCCTAATTCAGCCACTGTGCTTGAAGACTTAACAACTTGCTTTGGATCAGAGAAAAGACTTAACAACTTGCTTTGAAAAATATTGTCTAATATATAGAAAAGTATTACATGTTGCACAAAAGAGAAAAGAGTGTCTAGACGGTCTAAGAACCGCACATTTTTTTTCAGTGACCCAATGCGATCCAATTGAGTTATATAGAAGGATCCGCAGTTTTGCACGTTTTTTGAGTGACTAATATAATCCAATTCGGATTATACAAAAGCATTGATTGATATATAAAAAAGTATTCCCCAATTTACGGAAAAATATTACTTTAAACACATCATATAATGTAAAGTACTATATCTAATTTACAGAAAAATATTATTTAATATATACAAAAATATTAAATATTTTTATGTTCAAGTTGATCCGATTCATTTCATGAAATAGCTAGGATTCGTGAAACGTCTCGTCCAAAACTTTGTCTATATATAAACAGGAATATTACTCCACTTTGTTGAAATTATATACTAAAAAATTCGTAGATATATGACACATCATAAATGGTAGATAACACTTGACAAATCTAACGGAAGATACAAATGATCGCTAACGGCCTTCTTATAAGATCTTGAAAGATTCAACGTCTATGTATCAATATTTTTAGTCCTATATATATGTATGACCCTTTCCATTTTCGAATAACCACATATACAATTTCCAATATTGGTCCTGTATGTTTCTACTTTTTCCAATCTTGATCTTATATATGTTTCAAAAATTTTCAATTTTATCCAAATTTTCCAATTTTGGATCTGTATATATGTTTCAAAAAAATTCAATTTCAATCCAATTTTGGTCTGATGGCCTTCGAGAAATCTTACGTGGTATCGGCGATTTAAATAATTTTGACCGACATTGAATTGAAATTGGAAAAAATTGAAACATATAGAGCCAAAATTGAACAATAGGATCAAAATTGGAAAAAGTAAAATATACAAGATCAAGATTGAAAAACTTATACTTAATTGTTCAAAAATAAAAAGGATCATATATATATATATGACTAAAATTGAAATTACCCCTTATATATGTATGTATATTCTATGTAGATAGAATGTTTAGGACAAGCAACATGCATTCACGATTCCTTTGAAATGATGAGCTTCTATTTTTTATAACTAGATAAATTTGAACTTCAAACATGTGCGAGATCGTGTTGGCATGTATGATTATGGATAATCAATAAGAGATTAACAAGTGAATCATGAAATCTCTATATTAGAGATGTCAACTAATGAGGACAGGATGTAACACAGCATTAATGACTACAAAGTCTTAGTAATAATACAGGGTGTAATAAATAAAATAAAAAATGTGGTGATCTAGACAATTAGGAACCTCTATTATATATCAGCCTTTGATTCAAAGTCTCATCCCATCTCAATTGAAAAACCAAATAACGTTTCAGGAATAAATCTAGTTCTGCTTCCGTGTTGCTTTTGTATTGTTTTTTATTTTTTCCTTTTTTCATGTCCGATCTTGTTGCATAATTTGCTTCAATATCTTTTTGTTGTGAGAGAACATATCTTCGATCCACTTGGCTTGTGGGTTCTTTTTCTTCTTGATTTCGATACTTTTTATTTGATGCTATCAAAAAAACTTCCTTTTTCCTTTTCATTGATCTTTTTAGTTTCTTTAGTTTCACTTATATCTAAATTTAAAAGAAGCAATTTGCTTGGTATAAACCAAGGTTTCAGTTTATATGTCTTATAAAGTAACACAAATTCTAGGAAGAACCAAAGTTCCAGATTTGATATGGGACGCTTTACCTTTTTTTCATTCATTCCCATCCAATCAAAAAATCCTTTGTGGGAGTTTGCTAGATTGATCTCTGGAATCATAAGATAAAAAAGATTTTTTTAGAAATTATTTGAGAATTATTAGTACGAATTTGAGTATTTTGATTCCTATTGGTATCGATACCGATTTTTTGTCTAATAAAAAAATAGAAAATTTTCCGATCGAAATATTTTTCTGGTATTAATCTAGACCATCTAATCTGAGATAAATGGTATTGATAATGTCCTCGTAACCAGGTTTTCCATGGATTCATTTCATAACTCGGAAGTTTTTTATCTGCTAATTTTGAATGAAACATTCCTCGTGTTTCAAAAGAATCCTTTATTTTAGGCTTAAGAAAAGGGGGGATTCCTTGATATTGAACAACAGGTCTTAACGAGTTACTAACTTGGATTTGTGATAATTTGTAAAATACATATGCTTGTGGCACGTAGGATAAGTCATAAAAAAATGTGAATTTATTTTAATATTACTAATATTATCAAGTGGCTTTTTTATAGTCGAAATAAACGGAATTGGAGTTTTATTTTTTTTATTAATTTTTTCTTGTTTTCTTTCATTATTGTAAATGGATTTATCAATAATTTGTTTTGTTAATTTAAGAAAAAGTTCTGTATTTATTCTGGGAATATTAATGATAGATAAAAATAGAGCTGTGTATATTTTTTCAATGAAAAATTTTAAAAGGGGGAGTAATTTATAGATTAATTGAGCATTCGTTCTTTTTAATATTTCCCGTTTTTCGAACCTTTTAGCATTATAACTTGTAGGACTAAGATTATTTATTCTTGGAGTTACTTTTTTTTTATCTTTTGTGATTCTTTCTATTTGATTTCGAATTGTACTTGTTCTATCAGTCAAATCCTTCATCTTTTTTTCTGTCAATGAAGAATTTGTCCAACTCGGAGATGCAATTTGACTAAATGATTCGTGAATTATCTGATTGCTTCTTATGGAATCTTTTTCTTCTTTAATTTCGCTTGATGCATATACTCCTACTTCTCTTAATCTAAATAATAGAATTGGATTTACTTTGGAAAGTTTTTTTAGTATTTTTTTTATAAAAATAACACTTTTGATAACCCATTTTTTTGTTTCTTTTGAAACTTTTCGAAGTAATTTTGTTTTTCCTTTGAAAACTGTTAGAACTCGAAAATACTTCTTTTTACATTTTCCAATTTTTTTTATATTCATGGAATAGGATGCACTTTCAAGATGCCTTGGTGGTGAAATGGTAGACACGCGAGACTCAAAATCTCGTGCTAAAGAGCGTGGAGGTTCGAGTCCTCTTCAAGGCATAATATTGAGAATGCTCATTGAATAAGCAATTCAATAAGAGAGCTCGGATCGAATCGGTTCGAGTCCTCTTCAAGGCATAATATTGAGAATGCTCATTGAATAAGCAATTCAATAAGAGAGCTCGGATCGAATCGGTATTGATATACCGACCTGCACCCACCCCAGAGTATATGATTCAACAGGAATCACACAAGGGTAGATTAGAGACCTCTGGTAAAATGCCCGCCCGTCACCCAGCGGATAAAGTACATTACATAGTCCAGGGATTGGCGACTTACCCATTCAGTGACTTTGGCACTGGACGTTCCCAAAACGGGTACATCGGGTCGGGTCAATTCAATAATAGACGCCTGTTGGCATTCCACCCTTCCTTCTCCTTTCAGGGCCTATCCGAAAGAGAATCCAGTACTTCTGGGTCGTGAATATCTGAACTGGTTGTTCGCTGTTCAAGAATTCTTGTTTGGGCAGTTCATACCATCCATACATAGTGTTTTGATCTAAGATTTCAATTCTTCCGTGTTTCAGCAGTAACATATTGTTCCATGGAGCTAAGGTCCAAAATATGGAAGAAAGAAGCGTTTCCACCACTCTACCACCCAGTCAATTCTGTTCCACTGAACCCCTCTTTCATAGCCACATATCTTTCCGGCTAAGGAATGGGAAATCTTTCTCCTGTTACATGAATCCAATTTTCATTTCATCCGGGAAAAGCCATCTTTTTCTTAACAATGTCTTTGTCATTTGATCCAATAGCGTTCCGTTAGATAGGAACAGAGTTGATAAATACTGATAACTCTCGGATAGAGTATTAGAACGGAAAGATCCATTAGATAATGAACTATTGGTTCTAAGCCATCTCTGACGATTAATCAACAATTCGAAGTGCTTTTCTTGTGTATTCTTGATAAACCAGCGTTTATATATAGATGTAGGAGGATCCGTTTGGGAAGTAAGAAGCCCCTTTGACATCTCTTCATCTGCAAATAATTCTCGATGTGAAAACACAGAGCCAGGGGGCTGATCTTTGAATAGGAAAAAGAGCGGATCCGCAGGGTCCCAAATGAATTGGCTTATTCGAAAAAGGCCTTGTTCTTTGGAAGATCTATCTCGTGTCTGGTACTGCATGGTTCCACTCTGCAAGAACTCCGAATCATTCTCTTGAAGCTCATCCTCTTCATCATAAATGATCCGCTTGCCCCGAAATGACCTGGACCAATAGGGAAATCCCAATTCATTGGGCCTTTCGATACAATCAAATAGAAAGCCCCAAGGGCGCCATATTCTAGGAGCCCAAACTATGTGATTGAATAAATCCTCCTCTATCTGTTGCGGGTCAAGGGCCCCTTCCCCCTCCCCTTCTTCAAACTCCGATTCGTATTTTTCATAGAGAAATCTCTGATCAAAGATAGAACAAGATCCATTTTGCATCATATCTAAGGGATTCCTCGGTTCGGGCCGAAGAAGCAATGTAACTCGATCATTATCAAACGGACTGCAATCTTTTTCTGTCCGTGAAGATCCCACCAGAACGCCTTCTACTTCTAATAGGCCATGAACTAGATCCGAATCATTCTCAACGAGTCCATAAGAAGTGATCCCATTTTTTTCATCGGGTCCGGGTAGAGACCAAAGATCTTGAGCGACCGATCCGGCAGAACAACTCAAAAGATAAAGAAGTATCGTTAATTTCTTCATGCTCGTTCCAAGTTCGAAGTACCATTTGTACAAATAAGAATCCCCTTCGTTACATGATTTCTTCTTCATATAGATAGATATAGGATCTATGAGGCAATTACTTAGAAGTCCATTTTGTGCTACAGCCCTTCCTATCTGATAGAAAAGGATCCCATGATCCTGAACCGATCTTACTTGGGATCGCAAATCCCAAGTTTGTCTATGAAGAGCGGATCGAATTGTATTAGTGTCTATAATTGATTTCTTCTGTGTAATACTAATCGATAGGGCCTCATTGGTAAGTGCTACAAGATCTCTTGCCTTGGAACCCATGGTTATGGACTCGAATCCCTTAGTATGGAACATTTTCTTTTCCAAGTGAAATCCCCTAGTATATGAAAGAGTGAAAAAGTGCTTTCGTTGTTGTGGAATAAGAAGCCTTCGTATCTTAATGCACGTATTTAATTTATTCGGAGCTATTAGAGCGGGATCCACTTTTTGGGGAATATGAGTCGAAGCAATAACAAGAATATTTCTAGTGGAACATCTTTCAGAGAGATGGTTCACTAATAGACCGAGGGATAAGTAATTCGACTCATTCACATCCAGATCATGAATGTTTGGAATCCATATTATGAAAAAACCGGGATTCTTGCATTTTTTCCCTCCTGCTGAAAAAGCATTCGTTCTTCAGCCCAGCTCCTTTTCTCAAAATACTTCAATTGGTACGCACAAGAAATAGGCCAATTCCGCAGCCTTTTGTTCAATTTCTCGTAGAGTCAAATTATCATCAGTACGGGTCAACGGAATAGCCCCACGGCCTCTGATGTCCATATAAAGGATACGGCGAGCATAAATACCCTCTTTAACTTCTATTCTAACGGATTGAATATCTTTTATAAAGAATCGGAGGAATATGCGACGATTTTTTCCAGGAAATCCCCAACGAAAAATACACACTATTCCCTCCTTTCTATCGAATTGATCATAACCACTACCTACATTCCAGGAAATTGTGCACCACAAATATGAACTAATAAAGAGACCCGCGATCCCGTAGAAAGACATCACGATCCCTTGTGGAAAAAAAAGGATTTGCTGAGACGGAACAAAAGATATCAAATTTCTACCAAGATAACTGGAAGTTCCAACCAACAAGAATCCTAATGAACCTAAAAAAACGATAAGGGCCCAGCAAAAATTACTTAGTTTTCGAGACCCCGTTCTAAGTTCTATCCATATATGTTCTGATCGCCAATTCATACTTGATCCGATTGTATTTTATTAGAATTGAGAGAATACCCCAAATGATTTTGACTTTACTTTTTTTGTTTCCGAATGAACTCTCATCAACTAGCACTAGTTTGATGGGAACCCTTAGGAGTAATTCATCAAATTGGTTAGATCTAAAATAATAACATAGCCTTCATATGATCCCAATATACATATATACATAGAGATCCACCAACTTTCTGCTAAATACTTCAAATATTCAAATCACGAAATTACAATTGGTCAAATCATATGAAAGAAATAGATTAATTACCAATCTACTTCGAATTTGAAAATTAAAGTCAAATTAGGCATATTTCCCGGGTTTGGCAAGTTATTTAAAATATTCTTCTTTGTTCTATTTTTAGTAATATTTTATCCGATTTTCCCATACCGTTCACCCTTCTTATCTATTGTTTTAGATTTTTAGAAAAAATCTTTTCTAGAAAATGAAAAAAGAAATACATAGTGAATTTTGAAAAGCGCAGATTTTTTTGAACAATAGATGTCTTTCACATCCAGCTATACCAATGAGTAATCTCTTAATTTTTATTTAAATGGCAGTCCCCAAAAAACGTACTTCTGCATCAAAAAAGCGTATTCGTAAAAATTTTTGGAAACGGAAGGGATATTGGGCAGCGTTAAAAGCGTTTTCCTTGGGGAAATCCATTTCTAGCGGGAATTCCAAAAGTTTTTTTGTACGACAAACGAATAAACTAAGTAATAAAACATAACACGTTAGAATAATCTAAATAATCCTGACTCAAAAGTAGAAAAGAGCGTTCATATTTGTATTTGTGAAATCTTTATATATATAAAACAATAACCACAAGTGCCACATGACACTCTTATAAAGCTTGGGCAATTAATTCTAACATTAAATGTTTGTTTTTCCTTTTTGTATTTAAATAAATTGTCTTATAGATATAATTGTCTTTGTACATATAATTACTACATATATAAGTAAACAATTAAAATACCAAAAAAGGTTATTCATAATTTTCTCAAACTATAAAAAATAATTCATAATATAATAAATTAACCAATTTTCTAAATGTGACAATTTATCATTTTATATATGTATAAAATTTATATATATAAAACTACCTAAACCAAGAGTAATTATAAAACTACATTATATATAAAATCTTTATACATAAAACTACATAATATTTAAATAGTAAATAATATATTAATTAAAACTACATTATATTGCATATATTATATATAAAAAAAGGACCAAAAGTGCCACATGACACTCATACAAAACTTGGACAATTAATTCTCACATGAAATGTTTTTTTTTTCCTATTTAAACAAAATTATTTTATAAATGTAGATATCTTTTGGATTCATATAAAGATTAATATATATATAATTAAAAATTTTAAAATATTGAAAAAGATTATTGATAATTTTTTCATTACAAACTATATAAAAAAAAAAAAAACTTTTTTCCTATAATTTTTTTTTGCTATAATAAATTAACCAAAATTTTCAAATGCGACAATCTATCATTTTATACATGTAAGATTTTTTTCTTCACTAGAAAAAAGTAATATTTAAGTATTATTTAATATTGTTAATATGTAGACAATATATATAATTTATTTACACACATCTATATATATAAAAGAAGGACAAAAAAATGTCACATGATACTCATACAAAGCTCGAACAATTAATTCTCACATTAAATGTTTTTTCTATTTAAATAAAGTATCTTATAAATATAGATATCTTTTAAATATATATAAAGATTAATATATGTGTATATATAGTTATATATATAATTAAAATATCGAAAAAGATTATTGATAATTTTTTCATTACAAACTAAAAAAAACTTATGTTATACTGAACCAATTTTTTCAAATGTGACAATCTATTAATGTATACATGTACTATTTTTTCTTCATTAGAAATATATAATATTGAAATCATACATTTAAAAATTATTTAATAATTTGAATATGTTATTCACACACTGACACACATCTATATATAAAAGAAGGACCAAAGTGTCACATGACACTAATACGAAGCTCGAACAATTATTTCTCACATGAACTTTTTTTTTCTATATAAATAAATTATCTTATAAATATAGATATTTTTTTAGATATATATAAATATTAATATATATATATATAATTAAAAATTTTAAAATATTGAATAAAATTATTGATAAATTTTTCAATACAAACTATCATATATAACTTATGTCATAATGAACATTTTTTTTAGATGTGACAATCTATCTTTTTATACATGTAAGATTATTTCTTCACTAGAAATATGTAATTGTGAAATAATATATTTAATTTTTTTTAATATTTTTAATATGTATACAATATAATTTATCTACACACATTATGAAATATTTATTTCAACAATTAAATAATATATTAATTAAAATTACATTATATTTCATATTAACTTAGATGGATACAAAATCATAAATTTTTTCTATATAATTTATTTTACTTCATTTATTAAATTAAATTATTTGAACTCATGTATTACACGGGCCTTATACTAGTATATTGATATATGCAATACCATTTCATTAACTATATATAAATCATGCATGCAAATTAATTACAAAGGTAGACAATGCCCATTATGTTTGAAAAGGACATGGAACAAAACAAGACTATTCTGGTGATGATATGATGATCTTTAATTCTTCAATCAATTCTCCCTCCCTCTCAAGTAGGAAGAGAGGGAGATTTTTTGAAGTAAATTAATATCATGAATTCTAGTCTTGTAGATATATGGATATGGATATAAAGGTCACTGCATTTATACATAAAGGTTGCACTTATATAATATAAATGTCACACCCATATAACATAAGGTAACAGCCTGAAACAAAAAATAAAATTAAAAAAAATGTATGGATCTCGATCAAGTCGGACCCGATCCCAATTATACGTGCACCTAGTGTACAGGAGACCAACTCTTAAATTAGATACCAAGTCACCTGCAAGTAAATTAGACACGAATTATTTTTTTATCTAATGTTCAATAATTTATAGTATAATATAAAAATAATTTTATACTTCTATTCAGTCACTATTTAGTGTCAAATAGCGTCACAAAATTTCTCTTTTAATCGACTAATTTCTTTTAGTAGCTAGTTCAAAAATTATTATTAATATACAAATGTTTATATAATTATAATTATATTGATTACCAAATATTATTGTACGAAATGGTATAACACGCAAACGAGTTGTGTGATATGCACACAAAATGTTGCAACTTAAATAAAAAAAAGGACGAGTACTAATTATATCTTTGAAATTAGTTAAAGAAAAATGTGTGATAATTTTTAACACTTTAATTTGTAATCTATATTTTTTTTTCCCACTTGATTGAATATTAAAGCCTATGAAATTTCTACTTTACAACCTAAACCAATTTGTTGATATTTTTTCGATCAAAAGATTTATTCGAAACTAAAACGTCGAATAGCAAAAAGATCTAGATCATTTTCAACACAAAAACATTGTATAAAAAGATGTATATTTTATGAGTACATTATTTTTCAAAGAAAAATAATTAAGTACATCGCAAAAACGTTTTACTAATTTCTAATTGTTCCAATCATATTTTTTTTCAGAGTTGAATGGGCCAGTTTCCTTGGAAAAATATATACCATCACTCTGTGCTATCCACCACGAATCATGTGTGTTTAATTTAGCAAATGCTTCTTTATAAGCCACGAAAGATACATTCTTCAATCCCCACCTGAGACGACAAGTGTACAAAGTGTTCGGAAGAAAATTGGTGCAGAAACTCCATTGAAATTCTTGGTTGATCGAAAGAGTGTGATCTCCAAGATCGTCGTTTTTAGATTCACAATGAACTAGCAATGGTGGAGAATTTAGAGTACTAAGGACATGAACATGGTGTGTTGCTGTAAGAAAACATGAATCCACAAACCTTAATTGGAGCATGCTCATCTCCACGAGGAGAAATAACAACACAATTTTCTTCATCTTAGATCTCCTTTTGAGTTTTTAATTTTTTCTTTGGAGTTGTTTGTATAAATTTTTGGATTATTTATAACCACATGAATAAGAAATCTCCGAATAAGAAGAAAATTAATTGGGGTACATTATGTCTCCATTCAATGAATGTTAATTAATTAGGCTATATACCATATATAATATATATATATATACACACACACACCCAAGGAAATTGTTTTACAATTTCGTGTTTCATTTGTTATCATTTAATTGAAAAGAAAAAAATGGGGTTGTTAGAGACATTAAAAATAAAAAAAACAAAAGGTGGGTGTATTGAATAATATAAAAGACTAACAATATATTGCTTTTAAATAAAAATAAAAAATTATGTGTGATCCTCTACAGATGCTAATTAAATGATTACTTAATCATAATATGTCATATTTAATGTTAAATTAGAAAATATGTATTGGACAATTCATAAATCTAATTTTAATGTATAAATTGTTAAATTTTCAGATTTTAACAATTTTAATTATTTTTTGCATAAAATCCTGTGTAATAAAAAGGACCTATAAGGCTATACTAGTATACTGTATGTATTTATATGTGTGTGTGTCTTCTATCTACTCAAGGAATTTTTTTAATTAATTGTGTGATTTTATCAATATATATAATTTATGTAAGTGGTATTATGTGAATGAAGAGTTGGTAAATATTACATAGGTTATGTATAATAATATATGAAAAAGAAGCATAAAATACTATTAAAAGTCAAAAGAAAAGAACAATGTTATAAAACAAAAATCCAATGTTAATTTTGACCTTTATGTCTAAATTTTTATGATTCCTCACGTGTTGGATAGATTCTACGTTCCGACATATACTAATCAAAATGTCGATACCATTTGATAAATTTTCTTTATTTTGAACTTTTAAAAGTATAATCTTTAATATAAAGTTACACTAATTAGTTTCTTTATCTTTAGCCCTTTTAATTCTTCATTTATTTGCAATATGAATTTAATAAATTGTTCCAAAAGTACTAAACTATCAAGCTTTTCTACTAAAATTGAAATTAATATTAGTGCACAGCGTATTGACCTCTTTGTTATACAATTCTATTCACTTGAAGAAAGAATCAATTTCCATAGTCGCAATACAAATCAGGCTACTTTTGGAGAATCAATTTAATTAGCTCTACAAGAATTACAACATTTAAATCACAAAAAAATAAAATATAATTCAAGATCAATATTAGTATATCACAACCCAGACTCTGGAGCTGGTGTGCTGGAGTTAAAGCAACATCAAAGAGTCCTGTTTCAAAAACAAAACTCGATTTAATTGAAATCGAATGATTAACCAAATTGTAAAATTATAAAAATTCTGACTTCGTCCCTGATGGCATTTATGTGTGTAGAGCGAAACGCTTACCACATAAGATGAGGTTTTGAGGAGGGGGGCGCTCTTTGGCCGGGTTAGGGTCGTCATCGTGAACCCTAATGTAGAGCTCTTGGCCCATGTACCAATGCACCAAGTTTTGTGATCTCAAATTCCACATTCCAGGGTTATCAAGAAACACGTACACAGCACTCCATCTTCCGGGGTACACTTGCACGGTGGAACGAACCACCGGATCATATAAATTGTACGTACCACGCGATTCGGGCGTCCAATCTCCATCACCAAACCTATTAAAGAGTCCAAAATCGACAGTTAAACCATTACCAACGAGCAAAAATAAACACAATTTAGCCTTACCCTACAACATAAAATCCGAAGCCATCTAAATGCCAAGAATCAATCTCATCACTGAGATCATTCTTGAACACAATTTCCAGCCATCCCTTGTGCACCCCTGTCACAACGGATACTCCATAGGATGCAACACTGTTGCTCGTGTGAGTCGGGAATTCATCCAGCTGGTAAACACCGGAGCCATTTCTGAAGTGATCAGCAAGTTTTAATGGAGTAGATGGCGTTAAATATGACACATTGTTCACCAGATAGCTCCATACACCGTTGATTAAACCTCTTGATCCATGGAGAATGAACGTCTGAGATAACGTTATATTTGAGACATTGAAAGTGCCTTGTGGATTAGGACGTGCAGCACCAGCAGTCAAGTTCCATCTACTCTTGTACGACAAATGTAAAATGAGATAATTCAATAACTTTTTGCTTCATAAATCAGAAAAATAAATTGATATGGGATTATTTACCTGATTGATTTAGCTTGATTGATCGAAAAATCTATGTCGAAAGGATCAGGTCCATCGGGGATGGGGCCCTGAGCAGAGGAAACAGAATTTTCATAGTGTAGGATCCCTTTCGCAACAAGGGAGTCATTAGTGCCATTAATTGTGTACAATTTTGGGGTGGCAACCATGTAGTAATCATCTTCATCTTGATTGGCAGTGACAAGAAGTGAATATGATTGGCCAACATGCACGTCTAGAGAATCGAGCACAATCTGGTTCGTATAGGAGCCTTCCGTTTCCACAAGCACTATCTCGTGGTTCTGAATCCTAAAGTTGAAGCTAAACTGTGTTCCCACGTTTGAAACTCTGAACCGATAAGTCATTCCTACATGCATAATAATACATCCATAGATTAAACAATCAGGAACTCAAGAAAAGTAACCTTTATAGCTTCAAGAAAGTGAGATCACTCCTACCTTTTGTGACATTGAAAGACTCGTATGATGTCGAATCAGGGCTCCCATAAGGCCCTTTTCCATTCATCAAGATAACACCAGGGTAAACATGTGAACCATCTTGTATCAAGATCCTAGTATTCTGTTCATAGACAATCCAAGAAACTCAAGAATAAAACAATCACATAAGAACAAACACTACACACACATACATATACTATGTTACCTTATAATAGTCCTCCATCCAATCACCAATAAGAAGATCAAATTCACCTTCTGGTTTAGCAAAAGGGACAAGGATAACATTGCGATTATTAACCCGAATAGGTCCATAACCTCCAGCAGATTTCTGGTAATTAGTCGAGGGGAAGTAAGTGTAGCTGCCAATCTGATCCTTCGTCTGGAAAACATAAGTCCAGTTCTTTCCAGGTTCAATCTGACAGTTAGTGCCCGAAACTCCATCCTGCCACGAATTCAGCCTCTGTTGTATACCATTCCTTAAAAACCAGATCAAACAACACAACCATCAAACCTCATTTTCCTCACCACTCAACAAAAAAAAAGCATCAATCTTACCATGTAAAGAGCAAAGGTTCATCCATATTATTAAACACATTAACAATAACGACATCATTAGTCGTCACGTTGATAAGTGGCCCGGGAAACATTCCATTGATCTTAATAACCTGCAATTATATTACATACACACATACACAGACATTTCATCAAACAAGTGATATGCATCAGATGTATGCATACATAAAAACACACATACTTACAGGAAGATTATCCGACATGGGATAAACAGATGAAACATCAACTGTAACATTCCATTCAAGATATATGTCCAAGCAATCAACCCTACCAAGAAGAGCAACAAGAAACACAGAGAGTAAAAGCCCAGCTACTCCTAGCCTGGTAGAAGCCATGAAACAGGCCTTGTGTTAGGAAAAGAGATTGTACAAACTGAAAAGAAAACACAAGAGTTTAAGGTTAATATAATCAATGTGCCGGCGAAAGTATATATGAATTGTTCGTTGTTTATTACCAATTCAACACAAGAAACCTGCATTGCTTCGAAGAAATCTATGCTCATATCTGTCATCTTGATTCAACAGTAAAGCCAAGCCAAGAAAAGCCAAACAATTTCGAGTGATCTTTCTATAAATGAAGAGTTTTGGTCTCGTGGGAGAGTCTCATGTACTTAGTACGGTCTCCCCTATACGGTTTGACAATAAAAATATAAGATTTATGAAAGATAAATCTTATTAATTCGGAGATCAAAAGATTGAAAACTATCAATTTAAGATATTAGAATGGAATGCCGTTAACGTATTCTATCACGGCATTATTTTTTTCTCCCAGTGGCTCTCAAATCACGCTTACCTGGATATCAGGTCACACTGAATATTCAATTAAATACAAAATTTACTGATTTTTATATAATTTCAATACACATTCAATTTAATTACTATTATATATATATATATATTTAAATACACATTCCATTTATATAATATCGACATTTTGGTGATATTGATTATTGTAAAATAATATATATCAATTATCCGCAATTAATATCGACATTTTGTGATATTAATTTTTGTTCAATAATATATATCGACAAATAACAGCATGATAATATGTGGTATTAATTTTTATTCAATAATATATATCGACAAATCAACAGCATGATAATATCTATCAATTATCCTCAATTAATACCGATACCTTTTTATATTAATTTTTGTTCAATAATATATATCGACAATAATAACATGATAATATTGATATATTTACATTTTTTTCGATATTAATTTATGCACAATAATACATATATTAATTAATATCAATATTTTGTAATATTGTATCTTATATAATATCGATAACTTGACGATATTTATTTTTGCTGAAAATATATATTGAAAAAATATTTGTATGATAAT
This sequence comes from Scutellaria baicalensis, assembly GCA_005771605.1. Classification (NCBI taxonomy): domain Eukaryota; kingdom Viridiplantae; phylum Streptophyta; class Magnoliopsida; order Lamiales; family Lamiaceae; genus Scutellaria; species Scutellaria baicalensis. The sequence goes on along the minus strand of CM016722.1, from coordinate 23,363,699 downwards.
ATATTTTGTTGATTGATATTATTTAAATATATATAATAAGAGTAGGTCTCTTGTGAATCAGGTGCATGCACCCGGGTCAGATCCGGGTTGGGGGGACCGCATTTTATTTTTTTTCGCACATGATTTTTGAAAAAAATCATGTACCAATAAGTTATGTTAGACATATCTTTAAGCTATGTTAAACATACTAGTTCTGCCCAGATTTCATGCTTTGTCTTTTTTTGGCTTGATTTTTGAATTTTGGCACATACCACTACGTTATGTTAGACATACTTTTACATTGTGTTAGACATACCTTTATGTATACTTAGACATGCCTTTGATTATGTTAGACATACTTTTGCATATAGTTAAACATACATTTATATATGTTAGACATACCTTTGTATATAGTTAGACCTACCTACACATGGTTGGTCTAACTATACACAAAGGTTGGTTTAACTATACACAAAGGTTGGTCTATTGGAGTGAATTTTGGATGAGCTTCAGCACAAGTGTTCAGCGCGTGGGAGACGCGTTTTGGGCGTGTGAACGGGTCGACCCGGTTGCACGTACCGTGCAACCGGTGCATAAAAGTTTTTGCCATATAATAATAATTAAATTGAATATGTATTGAAATTATATAAAAATCAGTAAATTTTGTGTTTAATTGAATATTTTATCGAATATAATAACTAGTAAAAGAAAACAATATATTTTTTTAATCTACGTGTGACCTAATATCACGTAAGTGTGATTTGCGAGCCAATGTAGGCTTCTGATATCAATTTAAGATAATGTCGTGATAGGACACGTTTCATTCTGATATCTTAAATTAATAGTTTTCAATCTTTGGACCCGGATTGATAAGATTCTAATATCTTAAATTGATAGTTTTCAATCTTTGAAACCCCGGATCGATAAAATCCATAAAAATATACTTATAGCTCTAAAATGTATATTTCTATATAAAATAAACATATTTATTCGACTGTATCCCGAGATATAACACGGTTTGACAATAAAAACATACTTATAGCTCTAAAAGGTATATTTATATACTACCTTCATCCCAAAATAAATAACGTTTTAGCCTTTTGCACATATATTAAGAAATGTGATAAAAAGTCCAATCTACCCCTATTTATGTTTAATTAATGAGGAGCTTTTATCTCTTTAATACATTTAATTTGAGATGAGTAAATAGGGGCATATGTAGTATATTGCATGTAAATATGCTTTGGAATACGAAAACGACAATTATTTTGGGACAAATTTTAGTTGCTAAAACATCATTTATTTTGGGACGGATGTAGTATATAATAAACATATTTATTCAACCGTTTCCGACATATAACACGGTCAATCCGTGTTCAAGACACCCAAAAAATCACATACTTAAAACAACATATACTTATAGATCAAAAGAACATATTTATACAATGCAGCACGATCGACTTGATCGTCAGACACGATCACGCCTGAAACCCATCACATATAGACATACTTATATATTGTTGTTACATACGATCCTGAAACATCTGAAACACGACACATATAGACATACTCATATATTGTTGTCACTCACGTCACACATAGACATACTCATATATTGTTGTCACTCATGATCTACAGTATCTTGAAACAAGATGGTTTCCAAAATCTGCACATGAGCCAGTTGTATGAAATTTTGAGAGATAATGAACATCCACATAAAAATATATATGTTAATAATTATTTATACAATTTGAACTCGATATCAGTAATTGAAGCCCGAAAAAAATCAAACATGTCTTAAATTGAAACAAGCGTTAAATTGAGTGTTTTTGGTGTTACAGTTAAAAGTTCATGTTGTAATTGAAACTGGACCCTAAGTTCATATTTTATTTATGTAATTAATCCATATTTTTATTATTTATTGAATTTTAGATTGTATAGTTGCAAGGCACAATGGTAATATTCTGGAAAGTATTTAGAAGACATTATATTAAAAGGAAATGTGTCAAACTAAACGAAAATATTTAAAGAAATAACATTTTTAACATGCAACACTTTGCTGTGTACTTTTCTATCACAAAAGATAATAAAGTGACCTTTTCTACACTATTTTGACTCGGTCATGAGAAATGATTGATTAATGATCGAGTGATGATATATTCTATTTATTTATACTATTATTTAACAATTGATTTATCCAACAAATCATATAAATTGATAAAAGTAATTAAATTGATAAATGAGGCTCGATTAATAGAGGAAAAATAAGGATCGTTTAATTGAATGATTTTAGGTATATTTAATTGAAACTTTTTGAAATTAAACTAGTCATTATAAATAATTAAACGAATTTGCAAATATTAATTGAGCCACTAATTTCCTCTATTAATCATTTAAAAAACACAATTTGTTTGGTTACTCGAACCACTATGTCAAATACATAGTGGTTCGATTAATAGTGTATTAAACCAAATTTTGTTCAATTACTCGAACCACTATGTCAAATACATAGTGGTTCGATTAATAGTGTAAAAAATCAATTTTGTAGGATTTACTCGAACCACTATGTCAAATACATGGTGGTTCGACTAACCATGTAAAAAATAAATTGTCTTGATTAATCGAACCATTATGTCAAATACATATTGGTTCGATTAATAGTGTAAAAAACCAATTTTGTAGGATTGTGTTGGTTAATCGAACCATTTCTTGATTAATTGAACCAATTTTGTAAAAAAACCATTAATCGAACCATTTCTTGATTAATTGAACCAATTTTGTAAAAAACCATTAATCGAACCATTTCTTAATTAATTGAACAAATTTTGTAAAAAACCATTAATCAAACCATTAATCGAACCAATTTTGTAGGATTTACTCGAACCACTATGTCAAATACATAGTGGTTCGATTAATAGTGTAAAAAACCAATTTTGTAGGATTTACTTGAACCACTATGTCAAATACATAGTGGTTCGATTAATAGTGTATTAAACCAAATTTGTGCGGTTACTTAAAGAAAATTGGCTCGTGTATAAAAATATAGTGCACACACTGTTGTTGTTTTTTTTTTTAATTTTGTAGTAACTCAACTGTTGTCACAGTGTATTTCATTTTAAGTTTCTTTCATTTCATAGTCAGATGTTCACATGTTGGATTTACTGTTTATTTGAGCATTCATTCACGGGTTGCTCAAATCTCATCTATTTAAGTGAGAATGAGTTTCCAACACTCATAGATTCAATTTGACAAAGTCGTGAGTTAGACAATGTGTGAAGAATTCGAAGAATTATCAAGTAACTTATCTCTCTCTTGTATTTTATATCATTTGTTTTGAATATTTGCATCATTTAAAATTATAGACAGGGGCTCGTTTAGGTTTCTTGTTTCAATTTATAGGTAGTGGCTCATGTAAATTTAAATCAGGTAAATGTTTGGGTTTCTTGTTTGATCATATGTAGCGATAATTATCAAGTGTTATTCATGCTACTTCAACAATTCAAAGCAAAAAATAATTCAACTATTGTACCTCATCACCCATTTGCAAAATTTGAAATTCACCCGAATGGAAGAAATTCTACAATCTTCTTGGCAAATTTTCAATCCCCAATACTTGCTCAAAGCCAATGTTTTTTTGTAAACAATTCACCCTAAACAATAAGAAAGATTCGTTTTTATGAGAAAGAGATTAAACGAAAGACTTGAAAAATTTTGCAACATTTAATTCGAACAAGATTAAACGAACGACTTGTAAAAAATCGAATTTCTCAAACACTTACCCGACCGACTTGAAGCTTTGAAAGAGAGAAGAAGAAAGAGGAATTTTGAGCAAAAGAAGGCGTCCAAAGAAAGAAGAAGAAAGAGGAATTTAGTATTGTGCTAGGGTTTACATTTGGATGGGGTGAAAATGTAATAAAATTGAATTTTGCATGGGGTGAAACTGTAAAAAAATTGAATTTGATTGTTCAAAATTAATGGCCAATTTTAATGTGTTTCATTTTTATTTAAATTTGTCATTTAAGGTCATATTTTGGTCTAATTGATTCATTATATTGTTCAATATTGTGAATTTAGTGAAATTGCCAATTAATTGGTTTTTTACACTATTAATCGAACCACTATGTATTTGACATAGTGATTTGAGTAATTGAACAAAATTTGGTTTAATACACTATTAATCGAGCCACTATACATTTGACATAGTGATTCGAGTAAATCCTTCGAAATTGATTTTTTACACTATTAATCGAACCACTATGTATTTGATACAGTGGTTCGAGTAATTGAACAAAATTTGGTTTAATACACTATTAATCGAACCACTATGTATTTGACATAGAGATTCGAGTAAATCCTTCGAAATTGATTTTTTACATTATTAATCGAACCACTATGTATTTGACATAGTTGTTCGAGTAATTGAACAAAATTTGATTTAATACACTATGTATTTGACATAGTGGTTCGAGTAAATCCTACAAAATTGGTTTTTTACATTATTAATCGAACCACTATGTATTTGACATAGTGGTTCGAGTAATTGAACAAAATTGGTTTAATACACTATTACTCGAACCACTATGTATTTAATTTGATTTAATTCAATTTGATTTAAATTAATTCAATTTAAATTGGAGTGGTTCGTTAAATTTAATTTACTCTAATCGAACAACTTAATTTACTTTTTAATCGAACTACTTAATTTACTCTTAATTTACCTAATTCACTGTAATCGAACCACTTAATTTACTTTAATCAAACCACTTAATTTATTTTAATTGAACCACTTAATTTAATTGACATAGTGGTTCGAGTAACCAAACAAAATTTATTTTTTACATGGACGTTCGATTAAAGTGGTTCGATTTAAATTAAGTGGTTCGATTAAAAAGTAAATTAAGTGGTTCAATTAAAGTAAATTAAATTGAACGAACCACTCCAATTAAATTGAACCAAATTCAAATTGAATTAAATCAAATTCAATTAAATTGAAACAATTTGATTTAATCGAACCATTTAATTGAATGAATGCTGAATTAAGTGGTTCGGTGATTTAAATGAACCATTTAATTAAATCAATTTGAATTAATGTAATTAATCAATTTGATTTAATCGAACCATTTAATTTGATTTAATTCAATTTGATTTAACTTAATTTAATTCAACTTTAATCGAACCATTTAATTTGATTTAACTTAATTTAATTTAATTGAATTTGATTTAATTCAATTTGAATTTGATTCAATTTAATTGGAGTGGTTCGTTCAACTTAATTTACTTTAATCGAACCATTATATATTTGACATAGTGGTTCGAGTAACCTAACAAATTTGGTTTAATACACTATTAATCGAACCACTATGTATTTGACATAGTGGTTCGAGTAACCAAAAAAATTGTGTTTTTTAAATGATTAATAGAGGAAATTAGTGGCTCTATTAATATTTGTAAATTCATTTAGTTATTTACAATGACTAGTTTAATTTCAAACAGTTTCAATTCAATATATCTAAAATCATTCAATTAAACGATCCTAATTTTTCATCTATTAATCGAGCCTCATTTATCAATTTAATTACTTTTATCAATTTATATGATTTGTTGGATAAATCAATTGTTAAATAATAGTATAAATAAATAGAATATATCATCACTCGATCATTAACCAATCATTTCTCCATGACTGAGTCAAAATAGTGTAGAAATTGTCATTTTATTATCTTTTGTGGTAGAAAAATGCACATCAAAATATTGAATATTAAAAAATTATTTCCTTAAATATTTTTATGTAATATGGACTGCGTTGTCTTATATTAAATATTTCAAAGTGGATGTATTGATTTAATTTAATAAGTGAGTATAGAAATTAGGAAGAAAAAGAAGGAAAACATAAAAAAGCAAAACCCACCAACCAAAGAAACCCTACACCTGCAGTCAACATTTCACACCATCTCTGCAAGATCGTTTCATCCCCCTTTCTAACCTAATTTCCACTATATGTAGAGAGAGAACCTAATTTCTTAAGCCGATTTTCATGAAGAGCAATCATCAAAGGATCAAATTGAGCAAAAGATCCGTGATGAAAAGGTAAGGCAAAATCCATTTCCCTATTTTCATTCCTTTAGTCGCTATATATGCTCTAGATCTACCGCTGACCCATGATCAGGATTTTGAGCTTAATACTAGATCCGTGAGTAATATGCTGTTCCTTTTCATTCTACTCAAACTCTGAAATCAAGCCTGTAATCTGATCGTCGAAATGGTTTTGAAGAATTCAAAGTGTTTGTAATTCGCGATGAGATGCCGATTTTCTTATTATTTGATCGGTTTTTCCTTAATTTTGTGGCATAATTTACTTTTCAGAAGAATAGGCACATGTATTTTGATATAATGTGAATGAGTCTACAATCTGACTTTGTGCTTACTGTTGTAAAAACATAATTTGAAGTTTAATTTTCACACTTGTGAGCTTTGAATGTGCAGTTTAATACGCTTTTGCAGTTTAATGAGACTGAATTTTATTTGCTGTTTTAATGATGTAGATGTATAGATGATCTTCAAGTGTAGAACACCTGCAGTTGTCATAGAAAGAGAGCTCTGAGAAGGAGAAGGTAACACTTTTATTGCCAGACAATAATCTTTTTTTATGCATCCTCACTGAATTGCATTTTATAAACTTAAATAGTGCATATATGTATTTAATTGATCGTTTCCGTAATGAATTATTTCGAGTTTAATACTGTATTCTTATATGTTGAATCAGGAGTCTTATACTATTTTTATTTATCTTTTGAGGTTGGATGAAGAGAGCTTGAATATCAAATTGTCAATCGTGAATTATTTAGTTGAAATAGTTTTGGCAATTGCTGATTATAGAAATTGAATGTTCAAATATTTTATTATTATTGATTTTTGTTTAATGGAGATCGTGTCAGTTATGGTTTATTTAATTGAAACTGTATAATTATATACTATTTATAGATTTTGTACAAAAAACATTTTTAAAAATTTAATTAATGACAATAATCTAACCAATCAAAACTTGACAAAAATACAAAAAAAAAAAAACATGAAAAATCTTAGAACACTATTTCACTAAAGCTTTCAATTTGAAATCTATAAATGTCCAAGGAAATTTAACTTTTACTAGAATCATAATATAAGGAAAAAAATAATTACTTAACTCAGAATTTGAATAAAAAGAAAATTAGCTCCACTAACACTTCCTACATAAATATTTGTCCAACTAGTCTTTCACCTAATTTCCAAATAAATATTAAATAAAAATAAATTAAATGAAATCTGTTGTACCAAATAATCATGTACCACGCGTGTATCACATCCCAAAACGCATTATATGAGTTCTGAAAGTAAAAACGATAACAAAATATAATATGTTTCTACTAGCAAAACTACATAATTTTGGAATTGAGGCTATTTTACTAAGAATTTATAGACATGGTCTTCTTAAATAATAATTTATGTTGACCATGGGCCTTTTATTTGAATAGCCTAGTCAAGATAAATTATTATTTAAAAAGACCATGTTTGTAAATTCTTAGTAAAATAGCCCCATTCCAAAATTATGTAGTTTTCATACTAAAAACATATTATAATTTTGTAATCGTTTTTACTTTCAAAACTCATATAACACATCTTGGGATGTGATACACGCGTGGTACATGGTTATTTGGTGCAACGGATTTCATTTGATTTATTTTTATTTAATATTTATTTGGAAATTAAGTGAAATGTTAGTTGGACAAATATTTATGTAGGAAGTGTTAGTGGAACTAATTTTTCTATAAATTATTAGCAGTTTTAAAACTTGACACTAAGAGAAACCACTTTTGTTTTTGAAATTGTGGATTTTAGATTTAATTTAATTTGAAACATAATTCATGAATCTAAGTTCAAAAGAAAAGGGAATTCTTTAATAGTCTTAGTTATAAAAAAATTAGATTTCAAGAACATTCAGATTAATTTTCTGAATTGAATCTCAATTTGTGTAAAGTAACTAAAGTTTACTTCTTTTTTTTTTGATAATGAGTAATTGACAGACTTAACTTTCCGAAGAGCAATCATACGTTCTGAGAAGTTGCCATATAGCCAGAGTCATGAAACTCCCCATAATGCCAATTATATAAACAAAATTATATATAAAATGATCAAAAATAACTTTTCCTAAAATGGCACAGACTCTTAGGCGGGGAAAACCCTAACTTTCCATTTCTATTGAAGGTCCTCTTTTTTTGTATATATAGATATCTTATTAACCATATACATTGATATCTCATTGCATAATAGTATTTAAGGGTCTAAAACATTTTCTCATCTGAACTATTTTACAATTTTCTAAACAAACTTTGAAATGTTGCACTTCGCCATATGAACTTAAAATTTGATGCATTTTACGGTATTGAACAAATCATAGCCATACATGTATCCTAAATCAACAACTAGATTTGTCTAATACCGTAAAATACATCAAATTGGAAATTAATGGCAAAATGAAACATTTCAAAGTTTATACCAAAAGTGTAGAATCAAGTATAGTTATGATGAGGAAAAGGTTTTAACCCTAGTATTAAAGCAAACATTAGATATTCTATACAGTTGATAACTTGAACCTACTTAATAAATCTCATGGATAAATTCAAACCCAATCAACTAGCAAACTCACCCTAAGAATATAAGGTTGTCTAACCTGATTAGAATGACTGTAATTGCCTGAAAAGTTATTGTGTTCATTGGTTGGTAAAGAGGCTCTGACACATTTATATTGATTATTATCTATAGTTGTACTAATTATTTTTCTCATGTGTATATCCTTTGCTTTTGGCCGTGCATGAGATTTGATGATTGTGTGTAGTCTCGGCCTATCTAGATAATTCGCATGAAAAGTGAATTGTTCATTGGTTGCTGAAAAAGTGTTCTGAGTTTTGTTATTTTAAATATATAATATATTGCAAAATATACTACAATTTAAGTAATTAATGGAGGTATATAAAAAGGTCAACCTAACAGTCATGTGATTCAAAAAGAAGTATTTTTTTTATTTAACGATCTAGTCTATTGTAGTAGCTTGGAGCAAACATTCTCTGGATGATGGAATAAGCAATCACTTCTCTTATAAAAAAATCCTTGAAACTTATATATAAGTTTATTTTAGGTTTTTTTTAATATCAGAATTATGACAGGCCAGTTTTAGATAGGATAATGACATTCCTATATATTTTCCCAGCTGTCCTACTTTTAAGTTGGTGAGTGTATATCGATTTAATTGGTTTTTCTTCCCGTAGTTTGGATTGTTGTTGGATTTCCATAACGTGAGTAAGTACTTTAACTGGTTGATTTGATTGATTTGTAGGTTGTTTCATTAATTTGTATTCTCTAAATTCTATTAAGAGATTCATTGTGTATCAGTGTATGGTACACTCATTTGAATGCGAAAAATTATTAGACTTGACAGTTCGAAAAAAAAATTGTTGTCATTACTTGTCATATAGTCATGTTCATGTATGGTTTTCATTATTTCTGTAAGTTATTGGTTGGGGTGTTTGCTATAAGTTCTTCTAGAAATATAAGTTTCCTTTTTCTATACAAATTCACTCTTTCTATTTGTTGCTACAGTTGCATAGAGAAAGGGCTTGTGTGGCTCTGGCCGTTCCTATATGATGGAACTATGTAATTGCATTGAGCCACCATGGCCTGCTGATGAATTGTTGATGAAGTATCAGTATATATCAGATTTCTTCATAGCATTGGCGTACTTCTCAATTCCTTTGGAGTTGATATACTTTGTTAAGAAATCTGCTGTATTTCCATATAGATGGGTTCTTGTGCAGTTTGGTGCATTTATTGTTCTTTGTGGAGCAACACATCTGATAAATTTATGGACATTTACCTTGCATACAAGGACTGTGGCAGTTGTAATGACTACTGCGAAAATTTTGACCGCCGTTGTGTCTTGTGCAACTGCTCTTATGCTTGTACATATCATCCCTGATTTACTGAGTGTCAAAACACGGGAGCTATTTTTGAAAAATAAGGCTGCAGAGTTAGATAGAGAAATGGGTTTGATACGAACTCAGGAAGAAACTGGTAGACATGTTAGAATGCTTACTCATGAAATCAGAAGCACTCTTGATAGGCATACCATACTAAAGACTACTCTCGTTGAGCTTGGAAGAACTTTAGGGTTGGAGGAATGTGCATTATGGATGCCGACACGAACAGGACTAGAGCTCCATCTTTCCTACACTCTTCGCCAGCCAAACCCAATTGGATACACCGTGCCCATTCAACTACCTGCGATCAATCAAGTTTTCAATACTAGTCGTGCTGTGAAAATCTCTCCAAACTCTCCTGTTGCCCGACTTCGATCTGCTGGAAAATTCATGCCTGGGGAGGTGGTTGCTGTGCGTGTTCCTCTCCTTCATCTATCCAATTTCCAGATTCATGATTGGCCTGAACTCTCTACTAAAAGATATGCTTTGATGGTATTGATGCTCCCATCAGACAGTGCTAGACAGTGGCATGTCCATGAGTTGGAGCTTGTTGAAGTGGTGGCAGACCAGGTATGAGTCCCCACATCATTGCCTCAGATACATACTAATTGTGGATAACTTTTACTCTATGGGAACAAATTTATAATTTGGTATTGATTGTTTCACTTCATTTCAAATGCCTGTAGATAAAGAACTTAGGAATAGAAGAACATTAGTGGATACTGAAGGAGTGTTGCTCTTTAATTGTTTTTATTTTCATAAGGCTTTAAAATATTCGGTTGCTAATTTTGCAGATTTGTTATGTACTGAAATGATTAAGAATGGTTTGGGGATATTATGTGTATCTGTGGCTGTTCACGTATATTTATTGTGTACATCGGTCATTTATCATTGAGTCTAAGATAGTTTTGGTGATGAAGTACTTGTTAGAATAGAAAATGAATTTCTAAATAGTCAAGCACTTGCCATATTTATGTACCTATAATAGTCTGATTGTTCCAGAAACTTTCTCTTTTTATTGGTTTAATTTGCCCCCTTATAAGTTCTGCTTTTGTTGAGCTCAAAGCTAAATTTACTTAATGCGTGCATGATGTATGTCTTCTTTCTGAATCAGGTTGCTGTTGCTCTTTCACATGCTGCAATTCTAGAAGAGTCAATGAAGGCAAGGGATCTTCTTATGGAACAGAATGTCGCTCTTGATCTAGCAAGAAGAGAAGCAGAGACAGCTGTACGTGCTCGTAATGATTTCTTGGCTGTCATGAATCACGAAATGAGAACTCCCATGCATGCAATAATTGCACTCTCTTCTTTACTACAAGAAACTGAGCTGACACCTGAGCAACGTCTGATGGTTGAAACAATCCTCAAAAGTAGCAACCTCTTGGCTACTCTTATCAATGATGTTTTGGATCTTTCAAGGCTTGAAGATGGAAGTCTTCAACTCGACATAGGAACGTTTAACCTTCATTCACTCTTCAGGGAGGTAGGAACATGGTTTCATTATCCCTTTGTTAGTTCTAGAACAGCGATGGTGGTTGATTGTTATTTACTAAGCTTCTTCCTTGCTAACTAAGGTGTTTGCTTCTAATTGAAGGCTCTTAACTTGGTAAAACCAATTGCATCTGTGAAGAGGTTATATGTTACATTGAGTTTGTCTCCGGATGTGACTGAGTATGCCGTTGGTGATGAGAAACGGCTGATGCAAGTCCTTCTAAATGTTGTTGGGAATGCTGTGAAATTCACAAAAGATGGTGGTGTCTCGATATCTGCATTTGTTGCAAAATCAGACTCTCTAAGAGATCCTCGAGTGCCTGACTTTTTGCCTGTACCAAGTGATAATCACTTCTATTTACGAGTAGAGGTTTGTTTTCCATAGCCCATTGGATGTAATTTTTCAAGAAATTGATTTGGTTTAGTCTTTAATTTTCTAATAGCTGCTTCTGTTATTTTGTAGGTAAAAGATACTGGTTTAGGAGTAAATCCGCAAGATATCCCTAAGCTATTCATGAAATTTGTGCAGAGCCAACCACTTGCTGCCAAAAATTCAAGTGGCAGTGGACTTGGCCTAGCTATTTGTAAGAGGTAACATCTCATTCATGGTTCTTCTGCAATATCAGTCGTAATTTCCAATTGGTCATGTTGACATGATTAGTTACTCTTTTCTTTAATTGTGGTTGATCAGGTTTGTAAATCTCATGGAAGGGCAGATTTGGATTGAAAGTGAAGGTCTTGGCAGGGGTTCTACCGCCATCTTTTTTGTTAAACTTGGAATTCCTTCACGGTCAAATGATACTAAGCTTCAATATTTGCAAAAAGGTCACGGAAATCAAGTTAAACCAATCTTTTCTGGACTTAAAGTTCTTGTGATGGATGATAGTAGGTTAGTAATACACGCGCCTTTGAACTGCATCACTCCAGTCATTATTAAATATTTATTTGGTTAAGGTGGTTGATTGGTAACATCCCTATATTTTAAGCTATAACTGTTTGTGTTAGCTTCTTGACTTTCCAATTTTTTTGAAAATCTTCAAACTTTCTTTTCTTTCTCTGTGTGAGGATCGGGTTGGTATAGTGGCAATCAACTCACAACTTTCTGATTTATGCTTTAGTGTTTGAATTTCGTTTTAATGTTGTTGGTTGTATGATGCAGCGTGGGGCGTATGGTTACCAAGGGCCTCCTCGTGCACCTGGGCTGTGATGTATTGGCTGTTGGTTCTAGAGACGAGTGTGTTAGAGCCGTTAGTCATGAGCACAAGGTGGTTTTCCTTGATGTGAGCATGGGTAGTGTGGATAGTTTCGAAGTTGCTGTACAGATACACGAAAAGTTTTCAAAACGTCCCGACAGACCCATCATTGTAGCACTTACAGGACACACTGACAGAGTGACTAAAGAGAGTTGTCGGAGGGTTGGCATGGACGGAGTTATTCTAAAGCCCATTTCTGTAGATAAAATGAGAAGCGTTCTCTCCGATCTCTTAGATCATGGATTGTATTGTTGAATCTCAATAAACTGGAAACAAAAGTGCTATTTCAAGGAAATGGCGCGTTTTGAGTAAGGTGAAACCTCCTTGTACCTCCCGACGGAGGTTATGATTTAATATCTTGCTTTCAGAATGATGATCACGAAGAAGCTTCGACAAAATTGTGAAGATGACTTGTTCTGAAGATTGATTAAGCTGTAAGAAAATGTACTTGTTGGTGCACAGATTAGCTCTTTTCATTTTGTTCAACTTTGTTTTAACTGTAAATTTCTGTGCATTCAATATATATAGAGCAATTGGTCATTAAATAATTTTCTTAAATACTACGTCTTAGGATATGTAATTGTTGTTAGCTGTTCATAAGGTTTTGAAATATCATTTACTGAACTATGGTTGTTACCCATTTAGGTTTAAATCAATACATTTGATCTGTAAGCTACTTATGTTTGGCATTTTAGACACGTGTTGATTTTCAATTAGTCCGAGATGGTGATTGTAAAAGTTGTCACATGGGAAAATACTAAAATGTTCGTAATGATCAACTCTTAATATATCTATCACAAAATTGTAATGATCTTATTCCCTGATTTTATGAAAAATGGTAGAAGTGTAATGATCTCATTCCTGATTTTATGAAAACTGATATGCTGGATATCCAACATTTTTTATTATAGTGTAAAACCAATATATTTCAAAGAAAATATAAATGTAGTTCATGAACAACTTTGTTTTAAAATAAAGATGCATGTTTACTAACTTCACCACAAATATTTATAGTCATTAGGCTTGTATAGTACATGAGTTTATATCATATATTGATGAAAAGATAATAAAATTAAGCTCATTAAATTGGAGGATCCGAACTACTAGCTAATCCTATATTTATATATAATTTAATTTTATGTATAGGATTATCACTAAAAAAACACAAATATCCTCACATCTTTTTCTTTTTATTTCTAAAAATAAAAACATATCTATTATTATGTATATAAAAGTATGAATATTTCTTATAAAAAATGTATTGTCTAATATATCCTTATTAAAGATTTTATTTAAGATTATGATAGTAATTTGTGATTTTTATATTTAAATAATTTTACATTAGAATTCTAGACCAAAATAATATAGAATTCTATTATAGGTAGGATTCTATTATATAAGGACTTTAATTTATTAGATTTTTTAAAATTTAATTTAATTTAATATAGATAGTATATCCTTATAAAAAATATTATTTAAATCGATTAATAGTAATATAGTATTTTTAATTTAAAATTCATCCATTGCATGGCTAATACTCATAAAAGAAAATGTATGAAATACAATAGCGATGGACATGATGGATTATTAATTAAATACTTCGAATTTCATCACTCAAAGAAAAGCACAATTGGGAAATTAACACCATGTAATTCTTATATGCATATATTGATTTACAGTGTGATCAAGTTATGAACCTGTGTACAAAACTGAGTTTTCTTGACCATATATTACAAGATCAAAAGCTTACAAAGATTAAAAGAATGTACTGAAAGAGACAAATGCACAAAATGCAGGCAACAATTCTTCATTCTGCATTGCCACCATATTCGATACCAAAGCAACCTGCGAAACACCATGTTTATTTGCTCGTTTTAGACTAAGAGCAGCAGTTGTTGCTATGGAGCGCCTCAGAAAACTGTTTTTGCTTTAGAATTTGGTTCTTTACGGGCGTAGATCCTTTCTCCAGCAGACTAGGTTCTTCGAGTATCTGTAATGCAGATCGTACGATTTAGCCAAAATAATGGTCTTAGAGAACGATGAATCTGTTAGGTTTTGACATTCAATTGTCTTAGTTGAGGTTAGCTATCAATACATTCGCCATTTTTCATATCCAAATGAAATAGGAAACGTCGATAGATATGTAAGAAGGATACCTTAACGGTAAGCTCTTTAAAGCATTGCTTCACGTTCGCCTGAGTTTTAGCACTACATTCGAAAAACAAACATTTGTGCTCTTTTGCAAGAGCCATCCCCTCCTCCATGGTAACAGCCCTCTCACTATCCTGGAAAAACGGTATCTATATATCAGTAGTGCATGATATTTATAAATCGATGCACAAGTATATCGAGATGAATAATGGATACACTATAGTGAGTTATGGTTCGTACCCTATCAACCTTATTACCAACTAGTATCTTTACACAATCAGGATCCGTGCAGTAACGCTCTAGTTCCTTTGTCCACTTCTTGCATACATTGGTAAAGGTCTCTCGTCTCGTTACATCATAGACTACAAAGAAGTAATATTATACATGTAGGTAAGTAAACGTAAGGAGACACCGGATAAAAAGTATCAAAAAGTCCTAAAGAGAGATGGGATTTACGAATCCATTACCAAGAATGATCCCATGTGCTCCTCTATAGTATGAACTCGTTAGTGGTCCGTACTTTTCCTGCCCAGCTGCATCATAATATAACATTTATAAATTGCTATACAAAAAGTCAGAAAACATTAAAAAAAAAAAAAGCATACGAAAACAAGAGTATTGAAACAAATACGAATGGTGAGTACATTCAATTCGCGTTTTTAGTACACCTAGCAAAGGGATTCAGTATACAAAACAGGGGATTTCCATAAGACCAAATATATCTGACAAGTCACGCTATACTCCTCTCTAGGACTTGGAAAGGTACTTCCATGTTACCAAATGGCACAATTGAAAGAAAAAAAATCTATTTGTTTTGTTGTCATCATAGTATTGGAGTACTGGCTTTATCTTATGTGTTATATCCACAGATTCGAAGAAAAATCAGAAAGAAATATCAAATAAATAAAGGAAACCTTTTGATTATGTCCATGGAAATATTCACTTATTGAAAGTGATTCAATCCACCATTGTTTATTGATAGTAATCAAGTAAAGAATAAATCTGCTTCTCTTTGTTCTAACAAACACAATTCCAATCACTAAAGCACGAAATTGAAGCCTATCTACATCGCTTAATGACACAATATATCGAAAAATCATTCCAAATACTACTACTCAGCACCTTAAGAACAAGAAAAGTAGTCTCTGAAACAGCCATACTAACTGCAAATATGATTCTATGTCTCAATGAGATTCTTGTTTATTAGGTTATATATGAATTACCTGTATCCCAAATAGTAAGTTTCAATCTCTTTCCAGCAGTAGTTAGCACTTTTATCTTGAAATCCACTCCTGAAAATGATCACATTATAATCAAGCTTCAATTTATATTAAACCAAATCAAGAACTCTATTCAAGCAACTTATAAGAAAACCCCATCAAGATTTCTCCTTCACAAAACCATATACCCCTCAAAGATTACTAAAATAGACCAAGCCCAGAAAAGAAAAGCATAGCTAGAACACCATAGAGAGAGAGAGAGAGAGAGAGAGAGATACCAATAGTAGGAGAGAGATTATGAGGAAAGTGGTGGCAATTGGAGAAGAAAGAGAGCAAAAGACTGCTCTTTCCAACACCAGAATCACCAATCAGCAAAACCTTGAAAGAGTAATCATAGTTGATCCCACAGTTGATCTTTCTTGAACCCATCATCCCTCCTTTATTCTCTTACAACCCACATCCCACCGATCAAAACAAGAAACCCCAACTCTCTCTCTCTCATAAATCTGAGACAAGGAGGGTTGGTGTGTGATGACGAGGTTTTTTGAAGCATGGGTACTAAGTAACAAATGTCTCATTGTCATTGAGACGGTTGTCCCTTTGATTGTACACGCGCCGGCACCAGGACAGATCCCATGTGGGACCCACTTTTCTACCATTTTTCCCGCCTTTTTATTTATTTAGTTTCTTTGTTTGGATTTTTCTCTCTTAAAATATTTTTGAATCTTGAAAGAGGGCTTCCGTTTTTCAATGAGATTTGAATTCTTGATCCATTTTTGTGGGGTACTAATATAAAGATCCATTTCTTTATGCGTGGAAGATTTTATACGTTTGCTAAGGACTTGTTTGTTTACCAACATAGGCTCGAAGGGTTAGATTAATTGGATTCTCACTTAGAACATGATTCATATGAAATTAGTTTATACTGAATATGATAACATGTATAGGAGAAAAAAAATATTTATAATTGTAAAAGATATATTTGATATATACTATTAAAACATACTTATAAACACGTATTTAGAGCGTCCACAACAATCTTTCTTAGAATTTAGTAATATATTAAAATAATAAAATGAGAAGGTTGAAAAAAATAATATAATAATGAAGATGGTAACGTTGGGTTCACTAGATAGGATAGGACAAGGATAAAAATATCGCGAAATATCGTAGATATATCGCGGATACGGATATTGGGTGTTAATGTTTTTTTTCCTGGGTATCGCGGATATGTCGCAAAATATCGCAAAATATCGATATCGGTACAGTGTAGTACAAAATTGGATGAAAATTGGGAAATATCGTGGATATATCGCAAAATATCGCATGTATATCAAAATGAACGATTATGATTCAAAAAATTAAACTATGTGATTTTTTTTACTTTTGTATTGTGTATTTTGTGGCTTTTTGAAATTTCCATTCCTTTAACCAATTATTACTTCATTTACTTTTTTTTTCTAATTTTTTTACATGATATATTTCTCTATATAAGAGGATAAATGCAAGTGAACATTCTATCATATATTCTAAGGTTCAAAATATGATATCACTAACTCTCTCCCAACATTTTTGATTAAATTAATTTCAATTATTTACTTTATAAATTATGACTATTTTAATGTATCTAATTTATTTATTTTTTTGGATAAAGGACATTGACATTGGAGAGGAAATACTTGCACCACTGTATATATCACTCAATTGTCATTTTGAAGAACTACGAATTTGTATGTAAATTTAATCTCTTTATTTTGTTTTTCATTTTAGTTGATAAAAATAGCATTTTGTTGGTATATTGTAAATGGCTATGTTTAATTGTGCTAATTATGTTAACTTATAGAAGTTTATTATAAAATCATAATTTTACAATTAATTATGTTATAGTGAAGCACTGATATGTAAAATGTAATGTTGTAATTGTGTATTTACAATTAATTGTTATAATTAGTTTTAGTAAAATTTTATGTATTTACATATTCTGGCTGTATGACTTTGAATATTTATAACTTTTATTACTTTGAAATTATTAACTTCAGTTGAACTTATTGATTTTTTGTTTTGATAATATATTTAGTAATTTTGTCTTGTATTATGTAATATATTATCAGTTTTCATTCGAAAAACAGTATTTATAATGCTTATTATCTATATATTAGTTTTAATATATTATATTTTAATGTGATTTTGAGTGGAATATATGTGTAATGAAGTGTAAAAATAATCCCTAAAATTTCATATTAAATTTCCAGAATGTTAATAAGATTTTCATTGTTTCTTCAATTTTTTTGCGATATCGATATATCCGTAAAATCAAAGTTGCGATACGACATGCGATATCGATATTTTCATCCCTGGGATAGGAGACGTGCACTCTTTTCCTTTCTCTATTAACGCAAAAACTCATATGAGACAGTCTCACGGATAGTTTCCGTGAGACGGATCTTTATTACCCATGAATTGAATCCATATCCACAAACTTTCATATGAATTTCTAAGTGTGGGTTATGAGTTGACCCGTCTCTCGAAAAAAGATCCGTGAGACGGTCTCACACAAGACTTAATCCTCTATTAAAGGGGTTAATGTAGTAGAACTCTGCAGGTCTGGTAAAATGATTCTGACAAAATTAACTAATAAAATATTTT
The DNA here is from genome assembly GCA_005771605.1 of Scutellaria baicalensis. NCBI lineage: Eukaryota > Viridiplantae > Streptophyta > Magnoliopsida > Lamiales > Lamiaceae > Scutellaria > Scutellaria baicalensis. The sequence continues at coordinate 23,344,949 of CM016722.1, read as the reverse complement.
ATATCAATTAAAAGTGACCTCAAAATGAATGAATGTGTATGCCCTCGTACCCATAAAAGTATATTTGAACATCGCATGTGAGACGGTAGCTTCTAGCTAGCGATATCCTCTTTTGCTACCCGGACATGGAAAGACTTCCAATTAGGCATGCTTCAGCAGCTGCAATAGTTATAATAAAAGCTGAGAAAATATATCCTCGTCTCACAAGAGAGTAACTCATTTTTCAATACTTAAATTTATACACTTTTGTTCTCTAATTATAATATTTTCATTTTCTTCAAATATAGGCAAAAACACAAGAGAAATCATTTATGAGTGCTAAAATTAATTCATAACAGAGATTCCAAAACCCTCAACTGATTAGACAACAAATTCCTTCAATGGTTTAATTCTTAAGATAGGGATGTTACAAGTATAATGATGTATATGGTTGCTCCAATGAAATTTAAATGATGTATATTGGACTCCAAATTTCCTTGGCCCAATTAGATTATACGAAATAATTAAAAAATGGCCCATTACTTCAAGCCCATTTAAAGCCTATGTTATTTATTACCAAGACTCGGGGGCTATCTTATGGATTAATACACAATTTAACAGAATACTTTAATATTTATGACCAACACTCATCACATGTTGATTACCTACAAAATTGCATGTGTTCTAGAACACTTTAAAATTCCCTAAATTATAATAATATTAATTTTCTTTTGTTTAAATTTCGACCTACCACTTTGTTCTAAGGTTTTTCGAATTAGTAGTAATTATAATAAACTCGAAATCTTGTATCGGTTTGAAACTAATATTCATGTAATGTCGTCATAAATAACGAAGAAGAAAGTATCATGTGTATCGTTAATTAGGACTCCTGCAAAAACACGAGTACTTAATTAGAATTAGCAAAATCATTAAAACCATGATTGTTAGTGCATAATAACTTCTTCGTTTTGCTATTTGATTGTTGTATTAAGTTATCAAGTATTAAAATTTTCTTTTTTCACGTATAGTATTGGAAGGGGAAATTTAAATACTAAACCTTTTTATGAAGGTGAAATAATAGTTTTCTTAATGCATTTAAATTTAATTAATATATCATGTTATGGTTCATTGAATTCAACTTCTCCTTCTTTTTTTTTTTTTTTAAACAAATTATATAACTAAAATAAACAAATATGGATGAAAAAATGGGTAAAATATAAACTGATTTAAAAAAGAAAAACTCAAAAGTATATTCTGAAAAGTTACACAAAAACTCATGTGAGACGGTCTCACAGATAGTTTCCGTGAGACGGATCCTTATTACCCATGAATTGAACCCATATCCACAAATTTTCATATGAATTGTTAAGTGTGGGTTATGAGTTGATCCGTCTCACGAAAAGAGATCCGTGAGATGATCTCACATAAGACCTACTCCAAAAGTTATTGGGCCTACATGTTGAGCGTCACGTGCATTCTATTTAACATGCAATATATAAATCTAATGCAAAAAAATACACAAAAAAAAAAAAAAAAGATTATAAAACTTAATAAGAAAAGGAGTAAAAGTAAAGCATTTTATTGCCCATCCGTTAAGAAACCTATACTCTTCGGCATTTCTGTTCTATTTATTATACTTTTTATAAGACGTGGCTCTATAGTAAACCAAATATATTAATATATCAAACTCTCTATCTATTTTCAGCCATCAAATTTGAAATTATTTAGGTTAAAGTCAACAATGATCTCAAATTTAAAGACTGAAAATGATGGAGAGTTTGATGTAGTAATACATCTGGTGTACTGTAGAATTACCAATGTATATGTCATGTTGAGTAACCTTTTTTGATCAAGTGCATTTCATTTGCTGACTACTTCATTGTATTTCAATTTTGTAACTAAAAGAGCTTGTGATCACTATTCCAGAATGTGTAATTGCAATTATAAAAATAATAAGTAGTACAAAACTTCAAAATAATTAAAGAATTTATACAAACAAATTGATCGTATAAAACAATCTCACAATCATATACACCTACATAATGTCTTGCTGTCTATAAATCAAGCTCATATATATATATGGGCAATTCTATACACACCCCATCAAATTCTAAACACACCCCATTTATACACACATTTTTTTTTTATTATTTTAAGAATATGTGTATAGATGGGGTGTGTTTAGTATTGATGGGGTGTGTATAGAATTACCCTATATATGTGTGTGTGTGAGAGAGAGATTAATTGTGTAGTGAAAATGAAAAATTAACCCAATCAGAGAAAATGTTGATGAGATAGTTTTGCAAAAATTATAAAGGATTAATCATTGATGAGTAGACTAAGTTGGATGGAAATTGCACACGTGTGGCAATTACCAGTCAAATACTCAACAAATATATTTGGGTATGATGACAAAGCGTACAAATCACTTGCTTAGTATTTGAATAACTTTTCTCACTTCTCTTTTATTAAATATAACAATATTAATATCAATATCAATATAATAATGATAATAATTATTTACTATGTATAAATATATATAATTTTCGTCCTATCCTTTTCAAATCTATCAAATTGGGTTTGCTTCTGAAGGAGGTAATTCAAGGTTGGCCACCCTTTAGTTTCCATCACAAAACCGACCTATAATTAATTAAATCTTTAAATATGCGTCACATCTATCTTTAAATATTATGTACATATAATATATATAGCATGTGTCTCATCTATTTATGGTTATAATGTATGCATAATTTAAGTTAGGAACTTATATTAGTAGAGAGAATTATTAATTCTAGCTAATACATAATTTATTACGTGAACCTTAATATTATTATATATGGATTTATTATCATTATTGTTTGTGAACGCATAATAGACTAGTTATTAATTATATACATAAAATTCAGAAAAAAAAGATCAGGTCATGTGATTTCATTGTTATGGCTTGACATCCAAACTTTACATTTTCAATAATGTTAAAAATAAAACAATAGTGACATAGTTGTTAATTTCTTTTTCATTTCTAAACTGAGTCATATATAACACTTGTATGAATTATAAGACTATAATTAAATATTGCTTGAAGTAAAAAGACTCATTAATTAGTTTTGAGAATAGTGTTAGGAGATGGCATAAGGAATAGAGAAGATAGGATGAGACCGAAAGTGTAAACTTTTGTTTGTTTTGCAAGTAAAAGTTGTGTTGCTTCTTTGACCATTAATTCCTTTTTTTAATGTCACTAACAACATTTTGCTCTTTTATTAAGAGGGTCAAATTTGGATTCTTGCTTTTGAGAGAGAGAGAGAGAGTTTAAGTGATACTTTGCTTCCTAGATCAAGCTAGAGATATCTTGAAATGTATACTACCTCCATCTTGGTTGAACTTGTTTAATTTGATCGGGCATGGAAGTTAAGAAAAATCAGTTGACTATTATTTTTTAAGATAATTGAGTGACATTTTTGCAATAAGGGTGAAATATGAGGATATGCGTGTTTGACTTTTGTGACATTTTAAGATTGTTTTTTGCTTTTAAGTGACATTTTTGTAATAAGGATGAAATATGTGGATATTAATATTTGATTTTTTGTTTCCATTTATAAGCTGACAAATTCAGTTGAGATGAACTAAAATAACAAGTAGGTAAATTGAGATAGGACGGAGGGTGTATTATTCACTATAATTGATTAAATAGAGGGTTCCAATTTTAAGGAGATCTCAAAGTCATTGTTTTAAAGTTTCAAGTGCTATCTAACTTTTCTTCATTTAGAATTAACTATTTTGAGCATTAATTGCCCGATGCAATTTGGGTTGGACAGTTTAATTTGAATGTGAGTTTTTTTGTTTTTTTTTGCTTCAGTGTATATCATTTATATTGTAACATTATAATCTTTATACACAGGTGTGTGACTTTTATGTTATACTTTTACTTCAATTATTTTTGACCTCGGGTATGTGAAATTATGTTTTATTAGTGATATTTATAATAGAGTAGGTATTGTGTAAAATCGTCTGAAAGATCTCTTTTCGTGAGACGAATCAACCATAACTCACACTTAGCAATTCATATGAAAATATATGGAGTTACTCTCCTGTGCACCAGTTGCACGGATTTGAGATCCGAGCAATTGGGCTGGGCGGGTCCCTTTATTTTTTTGCGTGTTTTGATCGTTATCTTCACGTTATGTTAGTGTTACCTTTGTGTTATGTTAGAGTTACTTTAAAACCACTGAACTAAAATAACACGAAGGTAACACTAATATAACATGAAGGTAACACTAACATAACATGAAAGTAACATTAACATAACATGAAGGTAAAAAACAATGTTAATCATACATTCATGTTATGTTAGAGTGACCCTCACGTTATGTTAGGGTTACCTTCATGTTATGTTAGTGTTACCCTTATGTTATGTTAGTGTTACCTCATGAGGGTAACACTAACATAACATGAAGGTAACCCTAACATAACATGAGAGTATGACAGTCTGGAGCGAATCTTGTTGGGTTTGAGCGTACTCACGAGGCGCGTGAGAGCGCGTTGGGACGCGTGAGGTCGACCCAAGTGCATGGATCCATGTACCAGTTGCATAAAATATTTTACCAAATATATGGATATGAGTCTAATTCATAGATAATAAGGATCGGTCTTAAAATATGTGGATATGAGTTCAATTCATGGGTAATAAGGATCCGTATCATAAAAATTATCCATGAGGTCGTCTCACATAAGTTTTTATATTTATAATATATAAGTGTGACTTTTATCTACAAATGTGCTTACTTTTATTAATCACACAAGTTGACACATGGTATTTTTGCAATTCATGTTAGTTTTTTTTTTTTTTGAAAAACAAAATATAAACGAAGAATGAAATTTAGTAATCGATATACTTGAGAAAAGAAGCTTCTACCAAAAGTAGGCAATAAAGAGTAATTTATAGGTCGATTATTCATCAAACTTATCTCCAAAAGATTAGGGCAGATCGTGTTCCCCAAATTCTTATCCAAATGGATCATTTTGTCATAACAATTTTGTAGTACCTTCTTTGTTCATTTATTAAATAATATTTGTTAGTCCTCAACTTGATAAAATGATTGTTAAGTTATAAATACTTTCGAAATAAATTATTATCCAACTTTAGTTCACAATATATGTCGTATACGGTATATCCTCTCGAATGTTAGTTATATCCCATATTTTTTTAGAAGAACTTGGGTGGTTCCGGGGTACGGATCCCAAATCTGTGCTCCCGACCCGCTCCATAACACACTCAATATTTATACCATATATTTTTTTGTGGAAATGTGTCTTTCTACCCAATATACATAACATAAAATGAAAAATACCCACAACATAATAAAACAAGTTTTCTACCCAAAATGAAGTTAAAATTACTCAATCACCCTTTAAAATTGAGAGGGGGAAAATATCATTCACTATCTAAAAATTACTCACAGTGAATTTTCAAAATTCCAAAATTCAAAAGCCAGAAAACAAGTCTTCTCACCTCAAACTCCTACAAGATTTACACCTATTCCGGCGACTCATTCCGGCAACCCAAGTTCTCCCAACGAGGTTTCAAAAGTTTGAGGTTGAAGAAGGAGGTTGTGGTAGTTTGATAAGAGTGAGGCTCTGTGGTGAGAAGGAGAAAGAGGCCTGAAAAATTTCCACAAAAGCGGAAGGAGAAAGACTGTAAAATTTTGGAACCGGAAGGAGAAAGACTGTAAAATTTTGGAACCGAAGGGGAAGAGGCGCTGCTGTGCAAGAGAAGGAGAAAGAGGAGGAGAAAGAGGCGTGAAAAGAAGGAGAAAGAGGCGTGAAAAATTTCCACAAAAGCGGAAGGAGAAAGACTGTAAAATTTTGGAACCGAAGGGGAAGAGGCGCTGCTGTGCAGAAAGAGGCTTGAAACTTTTTCGCAGAATGGGAGAACAATCTGTACGTCTTTATTTTGCTATAAAATCTTTTTTCCTATTTTCTAGGGTATGAAATATTTTTACATATATATATATATGTTTATTTACACTTCCATTACAAAATTCGTATGAATCCTTGTTGTAGATATTTTTATGAATTCTGTGGATAATTTGAAGAAGAAAAATTAGTTATAAACATTTTAGGGTTTTTAAAATTCCTTAGATGTCAGATGCAAATGATAAATCACGATGGTATAATAGATCTCGGTGGTGTATTTGTTAGATCTCGATGGTAATTAGATAACGATTCAATTGATAAATCACGATGGTATAATAGATCTCGGTGGTTGTATTTGTTAGATCTCAATGGTAATTAGATAACGATTCAATTGATAAATCACGATGGTATAATAGATCTCGGTGGTTGAATTTGTTAGATCTCGATGGTAATTAGATAACGATTCAATTGATAAATCACGATGATATAATAGATCTCGATGGTTGAATTTGTTAGATCTCGATGGTAGAATATATTTTTGTGTTACTCATAAGTCATGGTAGTGATGAGTCATAATTTTTATAATATAATTATCTCAAATAGATATATTAAAAAAATCAATCAAAGACAAAATATTATCACACAAATATTTGTTCGATATATATTATCAAAAGAAATAAATATCCTCAATAAATATCCTCAATAAATATCCTCAATGTTGGCATTAACGGTGAAAATGTTGGATCAATTTCATGATTGTGCTCGTTGACAATTCATGATTGTGCTCAGTAATAATCTTTATCATCATCCAATATGATAAGGTGTTTCTTCCCTTTTTTACTTGTCTAATTCTAATACCATCAGAAAAAATAATAATAATAATAGTAGTAGTACATAAATTATGTTTGCCTAGTTATTATAATCTGATGGTTGAGAGCAACTCATTCTTATTTATTGTCGTTTTGATAAATAATAGTATTTTCGGCTAGATGCAATACATATTGTTCAAGTAAGATTATTCAAGACATTTATGTTGAGCTTAGGCATTGTGAGAGGTTAGATGTCTTCCTACGGTCTTGCTTTGGTCACTTTTTGAGTTTTGATGGGGATACACATATTAGTGGTCGAGGGCTTCTATATTTATTGGATCGAGAGGTTATAATACCAGAAGCTGGTACTCACGAGCATTGGTTTCGTGTGGGAGATAGTATATCCAGGTTCTCCAAGTTGGAGTTTTGTATGATCACTGGTTTGAAGTTTGAACTTCAACATTTGATCCAGATTCTTCACCTTGTGAGCCACCAGACGATAGTCTTTATAAGAGGAGTTTTAAAGGACAAGCCGTGGTAGCTAGCGATTTATGGACTCGATTTAAGAATGGAGAGTTTCGAAGCCGCCCAGATGATGCACTAAAACTTTCTTATATATTGCTGCTCACCATATACCTATTTGGTATGGATCAACGTTCCCCTGTACCCCACTGGCTATGGAGTTTGATCGAGCAACCGACTGTATTTGATACATTCCCATGGGGTTCATATGTCTTTCAGAGATCACTCTATTATTTGGATAGTTTACTGCAATCTTTGTCTTCAGGAAAAACAAGAGCACTATATCATTTGTATGGATATCAGATAGCTTTACAGGTATATTTTAAATGTTTAATATTTGTACTCTTGAAGATAATAAATTGTCCAAATCATTTATGATTAACAATAGCCATATTCACGTATTAGATTTGGGCTTTTGAGTGCATCCCTGAGTTTGGCAACCAATTGGGAGAAAAAAAAATCAGATGATTTTCCAAGAGGTACCCGATGGCGAAGTCCAGGAAAGCGTCCACATGTTGCCGACATCTTCAATGCATGTAATGTGAGTACTGTGAAAATTTCAGACTACTTACTAGTGTGTATTTGAATTTCGAATATTAATATTATTTGTATATGTATCAGATTCATTGTATTCAATTAGAACCTACACAGACAGAGAAGGAAAAACCATATATGATCGACATTGAGATGGACATCTTATCTGGTGTCAAATATGTCCCTCATGATCGACCGATTGGTCGTAGGAGCTCACATGGAGACACTGTGCCAAGACTGTCTAGGTCCGACACTATATGTGCTAAGGAGGCAAGTCTTCCGAGAAAGACTAGTCGACCTTTAAAAAGACAACATATGGCTGATAAAGAAGATGACAAAGGTAGTCCAACAAAATCGAGGGATGTTTCCCAGAAGCGACATAAATCCAAGAAGAAGCTATCCGCTCGAGCGACTTCTGAGTTTTTAAAGAAAGAGCTTGCTTCAGTGGTTGAGGATGGCACTAAACAAGCTATGGATATTGTCCAACAATCACTCCCGAACATTGTTCGACAAACACTGTTGGATACTATTCGAGATAGCATGCCCGACCTCATTCGACAATTACTTCCGGAGGTGGTTAGACAGACGAGGGATGATTTTTCTAACTCTTTGAATGACACGAAGCAGAAGAGCATCCATCGAGCACATAGTCCTGAACAGACTTCTGACTTCGTATATGGGGTTTATTCTTATTCAACAATTATTTATTGCATGATCATTAATGTTTTATGTATGTTGTGAGCTATATTTAAATTAGAGTTCATATTCATTGTAGGACACTAGATTTCCTATTGTGCGAGATCAACAGTCTCAGGTGATGCCACTAAAAGGAGGGAAATGTGTTTGTTCCGGGACCTCTTATCGCACCACGTGCTGTAGTCTTGGAACAACAGGGTGAGACAATGCTAGCTTTCGATCCCAAGGATCCAGCTTCAGATGACTTGACACGGGATGTGCCAGCATCCCCTTCTAAGGAGGCAACTCGACATGAAGAGACTAGGGACGTGCAAGCATCCACTCATGAGAATACAGCTCCATAAGAAGAGATCAAGGACATGTCAGCATCCCATTTTGAAGCTCCAACTCCGCATGATGACATAAGAGAAATGCAAGCATCTCTTCCAGAGGCTCCAACTTCAGTAGACAAGACAAGAGACGTGACAACATCTTTTCCAAATGATCCAGAGATGATGGATCCTATGCACTCCCCTCCGATGGTTGAGAAGACCATTAAGGATGACACACGACGCATACAAACAAAATCAGTTATGATTAGGACACCATTCGTCGATCCAGAACTTAAGAAGAAGCAGAAGAAGTTAGAGACAGATTATACAAAATTTTTGAAGAGTGATGATACAAGACATATTCGTGGGACTAATAGGCTTGTGGATGCAAGTTGGTTCAAGGAGATTGAGGACACATCAGTTGATCTCAGTACAGATGTAAGTTTATTTCTTACACCAACCAATGTTCATAATTGCATTTTGTTTACATGATGGGGTGCTGTTTTTATTTTGGTTATAGCATCTGGATAGCTATATGAATGTTCTAGCGGTCAGGTTGAGGCAGGGTGATTCTATTCTTCATGGATTGGACTCAAACAGTTTCAACATTATTGATTCCACGTTTATGGTCAGTCACATCACTTTTAATAATTCACACATGTGTTTATTGTTTTTTAGACTGTACCATAATAACTTACATTATTTCAGGGTCTATTGAGATTTTCATGGAGAAAGATCTATAAAAATGATCCACAGTGGCTAAATGAAGACCCATCGGGACCTTGTACATATCAAAATTGGGTACCAGATAATGATTTACAAAGATATATAAGAGGTTCTTTCCCCTCATGGGCAAGTCCATGGCACCGAGTCCCTGATGTAAGCATTTTTAATATCTTAAATCAAGATTCTCAATGAGCGTGTTTTTTAGTGTTATTAACTTTACATGTTCCAATCATGGTTGAACAGCTTTTATTGATATGTCATTGCGACACTAGCAATCATTGGATTACCTGTCGAGTTCGCTTACGTGAGTGGCAGATCATAGTGTATGACTCATTGACTCATAAGGCAGATGATTCAGATGACTCATGTGTGTCTCATCATAGGGTTATTCAACTGACACACTGAGACGTTTGTTGCCCAGATTGCTTGAGGTCACAAAATGGTTTGACAAGATGAAAATTACACCAAATTTTCAGCCTCAGTGAGCAGTTGAGACAGGAAGACTCACATAATTGTGGTGCATATGCATGTATGTATGTAGAGAGATTTATATCTAGTAGATTTGTTCATCCTAGTACTGACAAGGTGGTTGCTCAGTATAGGAGACAAATGGCACTTAAAATTTTTGAGTCGGGTTCTTAGATAAACCTTATGTATGTTTTTTTGAGTTGAGCTCTCAGGTACACCATGTGTCTTATGGGTGCTCTAGATATTTTTTTTGAATTTTGTGGATAATTTTGAATTAGATGTCAGATGCAAATGATAAATCACGATGGTATAATAGATCTCGGTGGTTATATTTGTTAAATCTCGATGATAATTAGATAACGATTGAATTGATAAATCACGATGGTATAATAGATCTCGGTAGTTGAATTTGCTATATCTCGATGGTAGAATATATTTTTGTGTTACTCATAAGTCTCAAATAGATATATTAAAAAAATCAATCAAAGACAAAATATTATCACACAAATATTTGTTCGATATATATTATCAAAAGAAATAAATATCCTCAATAAATATCCTCATTAAATATCCTCAATGTTGGCATTAACGGTGAAAATGTTGGATCAATGGATTATATCATCAGAAAAATTCATATGACAATGGAAATTTGATACTGGAGATGAAATGATTATTTGAACATGCATACTACTACTCAAGTCACAACACAAGTCCATTCAAAAAGCAATTGTATATTGTAAAACGTTGTAGAGTACAAAATATTATTTGAACATGCATACTACTACTCAAGTCACAACACAAGTCCATTCAAAAAGCAATTGTATATTGTAAAACGTACTCAAGTCACAACACAAGTCCATTCAAAAAGCAATTGTATATTGTAAAACGTTGTAGAGTACAAAATATTCAAAAGCTACTCAAGTCACAACACAAGTCCATTCAAAAAGCAATTGTATATTGTAAAACGTTGTAGAGTACAAAATATTCAAAAGCTACTCAAGTCACAACACAAGTCCATTCAAAAAGCAATTGTATATTGTAAAACGTTGTAGAGTACAAAATATTCAAAAGCTCGTTCAGGCTGTAAATCCTGCAAATTTGGCACGTTAAAGTGGATAAATACATCTTATCGAACATCAATAACTATTATATATTACTTGATTTTGAATCGTACCTCATCCTTCATACCTCAGCCTTCTTCCTCACTAGTTACAATTACTCGTTCATCACATGTCCTCTTAGTATGTCCGACTTCCCTGCAGATGCTGCATTTCTTAGGTTGCCTTTGCTTTTTTTTTTGGTTGGACAGGTTGTTGGGAGACATCATTTGCATCTGGAAGCGTGATATCTATCGTACATCCTGTAAAATTGTGGTTGGCCCCCTTACACCTTGAACATTTTTTATCACGACTCCTGCTACTTGATTCTCCACCCGATGGATGTCTTTTCTGCCTAGGACGACCGGCTTGTCTGGGATTGTCAGGTGGATTAACAATCATCATAACATTATCAATTGGAGAAGGGATACACCAGTCTACTGGAGTCGGAACTGGCATAATCAATTCTGAATACAACTTCTGCATTGTTACTGTCTTGTAATAGACGGAAACATAGGAATCAAGTGACTGATTTGCCTCGCTGTGACCATTGTAGTTTAATTAGACTTGTAATTATATAAAAAAAATAATTGTATATCGTCGCTTGTCTGAGCGTTTCACTGCATACTCAACTCGATTCTTCATGTGGTAAAAGCCCACACCATACACCAACTGCATTTTGCTATCAAAGATTGCACCGACCTGTAGCCTCCTTTCCCCATCAGCTGGACATACTTGGATAGGGTCAGGATCATCAGTGTGAAATGATGCCCCAGGAATAATCCAAACTCTATTTTGATGGCGTGCTAATTTCGGTCCTGACTCACCACTTGAACCATCTTCTCCAATCATGATGGTTCTGTTTCTAAGAACTCGATCATGACTAGAACCAATAATGACGTCCTCACTCTCATCATAATTCTCTGATACAAAAAATTGATCGGTTTCCCATTGTTCAGTAAATAACGGACCATGAAGTACATCATCATCATCAGCATCACCATCATCGTCACCATCATCATAATCATCATCATCATCATCGTCATCGTCGTCGTCATAAGTACAAATATTAACAACCCCTGCAACAATATCATCATCATCAGCAGTAAAAACATCATCATCCTTATTTGCAACCCCTGACACAAATGCAAATGTACCATCATCATCCTCATTTGCAACCTCTTTGTCGTGAATGAATTTGGAATCATCATCATCAACAGTAAAAACATCATCATCATCAACAGTAAAAACATCATCATCCTCATTTGCAACCCCTGACACAAATGCAAATGTACCATCATCAGCCTCATTTGCAACCTCTTTGTCGTGAATGAATTTGGAATCATCATCATCAGCAGTAAAAGCATCATCATCCTCATTTGCAACCCCTGACACAAATGCAAATGTACCATCATCATCCTCATTTGCAACCTCTTTGTCGTGAATGAATTTGGAATCATCATCATCAGCAGTAAAAACATCATCATCCTCATTTGCAACCCCTGACACAAATGCAAATGTACCATCATCATCCACATTTGCAACCTCTTTGTCGTGAATGAATTTGGAATCATAACAATTATTGAAATCATTGTGTGTTGTTGTGGTGGGCAACTATTTCTTAGAAGATCATCAACAGATAGTGAAATATGCTTCGAAGAAGAGTTAGATCTTGGAACCTCCAATGGATTGCTAGAACAAGCTTTGAAATGTTCAATATGACTTTGCACATAACTCAGTTGACCTTCATATATATTTGAATTCTGATGAATATACTGTTGTTGAGAATTCAAAAGTTGAACAAAACCACCCCCTGACTCGCATATGATAATGGAACATTCAAATGAGGCTCTATCAGTTCAATAGAAACAAATAACTTGGGGTAATCGTACACCTCAGCAACCCTCCTTAAATCATCATCCGACTTGATTTTAAATTTCACTTCTCCAGAAATCTTCGTCGGCATTAGACAATGCAATGAATAATCACATGTCCTACGATCTGCTCGGACAATATCATGAATTTCATCCAATAGTTTTACATAAGAAATTGTATGCAATGATGCATATATCAAACTCTCCTCTCCATTTTTATAAACCGATCCATCCCAATATCCACGATGAACTAGAATGATTTCATCATTTGTCATCTAGAATTACAAAAAAATTATTAGACTACAATTAGACTATTCAATAATAAGACATTCAAGAACAAAAAACTATTCTCAAAGAAGTAAATATGATGACATCAAGACAGTATTTTTAGATTTCATTTTAAAATTGTATTTTTAAGAAATTATTATTATTACTACTAATTTATAATATTTTCGTAATTTATTTTTACAAATTTTAGGACAAAAATTCAATCGGTTAAAAAGAAACTATGATTTTCACATTCATAAGATGCAATACAAATTCAAAAAAGTACTTATATATAATTTTTTAAATTTATAAAAATTAATTCATTGCAAGACTTCATTTTTTAATTAAAAAAAGTCATTGTATCTAGATTTAATAATATTAATGATAATGATAATAACATAAATTAAATTAAATTTTAGTATCTTAAAATATTTAAAATAAAATTATGCATTTTTTTAACATTTTGAATAAATATTTAACTTACTGATATTAGCATTAATATTAACAAAATAATATTTATATTTATAAATAGATCACGATGATGATTATAGATCATGATGATAAAACATCATCGTGATCTATGTGTAACATATCATGGTCTGTTCAACTTAGATCATGATGATAATATACCATTGTGATCTAAGTGTACCATCATGATCTGTTCAGTCTAAACCACGATAGTAAATAAATCACGATGATAAAATATTATCGTGATCTAAGTGCACCATAATGATCTGCTGGGGCTAAATCACGATGACAAATAGATCACGATGATAACATATCATCGTGATTTAGTTGCACCATCATGATCCGTTTAACTTAGATCACGATATATGGTAAAATATCATCATGATCTAAGTGTTCATCATGATCTGTTCAACTTAGATCACGATGCAAATAGATCACGATGGTAAAATATCATCGTGATCTACGTCCACCATCATGATCTGTTCAACTTAGATCACAATGGCAAATAGATCACGATGGTAAAATACCATCATGATCTATGTCCACCATCATGATCTGTTCAATTTAGATCACGATGGTTTTACCATCGTGATCTACGCCCACCATCATGATCTGTTCTTTGTTCAAATTTTCATTTTTTGGAGGTTTTTTCTATGTTTTTTAGCTCCAACTTTCATCTAAAAACACATATCTTAATTCAAAACATTATAAACTATATTATACGAAATTTTAAAATAATCATCATCTTACCTCTTTTGAGCAACAACCAAAAGATAAAATTTCACTTAAAGATTGTATTTAAAAAATATGACGAAGAGATAGAAATATATGAAAGAGGTCAAAATTGAATTATCTCAACATATATGAGAGAGGGAATAGAAGTCATAAATGTGGTGGGTGAAATCATTAAAGTTGGTGGGTAAGGGCATTTAAGACATTTTATCTCAATTTTGGGTAAAAAACTTATTTTTTTATAAAGTGGGTAAAATTCATTTTTTGTTATACTTATTGGATAGAAATATCCTCCACCCCTATTTTTTTTCCCTTTGTTCTTCATATGCATCTGCCTTGCCTTCCTTTTCTCTCTCCTTTACAGCGTACTCTCCTTTTCTCTTTTCTTCATGGCGCTTCACTAGGCGGCAACAATTTCTTCTCTCTTCTTCTCTCCGTCTAGCGGCGCAGCGACTTCTTCTCTCTCATTCACTCCCTCTCATTCTGGGTTGTGGGATTTGTGAGATTTAAGTGGAAGCGGGTGGCTAGCGCGATGGAGTTGGATGAGATGGATTTTCTTCTATCTTCTTCTCTCATTCTCGCGCCGCAACGACTTCTTCTCTTGCGGCTTATGGATCTGGGGTGTGGGATTTGTGAGATTTGAGTAGAAGTGGGTGGCTGATGCGATGGAGTTGGATGGATAGATGCGGCGATGGAGGAGGAGGATGGTGAAGGTGGAAGTTTTGGGTGGTGGATGTGATAGAAGGGATTGAGATAATTCAAAGAGGAAGATAATGAAAATTGAAATATATTATGTTATACCATAGAAGCATACCTTAAAGATGTTTATGTAATACCTGAAAAAGACTTACTCCCTCCGTCCCGCTCTATTTTGCCTATTTTCCGTTTTTATTTGTCCTATCTTATTTTGCCAACCCAAAAATGACAAAAAAAATTTTACTCCCTTACCCCTCCATTTCTTTCATTTTACAAAATTTGCACTCAAATTATACCTTTAAATTACAAAATTGTCACTCAAAAACATTAAAATAACACATCCAATCAAAGTCAACAACTTTTTCTTAGGCTACGTGCCGGGTCAACCTAGGCAAAATAGCAAGGGACGGGGGAGTATGTAATACCTGAAAATTGAGTGTTAAATATCTTAAATGTATGTATAAATATGTAATACAATATAGATAAAAATGTAATACCTGAAACATATTTATGTAATATTTATGGATAAATACGTAATACCTTAAAGTTTAAGCAGTAATACCTTAAAACTGAATATATAATATCTTATACTCAAATATATAGTACCTCAAAGGTGCATATATAATACCTCAGAGATAGATATGTAGTACCTCAAAAGTGCATATATAATACCTCAAAGGTGCATATATAATATCTTATACTTTAAACTTAATATCTTAAGGATAAATGTGTAATACCTTAAGAGTATATGTGTAATACCTTAAGAGTATGTATATAATACATATCACCCAATTGAATCTGGTGCGCGCGGGCGCGCATGAGGGCGGCCACGCGTCGTGTCGGGTTGGGGTTGGGGGTACACAAGTTTTTGCCATAGTTTTTTATCAAATTCTCAACATTTTCTATCCGAATCATATTTATTACTAAATTGTTTTCTTTTTTTATTTTCAACTAAACTTTGATTGTTAAGAAATATATTAGCAGTTTGAGTAAATCTTACGTGAGACCGTCTCACGATTCATTTTACGTGAGACAAGTCAACCCTAACCCACACTTCATAATTCATACATAAATTTGTGGAAATAGATTTGGTTAGTATATTAAAAGGATCTCTTTCACGAAAACTTGTGTGTGAACGTATCACACAAGTTTCTATGCAGCAGTTTTTAATGTTTTTTTTAATTTCAATTAAAATTAAACGATAAATTGTTAGAAAAATTATCATTATTACTCTAATCATCATTGTAATCAAATTACATTCACAGCTGATTTGAAAAATATAATATATTTATTTTTGAAATTATGATTAAGATTACAATTCGGGTAAAAGTTGTTATCTTTATTGACAATGAACCTAATTTTTTTAAGAAAAACTTAATTGTGAAAGTGAAAAAATGTTGTGTAAAATGTGATTGAAAAGAGAAGAAAGAAAAAAGGAATGAAGAACAATAGATGCTTTTGATGTAATTTTCCATAGATTTTCGATTTCCGTGTCAAGCAAGCATCCTTACCACACACCACACTCTTTCAATCCTCATTTCTTATCATTGAATTCCCATTTCCCATTTCATCTCATCGTACGGATTCCTAAACCCTTTTCTTGCCTTCCAATCTTCCTGCCCAACCCACCTTTTCCTTTCGATTTTATGGCTTTTTGTTGAGCTTTTTCAAGATCTTGTGGGCTTTTAGTTTCTTGTTCTGGGGTTTTGTTATTTAACTGAAAATGGCGGTGGTTGCTGCTACTCCGGGCACGGTGGCGGCGCCGCCGACTTCTCTGGCGCCGGGCTTTAGGTTTCACCCCACCGATGAGGAGTTGGTGAGGTACTATTTGAGGAGGAAAGCTTGTGGGAAGCCCTTTCGGTTTCAAGCTGTTACTGAGATTGATGTCTACAAATCCGAGCCATGGGAGCTTGCTGGTATTTTCAATCTCAATCTTTTCTGCAAGTTTTGGTGCAATTTGATTGATGTTGTTTAGATTTTTGTATGATTTTCTCTGTATGGATTTTATCTTGAGTTTTGCTGGTGTAGTTAGTTGAAAGCTTTTAGCTTTGATTTGCTGATACTTTCATTTCTGAAAGACTCCATTTTTACTGTCTATGGAGTGAAACCTATGAATTAAGTCGAAGAAATTATAAAGAAAGGGTTCAAGATTGCATTTTTATTAGGGTGAGAATTCAAAATGTTTGGATGGCCATGATTGTAGATGTGGATGGCTCTGATTTAGACAAAAAATAAAATGCATTTAGTGAAATTAGATTTTAAGCCTAGTTTTCTACTTCACTGATGAGCTTGCTTTCTTTTCTTGAAAAAAGACTACTCATCTTTGAAGAGTAGAGATCTAGAGTGGTACTTCTTCAGCCCTGTGGATAGGAAGTATGGCAATGGGTCTCGACTGAATCGAGCCACTGGAAAGGGATATTGGAAGGCCACTGGGAAGGACAGAGCCGTCCGACATAAAAATGCAACAATCGGAATGAAGAAAACACTGGTTTTCCATAGTGGCCGAGCTCCGGATGGCAAGAGAACAAACTGGGTAATGCATGAGTATAGGCTTTGCGATTTTGAATTGGAAAAGGCTGGTGTTACTCAGGTCTGGATTTTGATTTAATTCGATGTTGTTTTCTTGGAAATCTTCCTCTGGAAGTCATGGATCTTATGAGAAGGAATTTGTGTTTGTTGTTTTGTGAGAGAAGGATGCATTTGTGCTGTGTAGAATCTTCCAAAAGAGTGGTTTGGGACCTCCAAATGGGGACCGATACGCCCCTTTTGTCGAAGAAGAATGGGATGAAGATGCACCTGTTCTTGTTCCTGGAGGCGATGCCGATCATGACGTGGCAGTTGTCGATGATGAAATGCAACAGGTTTGTTCCTTTGCTTCATATATTGTATTTGTCTCTAACACATTTTGCATTTGATTATTACATTATCATCACTTTAAATTCATAACAGGGAACTCAGCCTCTTAGCATGGCTCCTATCCAGATCGAAAATCCTTTCTTGTATAAAAGGGAGAGATCAGAAGAAGATCCGGAGCCACTATCTTTAGCTCAAGCTAAAAGATCGAAGCATGATGATCCAAACTCGAGCCTTGCAAATGGATCAGAAGATTCCACGACAACGAGCTTGGATCCTCCTACTACAAAGATGATGACGACAAACTTTTTGGAATTTCCTTTATTAGAATCCTTAGAGCCCAAAGAAAACCAGCAAGTCAACACACTCACATTCGACTCATCCAACCTAGAGAAATCTGTGCCTCCCGGATATTTGAAATTTATCAGTAATCTAGAGAACGAGATACTGCACGTGTCCATGGAGCGTGAGACATTGAAGATTGAAGTGATGAGAGCCCAAGCTATGATCAACATTGTTCAATCTCAGCTCGACATTATGACCAAAGAAAACGACGACTTAAAAAGATATGGAAGATGATACTATATAGATATCATCATTCCATCTATCTGAGTTTTGTCTAGAGGTAGATAATCGAACGAAAAAACAAAGGTATGAAAAATGAATCTGTCGACGATGCTCTTTTTTCTTCGAATCGGCTCACTCTCTTTTTCGGAGCATTGAATCAACTGTCTCTGAATAAAGATGCTCTTTGATTCTCTCATAATGCTATCATGTGGCTAATGGTTTTGTTGAAATTCACTTGTTGAATTCAGATCATGATGAACTAGGTTTCACTTCAACATTTTGATCCTAAGGTCATTTGAAAAGAAAAAAAAGAGTCTTTTCTATTTTGAAGTGATTCATTTGAAATTTAGGCATAATTGATTTTGTGATATTAAGTTCTTGTTTTTTGTTATTTTATTTTGTTGTCTTACTTTTTTACTTAAAGAATGATCTTCTTGATTCAATGTATACAATAATTACCTGTCTTTTATAATTGGTTATGAAGTAAGTTTTATGTAAGATTGTCTTATAAATCATTTATTTTAGGTGGAATGAGTCAACCCATACTTCAGGATTTAAAATTGAACCGTCTCACATGGGTTTTTTTACTATTTGTGGTATAATCTGTTCTGAAGGCCTTATAAGAAATTAAATTATTTTCAAGAAAACCATTACCTTACTAAGCTTGAAACAAAAACCAATGATTGGACTCAAATGGACAAGTCTTTGCTAAATGGGGGCCCAAACCAACAGTTGGGCTAACCTATCAACCAAAGACATGGGCCTACCTTCCCACTTATTATTTATTTATTACAACTATTAGTATTACCACTATCTTTATAGTATTCATTGCTATATTTTAGACAACTCACAAATATATAAAATAATACATCAAGTTATCAATCGACCACAAGTAATCCATCCAATTGTATAAATGATTGTTTATGCCCACTAAATATAGTATTTATTGGTTTAGTTTAAATCTTCTCACAACACATATTAATGAGATTAGTTAATTTATTGTCATCAAATTATCCTTTATTTTATCAAATTATTAAAGATATTGTTGCCAATTATCTTATAAAAATGATAATTTAAATGCTAAATGTACTTAGACAAGACGAGACACATGTGTCGGACCCATTCACTTCGTACTTAATAGGGTAGAATCTAACTCGTTCCAAAAACCTTGGACCAGATTAAATATCCACAGACTTGATCTGGATCGCTATTCCCAAGAACATTGTCTACAAAAATAATCATATAATAATATTATGAGAGACTTTTTCTTTTTCTTTGAGATGTGAGTGAATAAGCATGAAGTGTACAACATAAAATGTTAGAAAGATATTGGATTTAGATTCATTAAAAATAGTGAATTATAAGTTGGACAAAAAAAATAAGGGGAAACTTATAGTAGAAATAATTGAAAATGAAAGGGACCCATATCCAAATTAAAATCTTGCATGCATAAGACATGTAATATCCATAAATGGGTGTGACATATTATTAAAGATCTAATCCAACTTTTTTCTTCTTTCTTATCCCAATGGAATTGAAAGGGTACCGACCTTGTTACCTCAATCAGAAGTAAAATCCAAACCATATTTTTGACAATAAATATAAAAAGACACTAATAATATAATATAAATAAAATTAGTAGTAATAATAGTAATATAAAATAAAACTTAAAATAGTAATAATGATATGAGTATGTCTTATATAAAACATGATTCGTGTAATTAATCAATCTATAATCTAGACTTCACAATTTACATAAAAATTAATAAAAATTGATTGAGTAGGACTTGGGTGCCCCCGGGATACGGATCTAGGATCCATACCCCAACCCGACCCGAATTATATATATATTTTTTTCTTTTTTTTTTCTCTTCTTCTTCTTCTTCTTCTCCTCCTCCTCCTCTGATCTTCTTCTTCTCTTCTTCCTCCTCCTCCTCCTCTCCTCCTCTTCTTCTTCGATCTTCTCTCTTCTTCTCTCTCCGATCCTCTTCCTTTCCTCCTCATATCCTCTCTTCTTCTTCTTCTTGTTCTTCCTCCTCCTCTCCTCGCTCTTCTTCTTCTTCGATCTTCTTCTTCTTCTTCTCTTCTTTTTCTTCTTCTTCTTTCTCTGATCCTCTTCCTCCTCTCCTTCCTCTTTTTCTTTTTCTTTTCCTCTTCCTCCTCCTCCTCCTCCTCTTCTTCTTCTTCTTCCTCTTCTTTCTCTCCTCCTCCTTTGATTTTGCAAAGGATAATTGTATGGGTTTGCTCTAGGGTTTCTTTGCACAATGTTTATGTGATAATAATTCATATGAATTCTGCAATTTGCAGAAAAAAAGAGAGGAAGAATATGATAAAATCGTTGTTTTATTGTTTAGAAGTATTAAACTCACCATACAGTAATATAATACCTATAGAGTAAATATGTAATACCTATAGAGTACACATGTGATACCTATAGAAAAAAAATTCGAACAAATAATTCATACCTTAATTGAATTAGTTTGTAATACCTATAGAGTATACATGTGATACCTATAAAGTAAACATGTGATACCTACACAAAAGTAAAAACAAATAATTCATACCTTTATTGAATGAACACATGATACCTTAAGAGTATACATGTAATACCTTAAGAGTATACATGTAATACCTATAGAACAAAAAATAGAACAAAAAATCAATACCTTAATTGAGTAAGTTTGTAATACCTATAGAGTATACATGTAATACCTATAGAGTAAACACATAATACCTATCATTAAATCTCAAGAAATATAAGTGTAATATCTATAGGGTATATGTGTAATACCTATAGGGTATACATGTAATACCCATCACTGAATCATCAACTAGGTAATCATGTGTGTGTGGACGCACACCAGCTTAATTAGGGGCGCGCGTGGGGGAGCGTGGGCGCACGTGGAGGCAGCCCACGCGCCGGGTCATGTCGGGGGCACGGAACTAAGATCCGTGCCCCCGGTGCACACAAGTTTTTGCCCAATTAATTTGATTCATGAATTAAAAGAATTCGAGATATCTTAGGGACTGGTTGGGTTAATATTGAGAGAGAAGTGGGAACACCTTAAAAAAAACATGGAGTATGTGAGCCGTATGTTTTGTCTACCACAGCCAATATTGACTCGCCTCATACACGTGTGGAATTTTTCCATCACTATTTTATCATTAACTTTGCATGATGACCCTTCCACTTATACGTATTTACGCTCAGCCCCCCATACTTCAAAACGTTCATATATATCTTTTCTAACTGGTTTAAATGTGAAAAATATTTTAAACTATTGGTTTGGTTAGTTTTTTTTTTTTTTTCAATTTACAAGTTAAACATTTTGTCTTATCGAATTGCAACTTGAATTACTAAAATTTGTTTAACTGCAACTTCCGACGCATTTTCCTACAAAAAACGTGAACATTTGACCGCATGGTGAAAATATGAGGTGTTCTTGTACTTTTGTAATTTAAGGTGATCCTCATATAAAGTTATCGTGGGTGTTATGAGTTCATGTTTTTGTAGGAATTTTTTTCAAGAATTGCAATTAATGAATTTTAGTAGTTTAGGTTCCACTTTGATAAATTTTAATAGCTTAGGTTGTAATTTAATAAAAAAAAATGTTTTTATTGAAAATTGAAATAAGTCAATAGTTTAAATTCTCTTTCACATTTAACCCTTTTTAATTAATTACTAACTCTTCAATGCTTACATGTTTTGAGAAATAAAAGGGGTTTTTATAATGTAAATTGGGACGATGATGGTGAAAACAAGTTTCGCTTCAACTTCTAACACATCAATTATTTTGAAACCATGTTTTTTTTAGGTTAAAATGTCAAGTTTTGTGGGTCTGAAAGAGTAGTTTGTTTATCTTAAAGAAAATTTGTGTATTTGGTTCAAGAATTGTGAGTTAAAACATAGCTATTTATTATGCATTTTCTATTTCAAAATATACTTCAATTTAAGTATAAAGTTGATATACTTTCTTCCGTATTTTTTAAACCCAACTATGGAATTAAGTGTTTATTTCAAGTTATATCAAATGCAACCAAATCTTAAATAGAAATATACAAGCTTAAATCAAAGAATAATTCATTTAATTTAAACAACGTCACAAAATAATGATTATTGGAAAATCATGAATTTTACTCGAACTTTAGCTAGAATTTTCACTATTTGTCTACATAACATAATAAAGTACGTTTTTTTTAGCATCGGTCAAAATTTTAACAACATTTAGGTAGTTGAGCACGTTAGTGAAAAGTAAAACATATTGTTTCTACTATTATGAACAATAATGAAAATTTTGTTAAACTAATAATCCGTATAAAATGTTATAACTTTTCAAATAATTAACCCTTAAATTCATCGAATTAAATAGACAATTAATATAGAATTTATAAACTAATAAGTGTAGCATATCGAAGAGCTATTTAATATAAAAAAGAATAGAATAGTAGAGTTGAAATGGCAAAGCCTTTTACCTCAGAGGTTTCTTGACGGATGGGCAATGAATTGCTTTGCTTGTACTCTTTTACTTCTTATTAATAATAATAATAATAAAATATATAATAATAATAATAATAATAATAATAATAATCTTTATTTATCTGCATTCAATTTGTTCTTTTGCATGTTGACTCACATGCATATGTCGCTTTCATATGTAGGTCCCACAACTTTTTCTGAATTTTTATTTCATCATTTTTGGAATACTACATTTTTCATTTAGTAAAAAGAAGTTTAAATAATGATTCTTTTCGATGTTTAAATAATTTGTGCTTAAATAAGTGTTTTTGATGACTCTCAAAATCTCATAAAAAATGTAGTGTCTTTTTTTTTTTTTTCAATTGACCTATTTTATGCATTTGTGAGTACACAATTAAGCTTATAGCATCTATAAAATAGTATATGCTTTAATTTAATGGTAATTATATTTCATAAAATAATAATCTAGATCAATATAGTATAGTTAGGGGTAGAAAAAACCCTAATAAACTCAATCGATCATGAGAAATTAGTTTTATTTAAAGTTTAAATTAGAGTACGACTTAAAATTGAGTATGATGGTCGATCAAAATTTAATAGTCCACATCACTACTGTAACATTAATTATAATATTGATTAGAGAATGACAATTTTATCATCCATGTGTTTTTGAAATAATTTTATTATTCATATAATTATTTGATTAGATGATGAGAAGTGTTTTAGAATAATTTCTCTAAGAAACACTAAATCCAAACTTGTCTTTCATTCCAAAAAATAAAATAATTAATGTCTTTTGGAATTAATATATTTAAAGCCCACTCCATTTATTCTTGGAATACCTGAATGGTCGATTACGTAAGACCTAAATTGCCACCTCTAAAGCAGCACGAAACAAAATCATATAATTTCGTAAGCATTACACAATTTATTTTATGTTGAATCCAGTATAACTTCTATCGACTTTATCATTTACATTAATTTTATATTTATTATACTAATAAACATGGAACTATTATCAAAAAAAAAGAATCAGGTGGGTTAAATACCACATTTCATGTAATATATTACTTTCTTTCCATAAATATTGTTAGTTTTCTACTACAAATCAGAAAATATAACAAAATTATTATTTAAAAAAAAGTTTAAAAAAAAAACAACTTTTATTTAGGATGCTACATGAGGATCGTATACTCCTTTGAAACACGTACATGCAAGTCACTGAATGTGCATGACTTCTTATCTTTTATTAGAAGAACAACATTATCGGTCATTTTATCGATAAATCATATGAAAGTAACAAAATTATATTTTGGTAAAAAAACATAATGTATTATTTCATTTTACACTATATTAAAATTTGGAGTGATTTTGTAGTACACCAGGTATATTAATACAAATACACCAGACTTTCTACCATTTTCAATCATAAAATTTGAGTTCATTGTTAACTTTAACCTTAATAATTTCAAATATAATAACTAAAAATAGGTTGAGAATCTAGTGTATTATTGCATATTCTTTCACGAACTGACCCTAAAATTTGGTCCATAAAAATGAATGTTAGCTGTCATTTTGGCAGAGATAGTCATATGGGCTTAAATAAAAATGGACCCCAAAAAACATAAAAACCCTGTTTGGATTGTATTAATATATTGTGACTATTTTTGGGAAATTCATTATGTGGTGAGAAGACATATCTTATCAAACTACTGTTCCAATAGCTTAAGCAATCTCAGTGTGCATATTCGTACATGGAAATATACATATCTAGTGAAACTTGTGTGCCCTAGGAGTATGATATCCAAAATTAATCATCATATATGATGTTAAATATATATTCTACAAGTATCATATATATACTCTTCAGGTATCACATGTACACTCTTATATATATATGATACTTGTAGGGTATATTTATAACACCAAAAAATATAACATCTATAAAGTATATATATAGGGTAATTCTATAGTACACCATGTGTATTAATACACCAGACTCTCCACTCATTTTCAGTCATCAGATCTGAGATCATTAAGGTCAAAGTCAATTATGATTTCAGATCTAATAACTGAAAATTATGGAGAGTCTGATGTATTAATACACCCGGTGTACTACAGAAGGACCCATATATATAACACCTGAAAAGCATTTATATAACACCTAAATTTGTACTCCTATGTGTCACAGTGATATATAAATTTTAGTTTTTGTTAAAAGTATTTTCTAAATAAATTAAAAATAATGATGATAAGAAAAATAAAAGCTATTGAGTTCTTGTTTGTTTTGCAAGAAAAGTCAAGAGAAAAGTGCTTCTTGCTTGACAAAATTAGTTTTTGAGTGTTGCAAGAAACATTTGATAAAGATGTGATCAAATTCGGAATTCAGCTTTCAAGATCAAGTCATAATAATCTTTCAAAAGTAGAATTTTACTAAATTCATTAATGCTTGGATCATCATTGTGGAATCATCATTTTCTATCCCCTTTTATAGAGTGTAAATTGATGATTTCACCATGTATCTAGTTGAAGATAAAATAATCTTAAATTTCTCGTGGTATGTATACGTTTCGGTTTTACAAATATATTTTATACATTATGTTTGTGTATGTACTTATTAAATGAAATTTAACATTGGATTAAAATAATGAAATTGATGATTTAGCTAGCAGAGGAAAAAATTGTCATGATTTATAGCAATTTATGGAGTTTTTTGGTCTCCAACTTTTACAACACCACATTTACGTCTCTACAATTATAGCCTTTAATTTTTAAAAATATCTCATTTAACATTATTTACTATATCCACAAACAAAGCGTACAACATTAGTAGAAACCTATACAAAAAAAAAATAAAAAATTACCATATCATCCAAGAGAAATTAATCAAATTCTTCCCTTAAGAACAAAATCATTTTCCAAAGATAAAGAAACCATAATTATAATACCTAATTAATCTTTCTTCAAAAAGAAAAAAAAATATAACACCTAATCTAAGATTATTTTTCCGAAAAACTTCAAGAAATGACAGACTCTAGAAATTAATTAATTTCCACTAATATTGATTGTACAAAACTAACTTTTAAATAAAAAGTGCCCACAAATCATTTCAAATGATAAACTATCAATTTGAACATGAATCAATGGATGTTAACTTCAAACCACATGACATAAAATACATTTGATATTAGAGATCAAATTAAATTTGAAAATCTCCAAACCTGATCAAAACTCACTACCAATCAACCATAAACAAATAGGACAAAATAAAGGAAGCCTAAATTACATAAACTTACAAATATATAATCCAAGAATGAATCCAATATTAAATAAAATCTCTTATGTCTTATTCATAGTGTTTTATACTCCAATCTCGAATTCCATAAGTAGCAAAGTGTTTATCATATACAAATCTTTCATCATTCTACCTGATTATAACTTTTACAAAACAATAAAACAAGTTAATCCATAATTCATAACCCAACAAAATAAAAATTAACTTATATAATGTTTCACATAAATACTAAACGACCTCATGATATAATAATCTATGAAACCCGTCATAATATAATTTTATTTTAAAACTTGTAAGTTTTTTGACATACATGTCACATTGTTGAAAAAAAAAACGAAAATTGCAAATGTAAACCGAGGCACTGCCCACATTTTTACTACTAATTTTATGTGTTCTCGTTTGATCTTACAACTATCATCTTTTTTTGTTCTTTTCTATTTCATCAATTATTGGGTGAAATTTCAACTTTTACGGTTTTATCTACATCAACATCGAGACCGTATATGTTTTCTCTTTTTGGATTTTTAAATTATATCAAGTAAACTCAGACTAAAAATAAAGAAAATGAGAATCAAAATGAAAATAGGATAATAATTATGGGATAGAAATTAAGATATTTCCTAGATAAAATAACAGTTATTACACTGCAGAAACAAAAATAAAATTCGGCAGTTATCCTCGAGGGGAAAAAAGAAGCTTATTGCCAAATATGAGAGAGAGAGAGAGAGAGAGAGCTTCGTCCAAAAGCAAGGAAGGAAAATAGAGTAATTTATAGAGCGATAAGTGATGAATATCCGAGCGAAAAAAAAAGAAGAAGAAAACAATGAACAACAGCTAAGCCCAACGCACTGCTTTTCCTTTCTTTTTTCATAGATTTTCGATTTCCGTGTCAAGCAAGCATCCATACCCACACACCACTCTCTCTCTCTCTCTCTCAATCCCCATTTCTTAACCCATGGGCAATAACCAAACCCCAACACCTCTCTTCAATAAATTCCCATTTTTCCATTTCATCTCTTTTTACGCCTTCCTCAACCCTTTTCTTGCCTTCTAATCTTCCTTCTAACCCACCTTTTTATTTGCTCTCCGATTTCTCTACATGGATTTATGTTGATGTGCTAGGCTTTTCCAAGAATCTCTGGGTTTTTTCTTGCTGGGTTTTTTGAATTGATTCAAATGGGACTGGAGGTGGTCGTGGCGGCATCTCCGGGCACGGCGCCGCCGCCGGGTGGGTTGGGAGCGCCGCCGCCGACTTCTCTGGCGCCAGGCTTCAGGTTCCACCCCACCGATGAGGAGCTGGTGAGGTACTATTTGAGGAGGAAAGCTTGCGCGAAACCCTTCCGGTTTCAAGCTGTCACTGAAATTGATGTCTACAAATCTGAGCCATGGGAGCTTGCTGGTATGTTATGATGCTTAGAATTTACATGGATTCGATTTTATTGATTTTGGGACCTTTTAATTGAGTGGGATGATTTGGTTCTTGGTTGATTGATGTTGTTTTTGTCTGCAAAGGTGTTCTTTTTCGGTTCATGTTTGAACTTTAGCTCGTTTATTCTGTGTAGCGTTTTCTTGGCGCATCGTTGTTGTTTTGGTGATGTAATTAAGTTATGTACGAGTGAATTGTGTTGTGATTTGCTCTGATGACTTCATCTATGAAGTGAACTGCAAAAGAATGGATTTTTTTTTTGGGTGGGGTGTTGCTAACAAGGATTCAAGATGAGATTTTTATCATCTAAATGGGGAACTTTAGTCCATTTGAAAGATTTAAGGAGAGCTCGTTTGTTCGTATGTTGTAATTTCTGTAATGTTAGTTGCTGTTTGCTAACTACTAGTTTTCTGATGATGAGCGTGCTTTGTTTTCTTGAAACAAGATTACTCATCTTTGAAGAGTAGAGATTTAGAGTGGTACTTCTTCAGCCCTGTGGATAGGAAGTATGGCAATGGGTCTCGATTGAATCGAGCCACTGGAAAGGGGTACTGGAAAGCGACTGGGAAGGACAGAGCAGTCCGACATAAAAATCAAACCATCGGAATGAAGAAAACATTGGTTTTCCATAGCGGTCGAGCTCCGGATGGCAAGAGAACAAACTGGGTAATGCATGAGTATAGGCTTTGTGATTCTGAATTGGAGAAGGCTGGTGTTACTCAGGTCTGGATTTTAATTTAGTTCATTATTATTTTCGTTGAAATCTTTCACTGGAAGTCATGGATCTTACGAGGAGAAATTCGTGTTTGTTGTTTTGTGAAAAAAGGATGCATTTGTGCTGTGTAGAATATTCCAAAAGAGTGGTTTGGGACCTCCAAATGGGGACCGGTATGCCCCTTTTGTTGAAGAAGAATGGGATGAAGATGCACCTGTTCTCGTTCCTGGAGGCGACGCCGATGAGGACGTGGCAAATGCTGATGAAGTGCGAGTTGAGTGCACTAATCTTGATCAGGTTTGTTATTTCATCTCTTGCTTAATATGTTACTATTAATATCTCTTCTAAAGAAGTGTAATTAATTCTTCAATGAAGCAGTTGTATGTTAACTGTATACTTTAAGTATATCTGTCTTGGAGCAATATACAGCACTGAAGATGTGCATTTTATTTGTTTGTTTTAACTGCAAAAAGATGCAATTATTGGGGGTGAAGCCTTTGTATTTGTGTATTATGTAATATCATTTAGTATTAATGGCTCTGTGTCGTCTTTCGTATCTAACCTTGGCCAACGCAGTTGTTATGAGATGTTGGTCATACATTTTACTGTGTGTGAAAATTATCTGAGGCTCATGGAATTGAGAACCCTTCATTTCGTGTTTCTTGAAATGTTATTTCTTCTTGGTTTTCAACTTACACAAAAGTTCATCAGACAATTCTTCTGAGATCTTTGTGCATCAAATAGATAGTTCCGTTTCTTAGTATCAAGAGTATCCTTTTTAAAGTACACAGTGATTCCACAATTATTCTTGCACATGCATCTACACGACAAGAAATTCGATCACTTTGTTTTGAGGAATTGATTTTGCTTCACTGCAGGATACTCAGCCTCTCACCATGGCTCCACCTCAAATCGAGAACCCTATCAGGTCTCAGAGTCTTGCTTTCATGTGCAAGAGGGAGAGATCAGAAGACGAGCCCGAGCCGCTCTCTCTTGCCCAGTCTAAACGATCAAAGCACGACGATCCCAGCTCGAGCCATGCAAATGGGTCCGAGGATTCGACCACAACGAGCCAGGACCCTCCTACAATGATGATGACGACAAATTTATTGGAATTCCCTTTATTAGAATCTTTAGAGCCCAAAGAGAACACCCATCATGTCAACACACTCACGTTCGACTCCTCCAACCTGGAGAAATCCGTGCCACCCGGCTACTTAAAATTCATCAGCAATCTCGAGAACGAGATCCTGAATGTGTCCATGGAGCGCGAGACGTTGAAGATTGAAGTGATGAGAGCCCAAGCTATGATCAACATTCTTCAATCTCGGATCGACATTTTGACCAAAGAAAATGACGACCTGAAGAGACGTGCCTAGGACCGAGGTTATGTATCGTATATGGTCCCATCTCCATCGCATTAGAGTTCGATTTCGTAATGCTCGTTTTGAATAGGGATGAAGAGGACTGGTGTCTGTGTAATAATCTCTTGCAAGTTTGGTCTGAAAATGAATCCGTCGACGATGCTTAATGTATTTCAAACACAACTTATTTTGAATAAAGTTGACTTGGAGAATATAGATGATGATCATCTCACGGTAAGCTTATTTCTATCGGACTATAATTTGACGAGTTATCGCGGTTGTTGAATCAACCTATGCAAATTTCTCGTAAAAGCTGCCACACCATTGTTGATTTTGGGAGAGAATATTAGATTCGATGTTAGTAAATATAGGATTGATCGAATATGATGACACATATCAATCATGTCATAAGGTTGACTTAGACGTGAAACCCAGCTTCACAATTCATATATATATATATATATATTTGTATAAATGTGTTTGATTAGTAGTAAAAAAGAATTAGTTTCACAATATAAAATATTTGTAAAATCATAGTTTTTGTTATTATGTTTACCTTAGTTGATTCGATAGATAATGAATTTTGTTAAGTAGTATTTTGATTAACATAGGATCCCTATTTAATATGAATCAAAATACATAAACCCTAACTTTTATGAACAAATGTATTGCCTAGTTTGAAAATTGAAAAGTATACTAACTCAATACATAAAAAAAGAGACTACATTTTGCAATAAGAAAAAAGGTTAAAATACTGAAATCAATTTGTACATTTTGGGTTTTTAGATTTACAATCTAAATTTTATTTTTGCATAGATTGTAACCTGAAATCCACGAATTTTACA
This sequence comes from Scutellaria baicalensis, assembly GCA_005771605.1. Classification (NCBI taxonomy): domain Eukaryota; kingdom Viridiplantae; phylum Streptophyta; class Magnoliopsida; order Lamiales; family Lamiaceae; genus Scutellaria; species Scutellaria baicalensis. The sequence continues at coordinate 23,314,315 of CM016722.1, read as the reverse complement.
GATTGCAACCTCCAACGAATATTCCAAGCCAAAATCGTTTTTTTTTCAATAATTTTTAGAATACATCTTGCGTTCCCTCGGGGCACCGTGCCTCCAAACCTTATTGTAATACCTTTAAGTAATATGATTAATACTTTAACATATTACAAGTAATACCTTTAATAATATCTTCACTAAAACATATATTAATATCTTATGAATATGCAACAAATACCTTATGAGTATACAACTAACACATTCAGATATATACCACTAATACCTTATACATACACCAATAATACCTCATGAGTATATAACTAACATCAAACTAATAATACCTTTGGGGGTACGGTACACCGGAGGAACGCAAGTTCTTGCCTAATTTTTATGGTTAGTTAAGAAAATTTAAAATTAAATTATTATAATTCACATTTAACAAAAGATTGTTTACCTTAATTACAAAATTTGATTTAAGTGTAAAAAAATCTATTAAATATAAATACTAATAATTCAATATTGGTTTTTTCTAAAATGATCTCAATAAATATAGAAATATTAAAAAACACCCTAATTTGACTAGAAAATTTGTCGGAAGTTGCAACTTGTAAAATTCGTGGACTTCATGTTACAATATATTAAAAAATAAAGTTTAGATGGAAAAATATTAAATACACATTAATTTATTTAAAAAACAGAAAAAAACTTACATTACAAGGCATAAATATATTTCCCTCCTCTTTTTCTTTCATCTGAAAGCTACATGGATAATGCACACAAGAGGAAAAAACATACTACTATTTTTAAAATAAAAGATCTAGAACATTCCACTTATTTAAAAAATGCAAAAAGAGAAAAAAAGAAATTGTGGTAGTTATTAATTTCCTATTACTTGGCGTTGGTCAAACCACACACACCACCAACACCTTCGAGTTGACGAACGTGCATGCGTAACCACAAACGGCGTCAAAGACTATCTCCACACCGATAAACCACAATATCAGCGAAAGGTACAATACATTGATGCGACAAACGGTTTGGTAATTAAAAGAATTTCCTGGAAATACCAAAACTCCTCGAAAATGCCGGGCTTATTCTCCCTATTGTCGAACCGAATGGGACAAAAACCCGAATCATTGACCCGAATATCTACAAAGGCCGACATTATTTTTTTAATATATTTTACTCATTTATTGTTTTTTTGGTTTGAATTTTTAATTTAATTTGAGCTTAAGGCATCTAAATTTTACTCATTTTTATCGTAAAATTTAAGAAAATGCAAAATTAGAGTAATATTAATTGAGAATGACACCCTTTTCATCTAACTTCAGTATTAAATATTGATTCTTTATATTTTTTATGCTTTTATTTTTAAGTAAGAACAATTTCATTCACAATGACAAGAAATACAAAAGTCATGAAATAGATACTTCACAAAAGCTGGTGGCTCTACCCAAATTGTTGGATTAGCATAGGAAGTGGATGTTCTTGCAATAACATGAGCGACCACGTTTGTTAATCGTTTGACAAACTTCAGACATAAATTTTGTGAAGAACTAAAAAAATGGATGTAAAAGTTTGTAGGGTTAAAAAAGTTTTCTCATCTTTTGGTATAAAATTTGAAATGTTGCATTTTGTAGTATGAATTTCTACTTTGATGCATTTTACGATATCTGACAAATTATGATCGTTGATATATGATACATGTAGGACTATGATTTGTTCAAGGTCATAAGTTGCACCAAATTCAAAGTTTATATTACAAAGTGCAATATTTCAAAATTCATACAAAAAAAGTGAAATCATGTATAGTTCAAATGAGAAAACATTTTTAACGCAATTTTGAAATGTTAAAGCTTTTTCATCAAGTTATTCTCATTCTACCAGAAATTATATATCATTCTTTATCACCTACTTCTTCTTACTCTTCTACCCAATTTACTAATTTGTGAAGGGTATCTTTCTGGGCACACCTACATGTAAACATAACCATGTTGTTAGGATTAATCAAAGATTATTCTTATCATCTCTCAATTCTTAACAATCTTAACAATTCAACTTTAAGGGGGTGTTTGGTTATAAGCTTATTTTTAGAGTTTATAAGCTATCATATCTTATAAGATGTTTTTAGAGCTTATAAGATGTTTAATTTAAGTTTAATATAAGTTGTTGAAGTGTTTAGGTAAATAAGATGGTGGAGGTTATAAGTTGTTAGTAAAGACATTTGTGTAATTTCAATGATTAAATTGGAAGGTGTTTTGAAAAATAAGCTCTTATTTTAGAAATAAGTAGGGATTTCCCAACTTTTCAAAAAATAGCTTATAAGCTCCTTACATCTTATAAGCTCATAAAATAAGATCTTGTTTTTAAAAGTTAGCCAAACACTTTTGAGGAGCTTATAAGCACTTAACATCTTATAAGCTCTTTTAAAAAGCTTATAAGCTTAGCCAAACACCCTCTAAGTCCCTCTTAAAATTACATATCAGAGATTAAGTTAAAATATATTAAATGTAACATCTAACATTTTATAAGCTCTTTTAAGAAGCTTATAAGCTTAGCCAAACACCCTCTAAATCCCTCTTAAAATTCCATATCAGAGATTAAGTTAAAATATATTAAATGTAACATCTATAATCCGTTGAATATTCTTAGACATAGTTTAGCGACAGAGATACATAACTCACGACTCAAGTTCAATTTCTCGTCCCAATAACAGCTAAAAAAACTCATTCATTGCAGACTCATTAATGACTAATGAGGTGTAATATAAATTAAATTCAATTTCTAATTGTTTTCAACAAAAATAAATGCAAAACCTCGATTTTTACTCTTAACCCATAACCCATACCCGGATTATTCAGATATTTTTCCAGTAAAATCTTTTAAGGGTCCATTTGGATGGGTGGATTTGAGGAGGGATTTGAAATCCATGGTAGCAAATCCACCGGTAGTGTTTGGATGGATATGGATTTGAAATCCATGGTTTTCATTTTGAGCTAATTTTGGAGTCATTTTGGTGGATTTCAAATCCACTCAAACTTGAGAGGATTTGAAATCCACTCATTTCAAATCCTGAATTTCAAATCACTCTATCCAAATGGAGCCTAAATGTTTTTTTTTGATATATAAATAAATAAATAAAATAAAAAGAGAAAAAAAGGCATATGAAGGGATCACTTTTTCTCCTACTTCATCTACAAGAGTCTATTAATTAATGGCAGCACAGCTTTTCCAATCCCATTAATCTCCCACCGTCAACTCCACAAGCAAACCTAAATCTTCTGAATTCTACAAACCCTCCATCGATTTTATGAACCCTAATGGAATCTGTTACAGTTAGCAAGAATTTATCGGGATCCTCGACTTCGCTGGCCCCCGGTTTCCGCTTCCACCCCACCGACGAGGAACTGGTCCGATACTATTTGCGCCGGAAAGTCTGCGGCAAGGGTTTCCGCGTCGATGCCATTTCCGATATCGATATTTACAAGGCTGAGCCTTGGGATCTTCCTAGTATGCCCCCCTCCCAACCTTGATCTCTTCTCTGCTTTTGTTTTCGGTCTTTTGGTTCTCCTCGAATGGTTTTGTCAGATATCTGACTTTGGGTTGAATTAGAGTTGTTTCTGTGGAGTGATTTGGGTGTGAAGTTGAAAATGATTTGAGCGTGTTGTAAGTGGGTGAGTTCATTGTTTGTTGCTATTGCCATGGATTTGCTGTTCTGTGAACTTCTTGATTAAGATTATTTTCTGCTATTTTCTTTGTTTTATTTTGGTGGGGTGTTGGAGTTGATTGTAAATTAGGGGTTCTTGGGGGGTTTCTCTTGTGAATTGTGGGTTTTATATATGTGCTGGTTCTGATTGCGAATTTCGAGCGATTGATTTGTTAGATTGGTTGGGGGTTTTGATCCAGGATGTCACAGTACGAATCTTAGGCTCTAGTTCAAGCCGGAGATCGGAACGAAAAAGGCTCTGCGTTTTGAATGTCTTTTTAAAGGGGTGTAACACATTGTGTCTGTCTTGCTATTTTAATGCAATTTACTTGTTAATCTGATGATCAAATACTTAATTATGTGTGGTCATAACAACTGTGTTTTCAGATATCAGGATTTGCTTCTTTGAATGCATGTGTTCCATTGTTGTTGTTGAGATTGTTTTATGTCTATCATTCTAAGCCAAAACTGGATGGGATTTTACTTTTGGGTGGTTGTAGGTTTTTCTAGGCTGAAGACTAGAGATCTAGAGTGGTATTTCTTCAGCGTGTTGGATAAGAAGTATGGTAATGGAGCAAGGACCAACCGAGCCACTGATAAAGGGTATTGGAAGACAACCGGAAAGGACAGGGCTGTTTATCACAGAAATCAGATTGTTGGGATGAAGAAAACTCTCGTGTATCATATTGGGCGTGCTCCCAAAGGACAGAGAACTAACTGGGTTATGCATGAGTACAGACTTGCTGACTTGGAGTTGGAGAGAGCTGGCATTCATCAGGTGAGATCTCATCATAATATTTGTACGACGTTGACTAGCAATATCAATATGTAAGATTTTGATACTAGATAACCATAGGAATTGACTTAGGATTGGAAGAAAAAATAACTGATCTGGGAACTTGGTTCTAGGATGTAGATCTGGAGCAAGTTTTGGTGAGTTAACATATGAGAGAAGATAATTGTATTTTTTCTCTTAATTCAACTTTGAGTTAATATCATAAACTTTAATTGTTTCTTTAAAAAAAAAAACTTTTAGATCATTGAGGTTGCTGCTAGATGACTGGATTAAATTTCATTTCATTATGATGGTTGTGCGCTATTATTGTAATCTTCATTATCATGATATGATAATTCGTTTGGAGGAGGACTTCTTGTTAAAGGATTTCAACCTTGTCTGTACTGATGATATGTCCTTTGGTGGAAAAGGATGCATTTGTTCTTTGCCGAGTCTTCCAGAAAAGTGGCTCAGGGCCGAAGAATGGTGAGCAGTATGGGGCTCCGTTTGTGGAAGAGGAGTGGCTGGATGATGAGCTGGAATTTGCTCCAAAAGCAGAGGCTGCTGAGGAAGTTGACTTCGGGGATGATGCTTATTTGGATGGCCATGATCTTGAGCAGGTTTGTGATTGGTTATTGATTATTTGTCTCATTCCATCTTCTTTATGTATAAAGTCATGAAAATTGCTACCAGATACTCTGTTAATGAACTGTCAGGTACTCAATTTATCGGTTACTTAATTTGTATATATTAACATTCGACTTCTTATAAATGCTGTTGATTGTCACACATACATATCTATTATATTGGACACTACCTTTCGTTTTATTTTCTAGATCATCTAATCTGTTACTTTAACTGTTCCACAGAATCCAAATACTGTATTAGTTAACACAGAAGAATTGATATTCAGATTTGAAGTATTAGCATTCTAATTGCATTTGGCTGCTTAAGCATTGCTTTTGAATTTGTAATCATGAAATTGTATTGAATAAATTCTTTGAGAAGTCTTTGTCATATGGTAGTATTATCTTCAGGAATATGTTTTAATTTTAATTTTAATTATTTGATTTTATGGTGCCAGATTCTAGGATCAGATGGTCATTCTGATGCTTCTCCGGTTCCATCGAATCTTCTCCTCGAATATGGCAGTTTGGCTGAGGGAACTGCAGAGTCTGCAAATGACACGTCAAAGCTCTTATTGGATGCAGGTGATCAGTATTTGGAACCCGAGCAGCATGAGGATAAGAACTCATATGATTTGCCTGCTCTATATGATATGGACGTAAGAACGGTCAAGCATGAATACATTGGTGAATCAAGCAAGACTGGGAGTTCTGATGAGTTAGATTTCTTACTTGATGAACCATACATGGATTCTTCCAATGGCCTTCCATATGTCAATGGAGGATTTCTTGAAGCAAATGATCTTTCAAACCCGGTCGAAACAAATACCTCTACTTTCGACATGATTGAGGAGTACCTTTACTTTGATGCTAATGACAAGAACTTGCAGCACTTTGAATATGATGATCCTTCAGCAATGCTGGGAAGAGAGCATCTAATTTCTGATCAACCGTTGCTTCCTGCAGAGGTAATATTTGACTTGAAGTTCCTTGTTTATCCCTGCTCGCTTGAAACACAGTACTAACTTACTATATGACAGGAGCTGAATTTTGGAACCGGAACAGAGCAATCTACTTTACCCAGTGGACCTCTTGACAAGGATAGCACTGATGCTGCATCACCGTCTGATAAGCTTGAGTCTTCCAAATACGAATCAGGTATAAATCATCCAACTTTTGAAGACTGAAGTGTCTGTTTTACCAGTGGTTAAGTCGAGCCTGAATTTAACGAGTTTGCTATGGGGTCAAGCTTGAGCTTAAAAAATATGATCACAGATTGAGTTCAAGTCTTTGGATAGTGTTTTAGGGGTCTTAACTTTTTTTCTCGTATCATGCAGATTTCCAGTATCCGTTCTTCAAACAGGCTAGCCAGATGTTGGGCAGCATCCCTGCTCCGCCAGCGATGGCTGCAGAGTTCCCTTCAAAAGCTACTGCCCTTCGTCTCAATTCCTTATCTCAGCCTTCCAGCTCAGTGCACGTAACAGCCGGCATGATTCAAATCAGAAATTTGACTAGCAACAACAGTGGAAGAGACCAGTCACTGGGAAAGCCACTGAACTTGAATATTGTCCTCTCGTTTGGGTTTTCACGAGGCAATGATGGGTCTGCCAGTCTGGAATCGAGCTTCAGCATACTTCCAGGGAAGACGGTTCCCTCCATCTCGAGGGGTTGGTTCTACTTCATGTTCTTGTGGGTCCTTATTCTCTCCATTAGCTACAAAATAGGGACCTGTGTATGTGCAAAGTAGGCCATCTCTAATACCATTGCATAAGCGAAAAGATTGTCCGTATACTCATCGGATGAACACTCGAACCATAGAGCTGCATGTCGCATTTTTCTTAGATTATGGTTGTGTTGAAATAGGCATTTTAGGACAAAATAGGTTTTTTCCTTCTTAATTGCTGCGGAACCAAGGTCGATCTGATTTATGAGATTCTTGCATCTGTTCTGCCATGGAAGGGTTAACACTAATTCTGGGATAATTTTATTTCATTGTATGATTACTTACACTATATATTATATAGGCAAATTGACTGAATCGAATTACAAACCTCAAGTTTGAGTCATTTGATATAGACAATGAATGTGCCTGAATTGGAAACTCATAAATTTCAAATTCCATCATTTTCAATTTGAATTAATATTTGACCAATTTGGGTGCATATATAATTTACTCGATATTGAATATTGAAATATGTTACTCAAGATCGTTGCTACTTTTTGAAATAATTCCAAATGACATACCAACATTGTGGACATTCATATTTTAAGGGTTAATGTATTAAGAAAATCTTAAGTAAGACATTTTATCAATTCACAAATCTAAACAATTTCTTTTATTGTATCTTGAATTAATAATTCTCTTTCAAATTGCAACAGTAGACAATCTTACCATCACCTTTTAGTCAAAATTGAATATCCTGATTTCAATTATGAAACCCAAAACATTTCACGTCTCCAACTAAACAATAACCATTTAATTAAAATAAAATTTCCATTTGAATCAAGCTCAATTAAAAAAAATGTAAGATGCAAAAAAAAAAAAAACAAAACTTGTGTGAGACGGTCTCACAGATGATTTTCGTGGGATGGATTTTTTTTGTCCATTAATTAAACTCATTCATATCATCCGTGAGACGAATCTTTTTTGTCCATTAATTAAACTCATATGCATAAATTTATATGTGAATTGTGAAGTGTGAGTTATGAGTTGACCGTCATATCCAATTTATATGTGAATTGTGAAATGTAGGTTATGAGTTGACTGTGGGTTATGAGTTTACCTGTCTCACATTTATATGTGAATTGTGAAGTGTTAAATGTGAATTGTGAAGTGTAGGTTATGAGTTGACTGTAGGTTATAAGTTGACCCGTCTCACACTCATGTGACACGAATATTTTTGTTCACTAATTAAACTCATATCCATTAGTTTATATGTGAATTATGAGGTGTGAGTTATGAGTTGTGAGACGGTCTCACATTAGACTTACTTAAAAAAAAAAAAGTTAGATTGAATTGTGTAAAAAATAAAATCATACTTGTAAGTTATTTTCAAAATTAATCCAACTTGCTCAATGTTCATTTTTTATTAAATATAAAATATTGAGTCGGCAACACATATTGGAATCGATGAAGTAAATGCTGAAACAAAAAAGAACCAAATTTTATATTAAACAAAGATGCAAAAGAAACAAAGCAAAGAATTTGATATATATATATATATATATTATTAAATAAAGATGCAAAAGAACAAGCATCATTAGAGTTTTAAACGGAGAAAAGTTGCAGAATGAAAGTACTACGTGGATCTGCAAAAACAAAAATATCCCAATCAAAGTACATGGTGTTGTTAGCGGTGTCGACAACACCAGTGTAACACACAGCGGAAAAATGGATCGAATTTAAAGTTGCAGAACACAAACGATTATTCACGAGTATACAAATACTCGTGGAATGCCTTCAGGGCGAAAACTCCTTTATTGCTTTGTGTATGTGTACAAAGGAGAAAGAAAGATCTCTAAAAGAGATTCTTTCGAACAAACGACTCAATACGTCCTATGAGATGAATATGAAACCTAGGGACGTATACAAATACTCTTAGTTGAACACTCCGAATAACACCTATACTAAAAGTCAAGAGTATGCAAACTCTATGACACACAAGAAAACGATGTTGCCTATCGGTGTGAACAACACAACCTATGACACCAGTGTACTGCCTTATACTAGACTGCTTTAGCTCTCGATTCTGTGCATTCTTGATCTTCAGCAGCTTCACCTATTTATAGACCTTGAAGTACACTTGGTGTAGAGTCCACTTCCCATGATCTTGGAATGCTCCATGAACTCCATAACTCACATGCATGATGGGGGAAGGTGGAGTGGACTTGTTCTTGACTTCTTCAACTCAATCTTCTTGATCTCTATCTTGACTTGTTCTTCTTTGATTCTTTGATTTTGTTCTCTCAAGCCACGTTCTTAAAAGCACGATCTTATTCTCAAAGTTACGTTTTGACTTCTTCATCTCACTTGTATTTATATCTCTTTGAATCCTATCAAACACATGAACAAATAACAACTCCCTAAACCTTAGGAGAACTTGTTAGTGAAAAGAGATTCAAAAATAAATAACACGTGAGATTTTAATAAGTCAAATCCATAAGAGAGTATCAAATCTTTTTCCAAATCTTTTCAAATAAATATATCTAATAAAATCTAATTTTGATTTTTAGGATAAACTTGAAAAAGGAAAATTATTATTGTTGGAAAATCCAACACTAACAATCTCCCCCTATTTTTCTTTTTCAGCTCAAAACCTAAATCAATTAGATTTTTCTCTCCCTTAATTCAATCTCTCCCTTAATCCTGCAATACATCAATTATCAAGACAATAAACAGTGATATAAGATCAAAACATAATCACCATTAATTAATCAAAAATCAAGAACGAATATACAGAACTAATGTTTAACAACCCAAAATAAAATAAACAGAATCTAAAAAATATCCAATCCATCCAACAAAAATAAAAACCACCAGCATCAAACTTCATCTTTATCATCCTCTCCACCTTCGGCTTTTTCAGCATCCTCCACGCCATCTCCCCCTTTTTGAGCTGAAATCAGAGCATCCAGGTTGTCACGAACCTGGAGGAGGCCTTCTATGTGCTCAGTCAGGAACTGACGTTGCAAGATCAGCTGTGCAAGGAAGGATGTGCCGGTGTTGCGACTGGTGTTGCCAACCCGAGGGGCAACACCAGGTGTGACAGGAAGATCACACACCCTATTTCCTTGTAGAAGGGCCTTGGCAATGGTAAAGGGGAGGCTGAGGAGGGACCAAGCTCTCAAAGGTAGATAGGGTAAGCCCTTGAAATCGAACGACGGCTGAGATAAGGGAGGGATAAATAAGGTAGGTCGAAGAGGATGAGAACTTTTCGGCAAACCTACCAAGATTCTGTAAAACTAATCTCCCAAAATTAAAAGGAACCCTCAGCACTATCCTATAGAGCAAATTGGCTTGCTCCTCAGTCACTACAGTGGTGTTAGATGATGGGATCCAATTGTGTACACAAATTTTGTGTAACACAGCAAAAAGTGAAGTTAAAGAAGAGGCTGGAAACTTTTTGGACCAAGACAAGACCTTCCCCCCGTAATTTCAGAGGCAACAACATCAAGAGAAGGAAGAGGAGCATCCTTAACAACATCAGGCAAGTCAAGGACAATCATTCACATCCTTAGAGAGAAAAGAAAACAAGCTCCCCCTCACATACACTACCCCATACCTGTAATGGCTAGGATCGCACACATGCTTATGCAAATTAGCATAGAATTCATAAATCACAGTAGGGCAGTAGGAGGGAATGGTGGTCAAGCAATGCAAAAGTTTCCTAGAGGCTAAGAAATCAACTAAGCCTAACCTAGAGAAGGAATCAAGATGTAAATTGCGCTCGGCCAAGATAGGCTTTTGACACAAAGATGCCCAAACACTAGATGAAGGCTTAGTGTAAAAAGTAGTGGAGTAAGCTTTGGAAACCTGGAAGGGAGTCCCCTTAGGCTGAAAATCAGGAGAGTCCTCATCCTCCTCTGCCGAAGGATCAGCAGGTGCCTTCCCCTTAGCCGAAGGTGTTGCCCTGGTGTTGGCAACACCTGGCTTGACACCAGACGTCTTCAGCTTCAAAATGACCTTGGAGAGGGTGGTCTCCATGTCATCATCGGACTTAGTGGTAGAGTCGACATCCTTGGCCGACTCATGATCTAACTCCATGGAGCTGGAGAATTTGGCTGAAGATGACTCTGGAATCACTTGCTCACTGGCAACAGGAGCAGGTTCTTCGGCAGAGGTAGAGACAGGTTCATCAGCGGCAGAGGACAGGTTCATCGGCGGCAGAGGCAGGGTCAGCAGCAGGTGCAGGACGTTTCCTCTTGGCGAGGACAACGTCGGGGGTCATCTTTCCAGCGGCACACAGACGTTGAGAGCGGCGCTGCCTTTCGTTGGTAGGCCGATTGGACAGCTGGAATGCCTCCACATCGACAGGGTCCGATGGAGCCACAAACGACCCTTTAACTGGTCGGGAGGAAGAAACAGGAGCTTTGGAAGCTTTGGGAGCCTTGGTCTTCGATTTCGAATCAGTGCGTGAAGAAGGAGTGGGGGAAGTCGTCGCTGGTGTTGCGCTGGTGTCGGCAACACCATCAGATGACACTGCTGTGGTCGGAGGAGCGAGAAGCGCAGGGTATGATTGCTTTAGCTTCTCGAGGAATTCAAGGACAGCTGGTGGAATTACTTGATCAGCCATGAAGAATTTGGGGAGAGAGTAAATTAGGGTTTATGGTGAAGAAGAGGAAAGGTGATCGACTTTTTGGAGAGAGAAAGGGTGAGAGAGAGAGCGTATGTGAGCAAGAGAGAGAGAGTGCAACAATCAAGTGGTAGAAACGCACGCTTGATTTTTCACAATTTAAACACAAATTTGAGCCTTTTGAATTTTTAGATAAAATCAAGAGATTTTGAGAAAATTTGAAAATAAGATCAAATCTCAAGAATTTTGCACAAAAATAGGAATTACAAAATTCAAATTTTAAATTTGAAATTGGATTATCCAAAAATCAAATATACCCACTATATATTATAAGGATTAAATGCAGATACCTAGGGATGCATAAAATTTAAATCCCATAAAAATCGCACACAATGTAACTGACTGGTGTTGTCTCTGATGTTACGTAACACTGCGATGACACCATAGAAAATTTTGGCTCTAGAAATTTTTTCCTTTTGTGCACTTTAAATTAAATTCACACATACCTAATCTCAACCAACCTTTTGAAAAGAGAGCACTGTCGTAGCGAGCGCCATGCTTCTAGTTACTCGGTTGTGAGATCAAGTTTTATCGATTTGGTTGTGATATCTCCTACACCTTTTGACAAGGAAGCATCGTCGCAGCGAACGCCGTGCCCCGAGTTACTCAGTGAGGTCACACAACACATTTAAGCATAGTCACTAGGCTGCCTGAAAAGCATCGTCGTAGCGAGCGCCGTGCTCCAAGTGCTTCGTGACTTATATCAATTATTCGAACAAATGTGCACTTTTATTATGAGCCATTAACAAAATAGGTGTCCAAGCAAGTGTTTTCACATAAGAAACACACTGGTCAGATACAAACAAGCATACATATGCCTAGAAAGCCTAAAAATAAAAATTTATACTAAGGGTGTTAAGAGTGGTGTGAGCAACATGAACGGTAACACCCGCAAAAACAGCATGCGCATTCAAACAATGCATAATCCGAAGAGACTTATTTAAGGAAGAAAATCTCTCTAAATCTAAGGCTTTTGTAAATATATCTGCTATTTGGTTTTCAGTGGATACATAATCAAGTTGGATTAACCCTTTTTCAACTAAATCTCGAATGAAGTGATGCCTAATATCAATGTGTTTAGTTCGAGAATGTTGAACTGGATTTTTGGAAATATTAATTGCACTCGAATGATCACAAAATAGGCTCAAAGATTTATTTTCAAAACCATAATCATCAAGCATTTGTCTCAACCACAAAAGTTGAGTACACCCACTCCCGGCGGCCACATATTCGGATTCGGCGGTGGATAAAGAAACACAGTTTTGTTTTCTACTATGCCAAGATACTAAGTTATTGCCTAAGTAGAAACAACCACCACTAGTACTCTTCATATCATCTACATCTCCAGCCTAATCAGAATCACTAAACCCCACCAAATTAAGATTAGTATCCTTAGTATACCAAATACCTAAATCTATCGAACCGGAAACATACCTTATGATATGCTTCACTGCTTGAAGATGCGAGATTTTAGGGTCAGATTGGTAACGTGCACAGACACCAACACTATACATTATATCCGGGCGGCTAGCGGTCAAGTAGAGTAAACTGCCGATCATCGATCTATAGAGGGTGTTGTCAACACCATCGGCAACACTGTCTTTCGACAGCTTTTGTGTCGAACCCATAGGGGTTCTCATAGGCTTAGAATTTTCTAAACCAAAGCGAGATACCAAATTTTTGGCATACTTTCTTTGTGAGATGAAAATTCCTTCCTTTAATTGCTTTACCTGCAAACCTAGAAAGTAAGTTAGCTCTCCAATCATGCTCATTTCGAAGGTAGATGACATAGCATGCACAAAATCATCAAGATCACTTTGACAAGTAGATCCAAATACAATGTCATCAACATAAATTTGAGCTATCATACAATGTCAATCGGTTCTCTTAACAAAGAGAGTACGATCGGCCATGCCTCGAATGAATCCAAACTCAAGTAGGAAAGTGGTCAAACGACGATACCAATCTCTAGGAGCTTGTTTTAATCCATAAAATGCTTTCTTAAGTTTGTAGACATAATGAGGCTGATAAGGATTTTCAAAACCTTTTGGTTGTTCAACATACACTTCCTTATCTAAGAACTCATTCAAAAATGCTCATTTTACATCCATTTGATAAAGGGTAATTTTCAAATAACAAGCAATTGCAAGAACTAATCTAATCGATTCAATTCGAGCAACGGGTACGAAGGTCTCATCGTAGTTGATGCCTTCGACTTGTGTGTACCCTTGTGCTACAAGCCGTGCTTTGTTTCTTACAATGTTCCCCGACTCATCCGATTTATTTTTAAAAATCCATTTAGTTCCAATCACATTAGTATCGGATGGTCTAGGAACAAGAAACCAAACATCATTTCTAGTAAATTGTTCAAGTTCTTCTTGCATTGCTTGTATCCAAAAATTATCTTTTAAAGCTTCAGAGACATTTTTGGGTTCAATTGGAGAGACAAAACAGTAGAATTTTACCTCTGAAAATGTGGTTGACATACACACATGTCTTACCATTTCCTTGTAATTCACGGGGTCTTTTCTACGAGTTCGAACACCATCGTTTACTCCTCCTATCACCTGTATGGTAGGGTGATTTTTTCTGATACGAGCAGGTGGATCTCTTCGAACTTGATCAGGTAGATCATCATCACTTTCATCGGATTCTGGTTCTGCAGGTGTTGTCACTGGTGTTGCCGCTGGTGTTGCCTCTGGTGTCACAACACAAGGCGCAACATCAGTATTTCCAGTTTCATGAACTACTGGAATTTCAACAAGATCAGTCACAGCATCTTCATAAGATTTTCCTGTAAGATCTGAGAAGTCATCAAACACAACATTAACTGATTCTTGAATAGTTCTAGATCTTAGATTAAAGACACGATAAGCATGACTATTCAAAGAATATCCAAGAAACACGGCTTTGTCACTTTTTACATCAAACTTAGCAAGATTATCACGATCATTCAAAATGTAGCAAAGACACCCAAAAACATGAAAATGTTTAAGATTTGGCTTTTTCCCTTTCAAAATTTCGTAAGGGGTCATTTTGCTACCCGGTCTTAAAAAGACTCGATTGCCAATATAGCAAGCCGTATTCAATGCTTCAGCCCAAAAACGTCGTGAGAGGTTCTTAGAACTGAGCATAACACGTGCCATTTCTTGCAAAGTTCGATTTTTCCTTTCTGCAACTCCGTTTTGTTGAGGAGTTTTTTGAGCCGAAAATTGGTGTTCAATGCCTTTCTTTTCACAAAAATCAGCAAACAATTTGTTTTCAAATTCCTTACCATGGTCAGACCTAATGCTCAAAATTTTAGAAGAAAATGAGGTCTTAATCCTAGTGTACAAAATCTTGAATTGAGAAAACGTATCCGATTTTTCACGTAAAAAGAAAATCCAAGTATATCGGGAAAAATCATCAACAATCACATAGGAATACCTCTTTCCTCCAAGACTTTCAACTTCAACTGGTCTCATTAAATCCATGTGTAAAAGTTGAAAACAATGAACTGTACCTTGGTGTTGTCCGTGGTGTGATATAACATTGTGGGGAACACGGGTCTGTTTACCTTTAAGGCAGTCCCCACACACTATCTTACCATTGTGATTGAGGCTTGGCAGTCCTTGTACAGTCTCAAACTTCATCAATTTTTGGAGAGTTCGAAAATTCACATGGCCTAATTTTTGATGCCACAAAATCGTGTCATCAAATTTAGCCTTGTTGCATGTGACATTTTCTCCAACAAGATAGCAATTGTCATGAGATCTTGTACCTGTCATGATACACATGTTAGACTTATCATAAACTTCACAAGAATCCTTAGTAAATTTTACCTCAAGATTGACATCACATAATTGACTTATGTTAATCAAATTAGCCATAAGACCATCTACTAAAAACACATTAGACAACCTGGGAAAACCTGGTAGATTAAGAGTTCCTTTGCCAATGATTCTACCCTTAGCACCTCCTCCATAAGTAACGGATCATTCGGTAAGAGGCATAAAATTACACAAATATTCTTTGGTGCCCGTCATATGGCGTGAGCAACCACTATCAAAGTACCAAGAACCTGAAATTTTAGTCTTAAGAGCAGTAAAAACAACTTGGCAGACTTGAGCAGTTTGTTTAGGAACCCAAACTTTCTTTTCAACAGTAGTGTTGCGGGCAGGTGTTGCGTAACACCGGAGGTAACACCAGACCACTGGCTCGATCATTTTTCAATGCTCGACAGTATGGTCTTATATGTCCAGGTTGAAAACAGTAATGACAAATATATTTTCTTTTCCTACGACCTGAACCGTTGGATTTTATGGACTCTTTCGATTTTTCTTTCACAAAATTGATCTTTGCATGTGAATCAACAAAAAGGTTTGGAAAAATATTTTCAACAGTTTTACTTGATCCAATACCTGATTTTGTGGAATTACCTGATCCCATGATTTTACTTGCCTTGGAAGAACTCGAATTCCATTTTGCAATTAAGGATTCCGTCTCTTCAAGCTTGAATTGTACCTTTCCAAGTTCTATGTCCTTCTTAGTGAGAGCGGTTTCCAGCTTTGCAACTGAGTTTTTCAGCACATCATTCTTCTTAGATAAAGCTTCATTTTCCTTGGATATAGGCTTCCTTTTCCTTGGATACAACTTCTACAAGCTTGCATTGCTTTTTTCCATTCTTTAAACAAGGAGTTATAAAGACCATGAAGTTCTTCAATGGCTTCATCTTTATCTAAGTCATCTCCAGCAAGAGAATCTGTATCATCACAAACAACATTAAGACAGGTTATGTTAGCAAAATCAAACAGTTCATACCTCTATGGTGTTGTCGTCGGTGTTGTCTGCAGTGTCATGACACTGGTGTTGTCAACACCGTCGGTAACACCAGTTGCGATTTTTGCAAACAGGGCTGTGGAACTTTCAGTTTCAACTTCCTCATCATCCTCGTCGTCACTCATGGATACCCAGTGGTTTTTCAGACCATACTTCCTTAAGGTATTTGCACATTCATTAGCATAATGACCCCAACCCGAACAAGCTCAACATTGGATGGTATCGAGATGTTTGGGATCATTCCATCCATGATCTGAAGATGTCTTCTTAGGCTGACGTTTGGACTAAGATGATGATCCAGTTGGCTTCCATTGAGATCGATCAGTGGATCGATTGAATGGTTCCTTCCCTTTCGAACGAGGCTTCTCCTTGTTGAACTTTCTCACCATGGTGTTGAATTTCTTGGTCAACATAGCTACATTCTGCCCCTCGGTGACTTCCTCCAATGGTTCATCATCTTCTCCAGATTCTTCATTGTCTTGAGCTTGCAAGACTATGTTTTTAGTCTTGTAACCCGCTTCCATTTGACATTGAAGGTTGAGCTCAAAAGTTTGAAGAATACTTTGAAGTGTATCAAAGTCCATTATCGAAAGATTGTGGACCTCCTCAATGACGGATACTTTGATATTGAACCTTGGTGCAGCGTTCGAATGGCCTTAGACATGAGTTGCTTGCGTCCAATTGGTTTTTCAAGCATTTGGGCTTGATTCGAGATGTCCCGGAGTCTCTCAAAGTAGGTTCCAATGTCTTTATTCTCCTCCATGCGCATATTCTCGAACTTGGACATGATGAGACGTAACCTTGCATCACGAACACACTTTGCACCTTCAAAATGCTTTTGGAGAGTATCCCAAGCATCCTTGGCATGTACTGCATTTTGGATCAACCGAAACACCTTGTAGTCCACCGTTTCGAAGATGACATTGATGGCCTTTTCATTGAAGTTGGCACTATGGATCTCATCGATTGTCCACTCAGTTTGAGGTTTGGGAACTAGCTCGCCAAGTACCTCCTTCATAGGGGAATTGTAACCCTCCAAAACAGCAGTCCAAGCACGTGCATCAATGGACTTGATCTTCGATCGTACACGAATCTTCCAATACGCATAGTTGGAGCCATCCAAAATTGGAAGGCATCCAAAGTTAGGATTGCAATAGTCCGCGTCCTGCATGGCTAGATCCACCACTTAGTATGTCAAGTGATGGCTCTGATACCACGTGAAAGTCCTACGTGGATCTGCAAAAACAAAAACAAAAATATCCCAATCAAAGTACACGGTGTTGTCAGCGGTGTCGACAACACCAGCGTAACACACAGCGGAAAAATGGATCGAATTTAAAGTTGCAGAACACAAACGATTTATCCACGAGTATACAAATACTCGTGGAATGCCTTCAGGGCGAAAACTTCTTTATTGATTTGTGTATGTGTACAAAGGAGAAAGAAAGATCTCTAAAAGAGATTCTTTCGAACAAATGACTCAATACGTCCTATGAGATGAATATGAAACCTAGGGACGTATACAAATACTCTCAGTTGAACACTCCGAAGAACACCTATACTAAAAGTCAAGAGTATGCAAACTCTATGACACACAAGAAAACGATGTTGCCTATCGGTGTGAACAACACAACCTATGACACCAGTGTACTGCCTTATACTAGACTGGTTTAGCTCTCGATTCTATGCATTCTTGATCTTCAGCAGCTTCACCTATTTATAGACCTTGAAGTACACTTGGTGTAGAGTCCACTTCCCATGATCTTGGAATGCTCCATGAACTACATAACTCACATGCATGATGGGGGAAGGTGGAGTGGACTTGTTCTTGACTTCTTCATCTCACTTAACTTCTTCAACTCAATCTTCTTGATCTCTATCTTGACTTGTTCTTCTTTGATTTTGTTCTCTCAAGCCATGTTCTTAAAAGCACGATCTCATTCTCAAAGTTACGTTTTGACTTCTTCATCTCACTTGTATTTATATCTCTTTGAATCCTATCTCTTTGTATTTTAATAAACTCAATACAAATAAAAATAAATAAACCTATTTATTGTATTTTAAGAAATTCAATACAAATAAATAAATATTTAATTTAAGAAATCAGTTATGATACTCAATTTAGTATTTATTGTATAGAAATTTCAAATAAAAAAATAAAAAGATAAATAAGATGAAATAAGGGATTATATATTTTTTATCTCTCATCTTATTTTTAAGTACTTATTTTAAAGGGTACATTACAAAAAACAACTTCACCTATCTAGTACCTTTTTCAAATTGCAACCTAATCTTCTTCTTTTTTTCAGATTGCCACCAGTCTTTCTGTGGTTTTGTCGATTGTAAATTTTCCGGCTAAATGGAGATTAATTTGTTCACTTTGCAACCTAAACTTTGTTTTTTTATCTAATTGCAACCTGAACTTTGTGTTTTTATCAGATTGCAACCAAGAATGAAAATTTCGATTCCGGTGAAAATATAGGTAACTTAAATTCACGAAAATATCGTGAAAATATCGATATCGATGGAAATATGGGTACATATATTTATTGTTATTTTTCCTATATTTATCAATATATTCCGATATTTTCTTGATATTTATTGATATTCCATCGATTTTTAACCGATGTTACATATATTTCACCAATTTTGACCAATATTTCCTTGATATTTATTTTATGAATATCGATCACACTTATATAACATAAATGTCACACTCATATATATATAACATAAAGGTGTGAAGCGAAAAAAAAATCATGATTTGAGATTGGACAAAAAATTAAAGTTTGGGTTGCAAAGTGAAAAAATTAATTCATTTGCAGGAAAAATGATCGGAAATTTTGCAATCGGCAAAATCACAAAAAGACTGGGTGGCAATCTTAAAAAAAGAACAGATTAGATTGCAATTTTAAATAAGTCGATAGTTGGGGTTGTTTTTTTTTTTTTTTTGTAATTTACCCGATTTTAAATAAATTTTAAATATATAATATATAAAATCAATCATTATTTAATGATCTTAAATTTAATATTCATATAAAATTTATCAAACTGAAATATGGAAATGTATCTGTGTGGGCTTCAATGATTTTTCATTTTTAAATGTTTTTATGATATATAGTACTCCCTCCGTCCTAGTCGAATTTGCCTACTTGTCATTTTCGTTTGTCCCAGTCCAATTTCTCAGCCCATAAATGGCAAAGAAATTATAAAGCAAAAAGTATAAAAAATATTTTTTAATCAAAAAGTAAGCAAAAGTAACCTAAAACAACAAGTCAACTGCATTTTCTTAGGTTCCATGTCCAGTCCAAATTGATCCGGGACGGAGTTAGTATTAATTTATTGTAAATTGATATTAAAATGTATAAATAAAAAAATATTATAGGTGTACCTAATAGATTACACATATAAAACATATTAAATAGAAAAAATTAAATTAAAATTATTATTGCAAGTTAACCAACTTATTCATTTGAAATATACAAATATTTTATTTTATCTTTCTTATTTTATATTTATTTGTTGTCAAATTTTATTTATATTTATATTCTGATTAATTGAGGTGGCATAAGAGATTGGACAGAGATAATTTTTCTGGTTTTTCACAAATTAAAATTTCATCATTCTTAGTCCCTGATATATTGACTTATCAATCTTATAATTATTATTCATAAATTTTTTATTCAAAATGTGTAGATTAAGTCCAATTTTGAATTGTTTCATTTAAATAGATAGCAAGAGAGATTTTCATGTATTTGATAAGTTGATATAATTTTTTATTTGATTTAAAATAAATGAGTTATATATGGCGTTGAACCAAAAAAATTTATTAAAATACGTGTGTATTTATAGTTATAAATGCCAATAAAATATAAATTTATTTATCTCAATACTTAAATTATAACGTTTCTAATACATATAACTTATTTTTCAATATATAATTTATTTTTTAAAATTTCATTACCCATGTAATGTTCTAACACAATTTTTTTTATTTGTTTGTTTAATCCATAGATTAATATATTACTTTATATATTTCAAATTTCTAATATTTTCGAATATAATTATTTATAATGACATAAATTTAAAATTAAATACCTAGCTTTATACTAATACAAATTAAAAAAGTATTAATATATTTTGTTAAAATAATAATCATTACATTTTATATGTTATTATATTTTTTTAATAATTATATATATAACACACTGTGCAACGTACAGATACACTACTAGTAAAGTTTAAAAAAATTCGTTTTCTGGAAGGGTGGCAATGTAATTTCAGGACCTATATAGGGTTAGAACTCAGATGACACGTAACAATTTTTCAAACTCGAAAACCATATGATTTTGTGGGCCCACATTATAGAAACTTAACTTGATGTTTAATCACTAAAAGATGTGGATCTCTTTGCAGGGTCTCTCACATATGATTAAAAAATAGGGTGCAGGGTCTCTTTGCACACGTGTATCTGTGTAATTGGATACTAAATATTGTACTTGATGTTTAATCACTAAAAGATGTGGATCTATAATCCATGTTACTTGAACTCCACACAAAAAATTAATTTTTTACTTCTTTAATTTATTTGTGTTAAATTTTTAGTTATTTCATTCAATCTACTATTAGACCAACAAATTTAAGAACGTATGATTATTAGTCTGATCACCTGTTAGGATCATGATTGTAGAAGTTGGAAATCACTAATCTGACATTTTCCAAGCGATTAGCGCCTAGACCGACTATTTATTGACTAGGCGTCATCGATTTTTTTTAAAATATTTTTTGGCATGACCTTTATATTATATATTACACACAATTATCTTTACAAATTTGTTTGGAAAATATAGATAATATCATTCTAATTATAATACATTTTACCTAAAGACTCAAACACACATCAAATTAAAAATAATATGTATTAAATTATTAACCATCATCTACCAAATGAACAAATAGTCAATTTGATCTTAAATTTTATTATAATTATAATTATTACTCATTGGAATTAATTCGCTACGAAATCTATAAAATTAAAAAAAAACAAAAAACAAAAGAAAATTAGGTTAAGTGACTAGACCGCCTAGACACCGATTAATATCAAAAATGATTTTAGGGATGATTTTCAACAAATCGGATCTGCTAGCGACCATCTAGCGACTAAGCGACGACTAGGCCAATTTTTACAACATTGGTTATGACAAGTAAAAAGTGATTTGATATTGGTTTCCTACCTTTTATACTTATGTATTAGCAATTGAGAAGGTCTTGGTGCCCTCGACCAGCTCCATAACCCATTCAATATCAATATATATATATTTTTTCTTTTTTCTTTCTTTGTTCTTCATATGCGTACCCTATCTCCTTTTTCTCTCTTCTCCACGGTGCTTCACTAGGCGGGATTTCTTCTCTCTTCATCTCTCCCTCTCACGCGGCAACGTCTTCTCTCTCTTCTTCTCTCCCTCTAAGGATTTCTTCTCTCTTCTTCTCTCCCTCTTGCGCCACGACGACTTCTCTCTCTTCTTCTCTCCGTCTTGCGGCTTACGGATTTAGGGTGTGGGATTGGTGAGATTTGAGTGGAAACAGGTGGCTGACACGGTGGAGTTAGATGTGATGGATGCGACGATGGAGGAGGAGAACGGTGGAGGTGGAAGTTTTGGGTGGTGGAGGTGATAAAAAGGATGGCGGCGGCTATGGAGGCGGACTCGGCGCGTCTGAGCAGAGGATTGTGATGGGAACTGAAGCCTGGTATTTGTCAATAAACTTGGCCAGCAATGACACTGTATTCAAGTGCTCCGCCGCACTATAAATAACTATGCACTCTTCCATTGATTTTTCCATACCAAACTGGATCACTTATAATGTGGGTATACAATACCATAAGGGCAAAATGTGATATCTTAGAGTGATTTATATAATACCTTATAAGTAAAAATACAATACCATAAAGGTAAGAATGTGAATACAATACCACAAAAGGTAAAAATGTGATATGTTAAAGGGATTTATGTAATACCTTAAAAGAAATACAATACCACAAAGATAAAATGCTATACTTTAAAGGGATCTATGTGATACTACCTTAAAGGTAAAAATACAATATAATACCACAAAGGTAAGAATGTGAATACAATGTGATACCTTAAATATGTAATACCTTAATAGATACAATACCACAAAGGTAAAAATGTGATACCTTGAAGGGATTTATGTAATACCTTAAAAGGATTTATGTAGTACCTTCAAGGACGAAAATATCGGTTTCGGTTCATGTATCGGTACTTTGAATTTACGGAAATATCGGTTTCGGTTATCGGTTTCGGTGGAAATATCGGTAATTTTAAAAAAATCACGGAAATATTGTGAAAAAATTAGAAAAAATATCTGGTAATTTACATAATGTTATAACTAACATTCATACATAAATTGAAGTTAAGATTTCAAATAAAAAATATAATTACAACAAAATGAGAGATAAACTAATATATAAAGTGATAATATGAGAAATTTTGTACAAAGTATATTTATGAACTAATAATAGCATGAGCTCCTATGAGGTTCAAATGAATAAGATGACATGCCATCTTGATTTAAACATTATTGATACCAACTCACCATATTAGACCAATTTTGGGTGTAATCATAAACATACCATTCATATGCTCCTCTATCTCTTCCAACCGCATGTCCATGGATAGGATAATGCTCATTTACCCAATATGGTTGACTAGGTTGAGACATGTTTTAAAGCAATAGGTAAAATTGAAAAGAGTAGAAAATGATTGAAAATTGGAATTTTTTTGCTCATTGTCGATACACTGCACCGAAAACGATATTTCACCGATATTTCGTCGATATCACGAAACCGAAACGAAACGAATCACCGATATTCGCCGATACGCAGATATTTGACGAAAAAAAAAACCCCGTTTATTCGGACTTTCATCTCTAATATTTCGGAATAGGCGACATATCGCGATTTTCATCCCTGATACCTTAAAGAAATACATACCACAAGGTAAAATGATCTTGAAGGATTTATGTATACTTAAGGTACATATCTGAAACCCTATATTATGCATTGTAATACCTTAAAGGTATGCATGAATACTTAAAAGGACTATATGATACATGTATATATATGGCATGTAATACCTAAGAGTATACACGTATACTGAAGAGTATATCTATAATATCTTAACACACATACTATGAAATTTGTGTGCAGCTAGGGTATAGTCGTGTGTGGTGGGTGCGTGGCGCACGTGAAGTGGCCCACGTACCGGATCGGGTTGGGGGCATGGATCTAAGCTCCGTACCCCTACTGCACACAAGTTTTTGTCTTAGCGATTATCTTTTGCATAGCGTCTGTTTAAAAGGTATGAATAAATTTAGACAAAAAAAAAAAAAGAGCATACTAATATAATTATGTTTTTATTTATAAATAAAAAAGTTATCTCAAAAAAATAGATAAGACTTTTGTATTTTGTACATGATAATTATTAATTAGTACAAATTATACTTATCAATGAATTTTTGTAGTGTACAGTTTTAATATAACTAAATAAAGAATATCAGGTCACATTTATGTGTGAATATAAATTTCGTAAAATGTCAAATAAAACATCAATAATCTCATACATTAAAAGCGTCGACCACATTCTTATATACATGGTACACCTGATAAAACTCATGCGTTATAAGTATTGATCACATTCATATATATATGTATATATATATATGCCACATCTGATAGATAAATAAATAATGTGATTGCACTGTGATGCTACAAGTGGAATTTGCTTTGCAGAATTTTTCCAAACCAAATTTACTTTTGGAGATGAAAAAAAAATTAAATCCACAATAATCCAAAGACAAATTTTTTATCGCAACTTCAGTGTTAAAGAACATAAATAGTTCAAACATACCAAATTACATCAGTATACAGAATGCAAACTGGGTTTTCATGTTCTCAACCAAATTGAATTTCTAACACTCCCAACAAAGGTTCTTGAAGAAAGCATTTACTGCTACCAATTTAGATGGGGGGGGGGGGGGGAGGGAAACCTCTAAAGCAAAACGTAATTTTATCGCTTCTCTTGTATCGAATTCTTGTACTAGTTCCCTATAACAAAAGCTATCAACAGGTTCAATGAATTCGCAGAAATGTTAAATAAGAGATAACAAGTTGAGTACTTCTCCATCATTGCTCAGAAACTGAAGCAACTTTACGCGATATCATGGACTCAGCCACATTAATAGCTCGTTGGGATCCTGTGATAGTAACTTTCCTGCAAGAGTAGTAAACAATATATCAATGGATTGTGCAATCTCTCGCGAAAAACTTGCAATGTGTACGTACCTATCTGATGTCCCGGACATGAAATCGCCCCTCTCGGATATCTTTATCCTAGCTCCACTAAGCTGTTGTGAAAAAACACATAAATACAATGAACCAGACAAAAAGAACTATATAATCTGTAAATAATGAAATATAACCACCAGTTCAAGGAAAACATTAATAGAACATAACCACTTTGACGAATAAAAAGACTAAGACTCGCTTTTTCTAAAAGACGCAAGTTTGTCTCTCTCCACACATCCGAAGACACACCCAAGGTCTCAATCTTCTGCATGTTTCAGGGCACATGGAGAGAGATGGAACTTGTCTTTTAAATTTGTAACATCAACATATCTTAGTTGTTCTTTACGAGCAACACGGCTATATTCCTTATTCTTTTTCCCCCTCTTTCTGGGAATAGGTGGCCAGTTCCATTTTCTGCGTAACCAGAAGGGTTAGTAACCCACATTTACTGAATCTATATAATACAGACCTGACTCATCTCCATAATATTCCTTCCACCGCGGCCAACAACTATTCCAATGTGTTCATCTGGAATGCCGATAGTTATAGAACTGCTTCTATCTTCCTGTGGTGGCTGCACGATGCAGTTACTGTTTGTTAGTCAAAACACCAAGATTAAGAAACTATGGAAGGAGTTGGGAAACACGAGTCTGCCATATAAATGTAATTATGGAACTACAACATTTATAATAAATAGTAGAATGCACTTGATAATGGTCCCAGTTATGATTGTGATATGCATATACTGCAAGCATTGGGGCAGTTCTATATTAATATTTGTCAGCAATTTATTACAGTGCAATCTGAAAGGGAACCACCAAATTTCACTAAAAAGCCCCACTGCAGCAAAAGAGTGCAAATTAATCGCTGCTTCTTTGGACTGACAGTTATTCATTATTTACTAAATCAGATGCCATAGATCCATCAACGCATTTGAAACAAGCAAAAGTATTTTAATAGGCAGAAGAGGATGCCTTAAGGGTCAAAAGGCAATTGATGTGGGAATAAAATCCAGAGAAAAAAAAGATCTGCACGAAATTACATTACAATAAAGAGAAAAGGCTTTAACAAAACGATTACAAAATAGCGAACCTTGTTTGGAAACCTGTTGTTCTGATACTTCCCTCCAACGCCATTTGGTCCATAGTTCATCCCATTGTATGCAACCGCTGGAAATAGAGGTCAACAAATACGCCTCAACCATAAGAACATTGGATTAAATCTATATTAACAAAAAATGTAATGGGGAAGATTTACCAAAATTAATCCTGAGATTTAACTCCTTAGGGGGTGGGGGAGGAGGCTACTTCCTCTGTCATAAGAAAGGTCATCGTTTTTGTAGCTAAGTTTTAGTTATACAAACAGAACTATTTTTTCGGGCCGAGGGAATAATATTTTTTGAAAGTACAAATACCCACTTGAATACAGCAAACACTCTTTCCCTTCAAGGTTGTATATTTGTTATAGGTACCCTTTCAATAAGAGCAACTTGTAAAACAGAAGCGAATTTCAAAAGAGATATTTGTAATTCATAAACTTCATTGGGCTTTTTATAGATAGGTTAAAGTAGTTGTGGCAATTAACCTATTTTGTTAACCTTTTAATTTCCAGATGACAGTGTGAGTTTTGAATTAGCAATTAAACAGTTAGGTGTAATTTCCACTAGGATTTTCAAGGTAATCTACATATTCTCTAGACAGCAGCTAGAACTTATACATGCACACATCAATGTAAAGTTTCAAGTGGAAATCAGACCTAAAGTATAAAATATAACTTACTTGTCCTGAAATTAGAACGAAGAAAACATTTATTAATATAGAGATTAATACACACCAAAAAACATACAGAAGTCTAATGTTATATGAAATTCTGGCACCTCAAAGATGCATGACAATCTCTGTAATCCAGAAAGTAGCATCTCACAATCAGTACTCATAAATGATAAATAGCATCAGAATTTTACAAAAAACTGCAACAGCGTATTTCAGAGCACCCCATTTGCAGGATTTTATGCCAGAGCCATTCTGATTCTGTCCTATCAATATCTTGGATAACGAAAAAAAAAATGGAAGTTATGCATTCATCATTATATAGATAAATGTCACAATTTGGTAAGAATGAGAGCATTTGGGTGCACCAGAAATTTTCTAGGTAAACCCATCATGATAAAAGATCTATAAATTGTACAGAATTTAAGTTTCACCAACCCAGTGTAGCAACATTTGGTCTTGTTAAGGATAAGGTCCAACTGTGTTTATTAGAAAAACCCAAAGTTTTCTATCAAGAAGGTGTTAAGAGTATTAAATTTGTGAAGCATGCTTTAATTCTAGACCTTCCTCTAGAGTCTCCAGAACCTATTCCCTTTCTTTTACACAGGTATCCCAAATACTAAAAATCATTAGCTTATATAATTTGGTTTATTTGATTTGAAGCTTGAGGATATTACAAGCTCAGTCTTCTTAGTATAGTCTTTTATGTTTCTGGTGCACTAAGTTCACGTATTGCAACAACAGTGCACAGACTTTTTTGTGCCCTTTTTGCCTGAAATTACTGTTGTTGCATCCAAAACACATGGCTAGGTCAATAAATTCTGAGCCACGTGAGTAGTTTTCCATAGCAACATCATACTCAGTGAACATAGTGCACCAAAAACAAAAAAGGGTCATAATTAAAAGACCAAACCAGTAATTATCCCTTTGAAGCTTGAACATGCTAGTGGCATGTGAGTTGAGCAAAAAATATTTATGTAGTCTAACTATTACAATTTTCCAGTGACATAGTTATAGATAAACTTGAGACTGCATCTGTTTACTGATGTGCTTTCACGATTTATTTGGTCGTACGGAAGTTCCTGGTTCACTGTTTTTCACATAGAATTGTCCTCAGACTTTGTATCTATTTATATATTATGTTTTTGTATTTGAATCAAAACATGTCATACAATTTAATCATCAGTCATTAGCAATCTAACATTGACATGCAGGACATCCCTTATAACAACGCATTAGTTCAGCACAGAATGCTGATAGTAAAATAGAAGATTGCTCATGTCAACCATATGGGGTGAAAAAGTAGAAACATAGTACAAGCGCCAGATAATGGAAACAAAAGGAAGAAGATGCATTTAGAAAATAATACCAGCATAAGGAAATGGAGCATTTGCAGACTGCCGATAATGTTGGTCCTCTACCAATTTCTGTAGGACAAGCTCAACTGCCCGCATTTGTTCATCTAAACCACCAGCTATTGTCACTAGCCTGTCATGCAAGCCAGGGTAAAAGTTGTCCTGGGGAGATATCTTAATACTAGCTCTGGAGTCTTCAATCAATGTTCTGTTCCAACAAATGAATAGCCTCAGTCATAATATCTATACATTTACAGATATAAGAACAGTTCTAACTAGTCCATTAATCAAGAATCGATATATTGGTATCCACAAAATGCAAACATCCATGTAAGATAGAATGTTTAGGTATCACCAACTTTCAGCTTCACTTCTTTTCTGATTATAGCAAAATGAAAACATATACCATTTGCTTGCTGTTTATGGCAAATCTGCCTACCTCAATCTGTTTCCTTTCTGCACATCTAAAAATTTCATATTTTACCAAATAATATTGCGTGCAATAAACTTTGTGATTCTTCACAAGCCCATTTCAGATTTTAGAAGACTTGCCATCCAGTTTTTAGCTGCAAACTCATGATTACAGGATTGATTATTTTGCTTATTTATTATTTTGGAGTGTCCTTTCCTATTTCAAAAAATTGGTAGTTTTCAGGGCATAAGGAGAGTGGATTTTAATTTTATATGTATGTGTGGTTTGCTAAACTGTATAATTTGTCGTGCTTCTGCAAAAAAATCATTATCTCATGTTAAGTCTCTTGACTACCCAAAAAAGGTGAAATTACAATTCTCTACAATTGTGTTTCAATTTTGCTTTCTCATTTTGAAGAACCAGACGGAGTTGAGTGTTATGCTTTCTCACCCAGAACACAAGTATGCCAATTCACAGATTGAACTTCCTAGTAAGCATGGAAACAATAAGAACTCTGAGGACCAAGATGATAGAGCATAATGTGAAGCTACAATGATACCATCTCCAGTATTCTTCTAAGGTAATAATATAGAAAAACAGTAGCCACTACAACATTTCAGGCAAGAAACTTTGAAATAGTTCAACCATATGGGCAACCAGCCAACCATATATTGGGCATAACGACAAAAGAATACCCTTTTTTTTTTGGAGCCTAATAATCAAGACGTAAAACACCTTTAAGATTAAATGTGTTGAAACAGTCACTAAATTCTGCTATGAGCATGTGAATAAGATACTGCATCCAATTGGCAAACTTAGACTATGCATTCATAAAACTTCAATGGAACAATTCACATGTATTAGCACCGTGATTAGTTAAAAAATTATTCTATTTCAGTCAAAATAAGATGTCTTTAACATAATAATCAATAAGCACTCTAACCTTATAATAGATCCACCCTTCCCAATTATTCCACCGCAAGAGCTATTGGGTACAACCAGTCTGATTTTAGACTCGGGATCAACCTGGCCACCATCCTCAACATAAAACTAACAAATGCAGAGAACATATGTCAATAGTAATGTATCCAAGTACTTGTCTCAACAGATGTTTAAACACTCTCCTCACCTCGTCTAGTAATTTAGACAGAATGAGATCAACAGCTTTTAATATGTCATCAACAGTTCCAGACACCATGATAATCCTATCAGACGTGCCAGGGAAGTACTCAAAATTGCGTGACAACTGAATGCGTGCTCCAGATTGTGATTGAATATCATTGATCGTCGAACCACCTTTACCGATTACAGAACCAGCTTCAGCATTTGATAAAAGGAACCTAATATGAGTGGTCTTGTCTTCATTGTCTGTCCAACAACATAAACAAATCGAAAATACATCATTAACAAAATAAAAATAAAAAATGTCATCACAAACTATAGCTAGGGGGATGAAAATGTTTGGAACCTTTGAGCAGTGCTTGCAAATAAAGCATATTATTTTCTAAAAATGCAGAACATATATTGCAGGATAGTTCCAGTCTACAATGGTAATGGATACAAACCAACTTCAGAGAATATCCAGTATCTATCAACGTAAATTTTACTTTTTAACACAACTAATTACACTATTGAGCAGTCACATACTACTTGCACAAACTACTTGCATGCAAACCAGATTTCCAGATTCACACAATAAAAGGGGAAAAACAAACAAATGAAAAAAGAAGAATCCTATGGAGTAGCAAGCAGTTAAGATGCATCAGCATATAAGCTACATTGAACTGATAGCTCATATATGATATACCTGATTCCATGCTTTATTGCCTCTCACTTCCATGAAGTTTCTATTAGCTATATTAGAAATGTATAGACAGATTAAGTCACATCCATTATACTTAGTTACACAAATTAAGAGTACTAAAAATGTTATCAGAATGAGATTACATCAATAACTCCATACATGACAATAAATCTTTCTACCTTAAGATAGATATAATACTCAGGAAATAGTCACTGACAAATAGCCAGATCATACTATTATAGAGTGATAAAGAAGAGGTACATGAGAATATAGGGGGCAAGAGAAGTACCTGAAGTCCAGGATTTACTATTTAGAACTCAAATCTTGACATGGAAGATTTCACTTCCACAAGCTAACTTCTTATACTAAGAGGGTGTTTGATAGTATGTTTAGGATGGAGGAATGAGAAAGGAATAACAGATTGATGTTTGGTATGGGGAATGATTCCTCAAATATTAATTTTGATTCATCAGTTTAGGGGAATACTCCATTCCTCTATTTTGAGGGGAATGAAAGTAAACACATGGTTATTTTCTACTATCATCACTCCCTTTCTAATTCCTATTCCCTCTAGGCTCTAACAAACCAACCACCCTAATTTAGTGCATTTGAGGGTGGAGAAATGAGAAAGAATAATAGATTGATACCTGGTCTGCGGAAGGGTTCATTAAAAAATGTTCATTTTGGTTCCTTGCTATAGGGGAATACCCCATTCCTCTATATTTTTTTGAGGGCGACGAAAGTAACCTACAGTTATTCCTCACTACCATCAATCTCTTTCCCCTTCCTATTTCCCTTGACAAACTAAGCACCCCTTAAAAACTACTCCTATTAAATATTTCAAGATATATTCCCATGGATATTATAGGAGCTTGAAAAGTACAGAACAAGGATATTGGCATAACATTTGAGTCTATAATTGTCATATGCTGCTCCTACGTATATATTTGCAAGGTTTTATTTCTGCATGAACAAAAAACTATTGACTTTTGCAGAGTTCAACAGAATAAGTCTCAACGGTTAGCTCACCTAAGCTGAAAAGAGAAATTCTAGGACTTTCCAAATGTGGCTGACAAAACTTGGAAAGACACGCACAAACAAAATATATTTCAAGATAAAATGTGAATATAAACGTTCTGGCATTCCTGTAGTTTTTAATCCTCACGACATTAGTTTCGAGAATCATTTAGTGTGAGCAGCACCCATTTGAAAATGATAATTCCATTTCGATAAACAACACAATATCATGAAACATCTCAAAGAAAGCAACTAGAAGCATCCAGCTCTGTAGAGGTTTCGTTATCTTAGTTTAATTAACAATCGAGATTTCTTTATCTGTCTCACCATTTATTTCCATGGAATTGCACTAAACAACAATTCAATTTCAGCATCCAATGTCAAACACGAACAATATCAACAGTCACAAACAAAAGTAATCGACCACTGCCAACTTCAGGCGGTTTACCTGACTAATTACGATGTCAAAAACACAATGATAACATCAAACCTGCTTGCATCGCAATTTCACGCTACTGAACAATAAACGAGCTAATGAAATCACAAATTCCGCATCAAATGCAAATTATATCCATAAAAAGGATCCAGCACCACAGATCTTCACGAAAACATACAAAAATCAAACTAAAACCACACATATGCATGTAAAAAATAAAAATTACGCAGAGAGAATGAAAACCTGGAGGAGGCGGTGATTGGCGCGGCGACGATGGATTCTGCTGAACCTCAGGTGACACCTCACTGTATGCAGCTTTATCACCTTCCATTGCCATGATTTCCTGTATAATCTTGGATGCGAACGAGTATTAATGAATGTGTAGAGAGATAATGTAGAGTTATGGTCAGAGCACTTGAAATCTAGAGAGAGAAACCATAGTTGAAATTTTGTGATGTGATTGTTTTGTTATGATGTGGTGGGCTTTATTTGGGAGGAAGCAATGCTTTTTTGGGCTTCTTCAGTAATTACTTTTGGGCTTATTGTTAAGGCCCAAATCATATTGTTAACTCAGTCCAAATGTATTAGTGGGCTTTCTTTGGGAGGATTTTAGTGTTTTTTACCATCTACAATGAAAAAAAAATATTTGCAATCCAAACATTATTTTTTCCTACTGTAATATCAACCAATGTAAACATTATATGTTGGGGATATAGGTTTTTAGATCCATACCTCCGACTCGATTCGATGTCAAGATTTCCTACAACACATCGCACCCACACCCACCTAAGTTTGCATACTTCTCGACAATTAATGTAATTATTGTATACTCAAAATGTACAAATTACATATTAAAAAAGTATTAATTATTTAACTAAATATATGTCACGTGAAAGTTATTACTTATTAACCGGAGAGGTATTGTTTGTTTGCATGAAAGATATTTATTCAAATGTATTAGTTTTCTTGTGTTGATGGTATAGTTGTTTTATCTAGGCGTTTCAAATTATTTTACTTTATTTTAATAGAATTATATTACTTATTTTGCCAAAGGTATTACTTATTTATTGAAAAGTTATCGCTATGTTTACCTTACTTTTTATATATATAAATAATATTTGTTTATTTTAAAAGTATTTTCGTATAAATTAATTTTCCCTTTCTGGCTTATTAAATGAAGCCACATCTTAGGTGGCAATAGGATTGACATAATATACTAATATTCCATAAGGGTATCTACAATTGATTCGACAATAACATTCACCATATCTTCCTAAATTCCACACCATTATATTTAATATATAAGGGTATCTATAATCAGTGACGGACCCAAGATTTTGACTCAGGGGGGCCCAAGTCAATTAATAAAAAAATATAAATACAAAAATTCTAAATCAATAACATAAATATATTGTATGATAAAATGAATGAATTTACAACATTTCTCTTCTATTTTTCATATTCTGAAACTGATGCATAATTGTTTCATTGCTAACATTTCTAAATACATCTTTTTCAATGTATGTAACTAGACAACCATTCAATAGTGTATCACTCATTCGATTGCGAAGAGAACTCTTGATTATCTTCATTGCCGAAAAGACTCTTTCTACTGTGGCAGTGGCAACTGGTAATATCAATGACAATTTAATCAACAAGTAAACCAACGGAAAAACAATGTGCTTCCTTGTAGAGACCATCTTCTGAGCAAGTCCTCCTATTCCATTTACTTCTGAGAAGTTTTTATCCAAACGCACATCAAAAACAAAGTTCTCAAGTTGACTCTCAAGTCCATATAGAACAATTGCAAAAAATTCGGATGGATAAAATTTTGCAAGGCGAAGCAGCTTATTTTTGTCAAATTCTGCAAATGAATCTCTAGGATCAAAACATGTCATACATAGAAGCAACTCGGTGTTCACTTCATCAAAACGATGATTAAGCTCTTGAGCTTGCATGTCAATCACAGAATAAAATAGTTCAACTTTGTAATGGTGAAGATTTGTGAACTTTTCAATTCTACGCCTTGATCTTCCTCGAGGTGCATATTTGTCATCCATGTTTGATAAAATTATCTCATTTTTGCTACAAAATTCCGAAACTTCAATCAACAAAGCCTCCCAACCATCATTTCTCAATGTTTGCAAATGAACTTTGGATATTTTCATAAGATTCATTGCATTAACAATATCTTGATACTTCCTTTGAAGAACTTGTGAAAGTTCATGTGTGATTCCCAAAAATTTTCTCATGAGATGTAAAACAAAGATAAACTCAAAGTTATTCACAATATCTACCAAATCAACTGCTTCAGCCCTTTGTGAATCATCATTACCATTCTCTCCAATATACTCAAGAACATCAACAATAGATGAAAATAAATGCATCTAGTTAATGAGAGTACCATAATGAGAACTCCAACGAGTATCTCCCGGCCGCTTCAATGTCATTTCTTGATTTAATCCTCTCCCAGTTTTGACTTCATCATTTGCAATTCCTTCAATGACCTTTTCAATTTGCTTCTCTCGAAGCATATCCATACGCTTACAAGAACCTCCAACAACATTACATACACTTGTTACAGTATTGAAAAAAGAATCAATACTTGTATGTTTTTTAGCAACGGCGACAAGTGTTAGTTGGAGTTGATGAGCAAAATAATGGATATAGTAAGCAGCAGGATTCTTCTTTAGTAGCAAACTTTTTAGACCATGAAGTTCACCTCTCATATTGCTAGCACCATCATATCTCTGACCCCTCAAACTAGAAATACTCAAGCCATGAGTAGAGAACAATGATTCGATACCTTTCTCAAGTGAAACTGCAGTTTTGTCACTAACATGCGCAAGACCAAGAAAACGTTCAATAACACATTCATTTTTATCCACATAACGTATAACCACTCCCATTTGCTCTTTCATAGACACATCTCTACACTCATCAACTAAAATTGAGAAAAAAATCATTTCCAATGTCTTTAATGATAACATTAGTAGTCTCAACTGCAGCTGCACTTATAATATCCTTTTGAACCTTTGGAGAGTTTAGCTTGAGATTTTCAGGAGCATTATGCAACACAACATTGTTGATTTCTTCATTACACGAAGCAATAACTTTCAAAAGCTCGATAAAATTACCTTGATTCAACGATTATTCGGACTCATCATTTCCTTGAAAAGCTAATCCTTGCATAATGAGATAATGCAAACAAACAATTGATGCATTCAACCTAAAACGATAATCAATCTTTGATTGTTCTGTCAATCTTTGATTGTTCTGATATTTTAGAAAAAGACACTTCAATGTGTTGACCTTGATTCATCAAATCTTGACAAGCCAATCTACATTTACTATGATCACTATTATGATCTCCAACATGATCTCTCAATCTGTCTTTCTTACGCCAAACATTAAATCCCTCAGACACAAAAACATCATGCCCTCTTTCACTACGTCCCGTCGAGAAAAGGTAACCATATAAACAAAATGCCGCATCTTTTGGTACACTATACTCCAACCAATCATTGAATTCATCAAAGCAAGATGCAACAAATTTACGTTTTCGGTTTCCATCTATCTTGAGGAAAATCATGCTCACGTGGTTGACATGGACCTTTGAGTAAGCAAACTCTACGAACCTGTTCAATTAAATGAGATGGATAGCTCATTATGTTAGGCCGTAGTCCCGGATCACTCGGAAGATTTTCCATATCAACTTCATTATCATTATTTTGATGTGGTGTTCGTTGAAGTTGAACAACGGGTGCATTTATTGAAGAGGAAGATGTCTCCACGTTGGATCGTATTTTTCCAAAGTATCTTTCCATAATCTATATCTATAAAAAAGATTGAAGTATTGGAAAATAAATTAAATGTGCAAGAACTTCCTAAATCAAAATAAAATTGATAAAATAAGTTTACCCATCTCCTACCACAATGAAATTTTTCCATAATTTCAAGCATATAAGAATTTTAAACAAAATGTAAAAGAAAAAACAATCATTTTCAATTAATCAATAAATCAAACATATACAATTTAAAGCATCATACACAAATAATTATGATGAAGTATAATGCAAATAAGAGCAAATAATAGTAAAATTTACCTTGAAATTTAATGGAGAATCAATTGAAAGAGAAAAAGAGATTAGGGTTTAAGTATTGAGGAGGGAATGGTGAAATGAAATGAGATTTGGCTGGGAATGAAATCACGTCTGTGCTGCTGGGAAATGAAATGGGATCTGTGCTGCTGCTGTTGGAGATGTAATTTTCTTTTTCTTTTTTATTAAAATATGTAAAATTACCAAAATACCCCTACTTTTTTTAAAAAAATTCAAGGGGGGCCCAGTGCCCTCCTTAGCCCCGTGTCAGTCCGTCTCTATCTACAATTGATTCGACAATAACATTCACCATATCTTACTTGTTGGATATATAGTTGTTGCAGTGGCATACATATAAGTGAGCTGAAGTGAAAATCGGGTTTCATGTCGGGTTCCATCATTTTACTTCATTGTGTTTGAGGGTAGTTAAGTCTTTTCTTGTAAAATGTTTTTCCACTTGTAAAAGTGTGTATCACGTTTCTTCTGCATGGTATGAGTTTGTTACAAAATTAGTTATCTTGGATCTTATGCAAGATACTATATGCACTACACACCCATGTATATCTTTTGAGTTCATATGAATAAAATTACAGATTTCAATTCTCTCTCTTCTTTATCACACTAGATTACACATATACTATCCTCTTCATGGTATCCAGAGCAGGTTTACTATAAATGGTTGTGCAGTTTAATTTCGGTTGGCCGACACTTGCTGCCGGAGGGAGGGGAGCTGGTTCGGGAGTTGGATAGGGCAGCTCACGATCTAATTCTGAGTATGAAGTGTTTTTCCTTGCTT
Source organism: Scutellaria baicalensis (assembly GCA_005771605.1). Lineage (NCBI taxonomy): Eukaryota > Viridiplantae > Streptophyta > Magnoliopsida > Lamiales > Lamiaceae > Scutellaria > Scutellaria baicalensis. The sequence goes on along the minus strand of CM016722.1, from coordinate 23,278,007 downwards.
CATCGGATAATCCTGGTATGATTTTAGTATCCAATCCTCTCAATGGTAAGAATTATCTCTCTTGGAAAACCTCTATGACAATAGCTCTTGGTGCGAAGTCGAAATTAGGATTTGTGAATGGATCTATAGTTGAACTACCTGAAAGTGATGAATTTTATGATAGTTGGAAGAGAAACGATTATATGGTTGTCTCCTGGATATTGAATACTCTTTCTAAGGACATCATTGAAAGTTTTGTATATTCAAAGAATGCCAAAGATCTTTGGGATATGATAGCAGAGAGATATGGTCAATCCAATGGACCAATGCTCTATAAGTTGCAGAGAGAGATATCCAGTATAACTCAAAGATCTGATAATATCATGGTGTATTTTTCACGGATTAAAAAACTTTGGGATCAGCTTGATAATCTGAGATCAATTATTGTTTGTGATTGTCCTTTAGGAATGAATGCTCTTGAATCTGAAAAACAAACAAAGTTGTTGCAGTTTCTAATGGGTTTACATGAGACTTATGAGTCAATTAAGTCTCAAATTTTGCTTATGGGGCCTTTGCTTGATGTGGATAAGGCATATTCATCATTGCTTCGAGTAAAACAACAAAGAACCACAGACTCGATGTTTCATGAAGGATATGAAAGTGCAGCTATGGTGGGAAAAGGAAATTATGGCAGATGAGCAAAAAGTAGAGGTTTTAATGGAAAATGAGCTGGAAGAGGTGGTCTATCTTACAATAGTAGAGGTGATTCATGGTTTGGTATTGATATTGATTGTCACGTGGTCCATAATAAGTTCAAGGAAGGTTTCATCAAATTGTTCCATGTTGGCTCCCAGTTACAACTTGCGGATGTCTTCACCAAAATATTTGGTTCCACATGTTTCCACTTCCTCATTTTCAAGTAGGGAATGGTGATTTTCCATCCCATTCCCACTTGGGGGGTGTTGGATAATGTAATGTGATGATTCTATAAATCTCATATCACATGCAATATTTATTCATTTACATACACAAAAACTTGCATGAGTCTAATGGATAGTTTTATAAGACCAATCATTCTTACTCAATAATTCAATCAATTTCCATATTTTTATATATAAAATATGAAGTGTGGAATGTTGATTACCTCGTTTCATAAGAAATGATCCGGGATAGACTCGTAAAATATTTGTATATTTACCATGCTCTTTTTCTTTATAGAAGGGTAACTCAAACTTCGCGCATTTTGAAGCGCCAAAAGAATGAAATTTGAAAGCTTTTCAGAAAATCCGAAAGCGCAAAAATAAGTCGATTTATTAATCTAGACCGTCAATGTCGATATTTAATCAACGGTTCATAACCTCGATCCGTGTTTATCAAGTCCGACCAATAATATTTCACCACCCCCTCCTATATAAAGAATACCCACCTCTTCCCCAATTCCCATCGCGTTCACCGAATCGTGAATACTCCTCGCAAATTTCTGTGATACCAACTCTCTCTCTCTCTCTAAATATGGCACCGAAGGCAGAGAAAAAGCCAGCGGAGAAGAAGCCTGCCGCCGAGAAGACCCCAGCGGCGGAGAAGGCTCCGGCTGCGGAGAAGAAGCCGAAGGCCGGGAAGAAGCTGCCGAAGGACGGAGGCGCTGCTGCCGCTGACAAGAAGAAGAAGAGGCGGGCGAAGAGCACAGAGACCTACAAGATTTACATCTTCAAGGTCTTGAAACAGGTGCACCCTGACATTGGTATCTCTAGCAAGGCCATGGGCATCATGAACAGTTTCATCAACGACATTTTCGAGAAATTGGCTCAGGAGGCTTCGAGATTGGCGCGGTACAACAAGAAGCCGACCATCACTTCTCGGGAAATTCAAACTGCCGTCCGATTGGTGCTTCCTGGGGAGTTGGCGAAGCATGCTGTGTCTGAGGGTACCAAGGCCGTTACCAAATTCACTAGCTCTTGAGGAAATTGACTTTCTAGGGTTTCTGCTTTCTTTTGTATCTCCGTTTCTTAATCGGTTATGGTATCTGTAGTTTTAGATCTAGGGTTATGTAAATTGGGTATTTTGATTTACAGAACAGGGCCTTGTATGATGTTAGTTTGGGTAATTGATGACTTCTTGATTCTCTGCCATATTTTTGTTGCCTGTTGCTACATTTTGTTTTAAACTAGATGCTGATTTCACCTTTTTTTTGGGGGATCTGCATAAAATTTCTTGAGTGAATTATTGATATGTTTTCTCTGAAGCTTCATATCGATTACATTAGTGCTGGAACTCAATGTATATTTGTGTATCAAGTTACTGACAAAAAATGTAAGCTTCAGACTACTGCGCGCAACTTATTGCAAGATTCTTCGTCAAACCATGATATCAGCTAAGTGTTGTCCTGTTGTTGATATATTTTATATTCAATCTGTGTTGGTGAGAGAAGCCTATTCTTAGTTTGTTGTTGATGGTGTTCACTATTGGTGATCAATTGATGTAATTTGCCTCTAGATGATTCATCCTAACCATAAATTTGCTTCGAAATACTTTTCATGTATTTTTACCTTGTGCAGATTAGGTTTACTTGTTGCAGGTGAAAGTGGGTCTTTCCTTGTTCTTGCAGTATGAAAATCTACTGCCCAGACGAGAATGTGCTGGATCTGGTATCAATGAGAGTGATTGGTAAACAACATGCATTTGTTTTTGGGTAGAATCAGTCTCTTTGTTTTGTACACGACGTGCTATAGTTATAGTGGGTATAGAAAGTTTGTTTCTAAAGCTGATTCTTTGTTTGGTGTTAGATATGATGATGCATCTTGGTGAGTGAGTCTACCAATTCTTTGAGATGCAACTCTTTTTATAGTGTTTGCTTGTTTTTCTTTTAATGGCCTCCCTCCCTCCCTCCCTCCCTCCCTCCCTAGTGTTTGTAGGGTTATTTGATTAAATTCGGGCATTGTGATGAGTTTTTAGGTAAAATGGTTGATGATTCAGTTTCCTGTGTTTCATATTATCGTCATACTTTGTGTTTGAAGCCTGATTTGGGTGTTGAATACCTTGTCTATTTACTTGTTTTCATTTCATATTGAATATGGCCCAGGTTGTAGTCTTAATGCAAACCATGAATTTGGTTTTAGCTATTATGTATCTCTAGTGGCAAAGGCCTATGATGAGAAATTCAATGCTTTAAAATTCATGTTAATTCGTCTTTTCTTCACTTCATTTCAAAGGTCTCTCAACAGTCAACAAACTCTCTTGTGTGTGTGTAACTTCAATCAACATACAGTATTCACCTCAATTGTTAAATTTATTTCTTTTTTCTTTCACCAACGCATATCTGATAACAAAGAGTAAGTCATATATAATTTTCCACTTCCAAAAAATAAATGTGTATTATTTTGTATATACTATATTAAATATGTATAAATTATAGTAATTTACAAAGTTTTGGATCAATTCTCTTTTCCGCAGATAAATGAAATTCAAAAGGCTCGAAACACTCGAATTAATTTTCACAAGCTTTTTGTCCCTGCCTAATTGCTAAACTCTCATAATAATCCGAGTTTGTGATAATAAATATAATAACAACAATAATCCATAAACCCAATTAAAGATTTGGTTCAATTAGAGAGAGAACAAAATAATCCACTAATTCATATCATAAAATATAAAAACCCTGATTCGAAATCTAACATAAGAAACCCAGCGTAGCGTTCTTCACATTAACAGATGGTTCACGAAACCCTAATTTGAACTGACTATTTGATCTAAGAGCTAGTAAACTTGGTAACAGCTTTGGTCCCTTCAGAGACGGCGTGCTTCGCCAACTCACCGGGAAGCACAAGCCTCACAGCGGTCTGGATTTCCCGAGAAGTGATCGTCGGCTTCTTGTTGTACCGAGCCAATCGCGACGCCTCCTGCGCCAATTTCTCGAAAATATCGTTGATGAAGCTGTTCATGATCCCCATCGCCTTGCTGGAAATACCGATGTCAGGGTGGACCTGTTTCAGAACCTTGAAGATGTAGATCTTGTAGGTTTCAGTGCTCTTCGCTCTCCTCTTCTTCTTCTCGGAGGCGCCGCCTTCCTTAGGGAGCTTCTTCCCAGCCTTGGGCTTCTTCTCCGCCGGAGCTTTCTCCGCCGCTGGGGTCTTCTCCGCGGGCTTTTTCTCCGCCGGTTTCTTGTCGGCGGCCTTGGGTGCCATTTTTAGAGAGAAAATTTAGGCGTGGATGAAAACGGAATAGTATTGAATGACGAAAACGTGCAACTGAAGTGAGGAACGGAGAAGGGCAAGGAATATTATATAGTAAAACGAGGTGAGCTATTATTGGTGGAATAGCGTAGACGCGGATAAAGATTGGCAGCCGTTGATAGATGCTGTGATTTGCGGTGGAGATGAGATTAATGGATTTTTATTTTCTGGAAATTCATGGCGCTTTAATTACGATGAGTAGGCGATGAGGCCATGGAAAATAATAATATATTAGTTTTGGTATATTTTATTTCTTTGGTATCATGATTTCATATATTTACGTTATATTATAGATATTTTTACATTATATATACTTTTATGTATTGTATGTATATGGTATATCCAACATAACATAAATATATGTCTAATATAACATAAATGTATGACTAATACTACGTAAATGTATGTGTACAAAATGTGTCAAAGTTAGAGTTTTTTTGAAGTTAAAGGTATAAAATCTAGGCATAAATGTATATCTAACTTAAGAGTAGGACTTATGTGCCCCGGGGGCACGGATCCTGGATTCGTGCCCCCCAACCCGAGCCGCTGACCCGCCCCTATTAATTAAAAAAAAAAAAAATTTCTTCTTCTCCTTCTTCTTCTTCACGCAGCTTTTTTTTTTTTCTTCTTCCTCCTCTTCCTCTCCTCTTCCTCTTCTTCTTCACGAAACTTTTTTTTTTCTTCCTCTTCCTCTTCTTCTTCCTCCTCCTCTTCCTCTTCCTCTTCCTCTTCTTCTTCACGCAACTTTTTTTTTTCTTCCTCTTCCTCTTCCTCTTCTTCTTCTTCTTCTTCTTGGGTGTTGTGGGCTGCGGTTTTGGGCGAGTTGGGTGTGTTGGTGGGTCTGTAGTGCTCGCCGACGACCTACTTATCTCCGGCAGTTGTACAGCGGCGAAGGAGAGGCTGGGCGATGAGTCTTGGAGAAGGGGGAAGGGAGGAATCTTAAATTAAGCATATTATAGATACATATCACTTAATCTTAAGATCAGACATTTAACACCTAAAAAGTATATATATAACACCTATAGAGTATATATTAAACATATCAGACATATAATATGAAAATATTCTAATGGTATTACAAATATACTATATAGGTGATATAAGATCACATGCATCTATAAGATATAATAAACACTATTCTTCCTTCAGATATTATGAAAATATTTTAAAGATATTACAAAGATACTTTATAGGTGATATAAAATTACATGCATTTATGATATATAATAAACACAATTCCTTCAGGTATTATGAAAATATTATAACACCTAAAGAACATACATATAACACTTATAGAGTATATATATGACACCTATCATTCAATCACATAATATGAAATCTTCTTTATATGTGATACCTCAAGAACATACATATAACACATAAATAGTATATATATAACTCATATAGAGTATACATATAACATCTATCACTGAATCACATAATATGAAATCTTCTATATATGTAATACCTCAAGAACATAGATGTAACACCTAAGGAGTATATATATAACACCTATAGAGTATAACTATAACACCTATCACTGAATCATATAATAAAACTTTAACACCTACAAAGTACACCTATAGAGTACATATATAACATCTATCACTGAATCACATAGTGTGAAATCTGGTGTGCGTGGGCGCACACCAGATCAGCTGGGGGTGCGCGTGGGGGCGCGTGGGCGCGCCTGGGTGCGGCCCACGCGCCGGGTCGGGTCAGGGGCACGGATCTAGGATCCGTGCCACAGGTGCATATAAGTTTTGTTCCTAACTTAAAGGTATTTCTAACATAACTTAAAGGACATGGCACTACAAGAATTTCGCTCAACCACAACGGTTATTAACCGTTGTGGTAGACAGATTCTGACCGTTGTGGTAGATGGTGTTGTAGTAGACCCACCTCTACCACAACGGTTATTAACTGTTGTCGAAAACATCAACCACAACGGTTATTAACCGTTGTGGTTGAGTCATGTCTAAGACAACACCATGTACTACAACACCAAAATATTGTCTACCACAACGGTTAATAACCGTTGTGGTTGATGTTTTCCACAACGGTTATTAACCGTTGTCAAAAATATAAACCACAACGGTTATTAACCGTTGTGGTTGAGGGATGTCTACGACAACACCATCTACCACAACGGTAAAAAAATTGTATACCACAACGGTTATTAACCGTTGTCGAAATTATCAACCACAACGGTTATTAACCGTTGTGGTTGGGCGTTACACCCAACACTACCACAACGGTGTAAATTGTCTACGACAACGCTTTTAACTGTTGTTGTTGAGTTACAGACTTTTACAACGGTTTTTTGATCGTTGTCGTAGAGGTCAACTGAAACACTTATTTACAACAGATTGTAACCGTTGTCGTTTTGAATTCAAAACGACAACGGTTTGTACAAGCCTTATTAACCGTTGTGATTTTGATGTTTTCCACAACGATGTTTTCCCTGTTTTCGTGTGTTGTCCTTGTACAACATCTATATATAATTGAAATGGCAACGAATACACCCATCATCACAATATTATCAACATCATAAACATTGTTCACAATCAACATAACCTAAAAGTTAATACGATCATCCTCATGATACTATTAGCTAGGTAACTAGGAATTACAAAGTCAAAATAATCCACAATACATATCATGCATCTTCCCAAGATTAAATGTTTCATACATCCACCAAATTACAAATTTTAACAAATGATCCAGAAACCTGTTCGTTTGCCATTTTCAGTAGAGTATCCAACAACATATGTACATGAGCTCACAAATAGCTAGTACAAAAAGGTAGCAAATTTAGAAATGCCTGCAAAAGTTCATAAAGTTAAAAAGAGAATTAGTTATAAACAAGCAGATATCCACCTGCAGATTAGTTATAAACGCTATCACAAACAAATATATTTACCAAATCTACCTGCTCAAATTATCTAGAAACAGAAATCCACCCAAAAACACCTCCACAGCAAACTACATTTCCCTGTCCTGTAAATCAAACTCAGGAAAATGAGAGAAAAGAAACCAACTCCAAAAATCAGATCTAAATTGGGATTTGAAATTTAAGAAACACACTTTTAAACAAGAGATCCATTCAATATCAGCCGCAAAACTTTAACGCCTACAATTCATCCATTATTGATTTCATTGCAGAAATCATTAACATGGCTACACTTAAGCATAAGCAAGAACCTATGCAGCAATAATCAACAACTCGTTGTCCAGCTACAAGATAAAACATCATATCTCTAGATAGCAAAATAAGGCTTCCCCAAGCAACAAAGATTTTCATTGTACATGAAAAGGAACCATCCTATTTTACAATACCATCCTATTTTACAATACCAACTTTTTCCAATAAACCAATGATAAAATATTCATTAATCTCCAAAAAAGTATAAAAATGATGACATAATTATCTATATCTATATTTGTATAACGGGCCTAGAAGCTGGTCGGTCCAATGTCATGCAATATTTTATTAGCCCAATAATCAATCAAGCCCAAATCGTAGCCCAATTATATTTCCTTTCAAATGACACCAACAAGCTTTGGCAAAGTTCATCATGAGATTCTCTTTTTCTTTAGGTAGACATCTCTTCAATTGTTTTACTCAATTCCTAAATTTCTCAATCTTAATCAAAACAGTATGAAGGAAGCAGGAAGACATATCATGAATGGGAAGGCATGCAAGAAAAAGAACCTTTCTTATCATGGGCTGGTTTGTGGGAACAATTGTAACTTTGAGCTTGTATATACTCTCGAATTCTGAACTCTCAGTAGCAGCAGTACCAGTCATGCCACAAAGTTTGGGAAACTACAAAAACCATTGCAGCCAAACATTAGTAAGTTCACAGTAGCAAGAAAAAAGTGGCCCTACCATGGGTTTATAAATCAAAATTGCGACTAGACACATTATTAAGTGGAGACACAAACCTGGAGAAAGAAGTTCTGGTAACTAATTGAAGTCAGGGTCACTGTTTCATTTTGTATGGGCAGTCCTTCTTTTGCTTCAACTGCCTAGTGAAGACCGTCGCTCCAGCGTCTCCCCTATGAGCAATCAATAAACTTATATAGTCAATCCTTAAGAAAGTGAACTGGAATACTCGTGTTCAATTATTTCTAAAAAAATCATCTCTTGAAATGAGCAGGGAAAGAAATGAGGAATATATAACTCCAGAGGAAGAAAGAATATATAATTGAATAACACCGATTCGCACTTAGAATCTCAATACAAGTTGCAACTGCAAATTTTGTGATTATAAAACTCTAAACTGGTATGATTCTACATTGACAAGCATATTTTAACAAATACTAGGAATCTGGAATGGTAATTTCATTTTTCACCTAGTTATTTCCAACAAACAGGCAACTGCTGATTCCATGAAGCAACGAACCAAAAGCAGGACTTTTATAACCAAAAAGCTTTTACTCCCATCATACTCTAACCAGTAAAGTTGCACTGGCACCAGAACATAACAATCAACTAAAACACTGGCAGTCATATTTGTGAAAATGCAGAAACAAGCTGGGTTGACACTTGTATTCTGAAAGAGCCACTCATTTGATCTTGATCCTTGAGGATCGAAAGTGAAACGTTTCACGAAGATGAAGTAAGAACAAGCTCTTATGCTCTGTATAATGAACAAAATCTTTTAATATGACTCACTAGACATCAAAGAATTACAATCAAGACAAAGAAAGTCGTTGGACCAAACAACCTTCCTTCAGTATTCATGAGCACAAAGTTTCAGCAAGATAATAATCATAAAACTTAAGGTTCTCATACATGCACATTTATCCAAGTATATCATGCAGTTCATAAACAAAAGCATATACATAGATATTAGTGGATGGTTATTGGACAGAAAACGTTGAGGATTTCCCTATAAGGTATAAATAACACCTGCACCCACGAGCTGTCTTACAGTTAGAAAAATGCAGTGTTAAGACTCTGTGCCTCAGGAGTAACACCCACCCCAATCCTCTCAGCTTCAGCCTCTGCTTGTCTGCAATTTCAACCAAAAACATCTCAACAACAAACCCTTCAGCCCATCAACAAATTAGCACCAGAAAATCAGAGCAAATATTAGGGCTACCAACCTGTTCGACGATGCACTTGACCAGCGCCGCCGATCTCCGTCCCACCGGAGATCTCGTCTACTCACCGAATCGCCGCTACCCACTCCACGCCTTATCGCATAAGAAGAGAAAGAAGCTAAGAAGAAAGAACGATATCAAACCCGCTGATTCAACACAGGACTCGACCCCTTCAACGCTTCTTTCGCTCTATACCCCTTTGGAGGTGGCGTCCGCATCAGTCGAAGTGGTGGAAGTGGCGGTAGGGGCAACGGTGGGGGTGGTGGCAGCAAAGAGAGAGGGGGCAGCAAATGGTGTGGGGAAGAGGGAGAGATAGCTAGGGTTTTGAAAAGATGAGAGACGAGAGACGACGGTGAGGGATGGAGACGGGGGCGGCGATGGCGGGGCAGCTGCGGCAGGGGCAGCGATGACGGGGCAGCTGCGGCGGGGGCAGCAAGTGGGGAAGAGGGAGAGAGCTAGGTTTTGAATTAGGGATTTTGAAATAAGAATTCAATTTTAACACTTGGTCATTTTCTATATGTAAAACTACTACTTTAATTTATTTGTGACCCCCAATTACATATACTTACAATAAATACTATATAACAAAATAACTATAACACAATATATTATCTTATATATATGTTATTTTAATTTTTCATTACAATTTATTACTTGATAATTTTGTAATTATAAATAAATAAACTTTAATTCACAAAAATAATTGTTTCACTTAATTCATCATATATCATTTATAGTTTAATTAAACAATTTTAGTTCAAGTTTAATAAAAAAAGATTTCAAGTTTAATAAATAATATATATATTAATTATATAATTATATAAATTTATAGTCACAACACACTTTTAACAACAGATATTATCAGTTGTATAGTTAATATATAAACAACACACTTTTAACAACATATATTATCAGTTGTATATGAGTAAATTGCACGCTAATAGACAACAGATATGAAGTGTTGTTAAAGTTGTTGTCTATTCTCGAAAAAACATGACAATAGACAACAGAGCATGAAATCAGTTGTCTATTAGCGCAAAAACACGCTAAAAGACAACAGATTTCTTAATATCTGTTGTAAATATTAGTAACGACAACATTTTAGACAAAATCAGTTGTCTATTCAATGTTGTCTATTGGCGAATTTCTTGTAGTGAGGCGAGCAGAAGCGGTTTTGCAGAAGCCACGAGAAGTAGCAGAGCAAGCTTGGCTACAACGAAAATGGAAAGGAAGAGAGGGAGAAATACACCTCGTCGCCGGCGCACCTTGTCGCCGCCACACCTTGTCGCCGCCGCACCTCGTAGTACCGCCGACGTCGATGGCAGTAGAAATCGGCGATTCACCAGGGTAGAAATCGAATTTTACTGCTTAGGGTTGATTTTGGGGGTAAAGACTGATTTTCCCCCTTAATTTTTTTAACAATATCATATTTATATATTAAATACCATGTACATTAAAATGAATTAAAGTTGTGTAGTCTAGTGGTTTAAAGTGAACTCTACTCTCTAGAGTTCAAATCCTGCTAGACTCTTATTTTTTTTATTACTATTATTGTATAAATTTTTTAATTCTATATTTTTTTTGTATATGTATGCTAAATTATAGTTTTTTTACTACATCATATAAATTTCTTAACACTATACATTTTTTTATATATTATACTTAATTACTAAAATGTGAAAATTATTATTATCAAACGTCACAAGGAGCATCATCATCACATGTATATATATTTATACATCTACCAAAGATAGGGGTGGCCTAACATTAATAGACTCGATAAACCATATATATCATGCATTTCTAAGCCTTAACTCTTCACCAATACATTCATTTTACACACATAGAACAACTCATCACTTCAAGAAATGTTGAACTCACAATCATCTAATCCAAGCTTAAACCTAAAAGCATAGCCCTAAAGCTTGCGCTTAACTTCTTGCTCGCCCTCACGATCACCTTTGCTCGAACCACCCTCTCGATCTCCATTCATCAATAAAAAAGATAACCTTAATTTTATCTCCATTCATCAATAAAAAAGATAGCTTTGAAGGTAATTTTATCAACAACAACGGTTTTCTTTACTGTTGTCCCTACCGTTGTCGTTGAGCCAAAAATGCGCTCAACGACAACGGTTTTATTGTGTTGTTGTCCCAACCGTTGTCGTTGTGCGAAAAAATTCTCTCAACGACAACGGTTTTAATTGTTGTTGTCCCAACCGTTGTCGTTGAGCGAAAAAATGCGCTCAACGACAACGGTTTTATTTGCTGTTGTCCCAACTGTTGTCGTTGAGTGAAAAAATACGCTCAACGACAACGGTTTTATTGTGCTGTTGTCCCAACCGTTGTTGTTGAGCAAAAAAATGCGCTCAACGACAACGGTTTTATTTGATGTTGTCCCAACCGTTGTCGTTGAGCGAAAAATTGCGCTCAACGACAACGCCACAAAAAAACCGTTGTCGTTGAGCGCATTTTTTCGCTCAACGACAACGGTTTTATGCAAAACTGTTGTAAAATTGTTTACCACAACACAAATGGCAGAAAACCGTTGTCCTTCCTGTGTTGTTGTTGAGCGAAATTCTTGTAGTGTGGCCAAATTTTAAAAAGTAAGTGCGAAAAAAGAAGAAGAAAAAACGGGTCAGATGCTCCAAATACTCAAACAAATTTTATATTATTATTTATGTTATCTCCTTTTCTCTTTTTACCTCTTTCGTAATATTACAGTATAAAGAAAAAAAAAACAAGAATGAAAGCAAATAATTAGATGATGATGATAATTTGATATGTGAAAACTGACTTTGTTTTTTTTTTAGGCGTTTAATTGATAGTTTCATCTTTCAAACTTATATCGATAGTTTATAACTTTCAAACTCCATATATATTAACCTATACTTTCGATTTTAAACCAATGAAATTCCAAATGACTTTACAGATAATTTCATAGTTACAAAATGAGATAATTGTTTATTTCATTTTGATCTTCCGTTTTAAATGAGTTTATTAGTTATCTAACTGTAAATTAAATTTTAGTATTCTCTGTTTAATTCGAACAACAAATTCACAATCGTGAATAAGGTATTTCATTGGTGTATCAATTATCGTAACATTAGACTTAATTTACTGACACTGAACAATAAGAATTTATGGAATACTTTAAATATGTGTGACTAGGTACCATATATCGTACACAATCATATCATGCAATGTATTGAAACTGTTGCTACATCGAAATTTAAGTAGTAGATATACCGTACACAATCATACCTAGGTTAGGTTTAGTTATATACCAAAAGTATAATAGTATCGAAAAAATTATTTTTCAAAACTAAATTGAAATATATATTTTTCATTAATATTAATTAATTAATTATTGTTTGCAACACATATAGTAATTTAAAATATGAGAGCCCAACCCATATTACACAAAAATATATTAAGGAAATAAATTTTTAACATCCAACACTTTGACTTTGACGTGTACTTTTGTACCACAAAAGATAATAAAGTGATATTTTCTACACTATTTTGACTCGATCATGAGAAATGATTGATTAATGATCGGGTGATGATATATTCTATTTATTTATACTATTATTTAACAATTGATTTATCCAACAAATCATATAAATTGATAAAAGTAATTAAATTGATAAATGAAGCTCGATTAATAGAGGAAAAATGAGGATCGTTTAATTGAATGATTTTAGATATATTGAATTGAAACTGTTTGAAATTAAACTAGTCATTGTAAATAATTAAACGAATTTACAAATATTAATCGAGCCACTAATTTCCTCTATTAATCAAGTCACTATGTATTTGACATAGTGACTCGAGTAACCATGTAAAAAACACAATTTGTTTGGTTACCCGAACCACTATGTCAAATACATAATGGTTCGAGTAACCATGTAAAAAACCAAATTTGTTTGGTTATGGTTACCTGAACCACTGTCAATTTGACATAGTGGCTCGAGTAACCAAACAAATATTAATCAAGCCACTAATTTCCTCTATTAATTGAACCACTTTCAATTTGCAAAATTAATCGAGCCACTAATTTCCTCTATTAATCGAGCCACTATGTATTTGACATAGTGGCTCGAGTAATCATGTAAAAAACACAATTTTTTTTTTGTAGTAACTCAATGGTTGTCACAGTAGATTTCCACTGCAATGTCATTTCTTTTGCATATTCTCAGGTGTACTTTAATTTCCTTTCATTTCATAGTTAGATGTTCACATGTTGGATTTACTGTTGATTTGAACATTCATTCATGGGTTGCTCAAGTCTCATCTATTTAAGTGAGAATGAGTTTCCAACACTTATAGATTCAATTCTCCAAAGCCGTGAGTTAGACAAGGTGTGAAAAATTTGAAGAATTATCAAGTAACTTATCTCTCTCTTGTTTTTTATATCATTTGTTTTGAATATTTGTATCATTTAAAATTATAGGCAGTGGCTCGTTTATGTTTCTTGTTTCAATTCATAGGTAGTGACTCATGTAAATTTAAATTAGGTAAATGTTTGGGTTTCTTGTTTGATCATATATGTAGCTATAGTTGTCCGTATAACAAAGTAAGTAAGTATTTATTAAAATAGTGGAATTAGTGGAATTATTACATTTTAAGAGTTCTCCTTTAATTGAATTGAAAATGGTAGATCGTTTAATGCTTAAATTGGTCAAGAACACAGTAGTTGCTCGTTTAAAGAATTTTCCAATGTATATTATTAAAAAATTCATGTACTTGAAAAACACAGTGGCTCGTTTAAAGGTATTTTAATATTAATAATTCCAATATATAATTCTATTAAAGTAGACAATTTAAATAGATCGTTTAAAGGATGAATTTTAATAATTCCACTCTCAAACCATAATTAAATTATGTCGTTTAATTGAATTATATATGCTTGTTTTATCTAGTGATTAACTCGATTGTTTTAATTATTCCAATTTAATTCCATTTTCAGATCATATTATCGAAACATGTCTTTTTCGGTGGTGGTTTCGTTTGGAGGCCATTTGGGAAGGTATTCAGTATGTAAATGGTTCCTAAGAGTTGATCAATCTTCCAAGACTCACGTACATGGATTTATTGACCTCCATTCATGGGATTGTGCTTGCTGACTTCAATTATTGGGAATATGTGATTCATGAGCTAAGTGAGTATAACGGCAAATTAAAGAAAAAAAATCAAGTCTGATTTTGATTTAGAAGAGGTTTTTATTCAGATGATTCTATTTTGGTTGTTTTTGTTTCCCTAAAGAGGATGGATCTTGGATTATCCGCGGGGTCGTCCTATCAGGATCAACAAGCTTCAATGGATGAGCAAGAAAATCAAGGTTCTCAAACTTTTTTTCCGTTCAGCTTTGAAACTCCTTCGAGCTATAATGTCAAGATTGTACATGAATTCAGCCCTCTAGCTATTCCTACTAGACTCACCGACGATGAAGAATTTCACTCGAAATGAGATTTAGCCTTTGGGAACTGAACTACTGAAGCCGGTATGTCTTTAAATGAACGGTGGGCACCCCGACCATCATCATGCGGGAGAGACAATAATCTTAAGTTTCTCGACCTGAATAGTCATGCCCCAGGGTTTGACGAAAAAGAACCGGATCATGGACAACACAGAATTTTCGCTGATGACGATAAAGTTGATAATTACTTTTATATATACGATATGTAAATACTTAATATTTTCACAACTTATTAATTTCATTGTCCACATATTTCCATAAGATCAAGAAGACGGTTTTGCGTTAGATGAAGATGTTGACGCAACGTTGGATGAAGAGCAGCGCGAGGCTTATGCGGAATTTTGTGATTAAACAATGCAGCCGGAATGGTATATTCCCGATATGGATGGATTTGAAGAGCCAGAATCATGGGATCTTTTACACGTTCCGCATGGACTTGAAAAAGGATATGTGTATAACAGTAAGTCAGATTTGAAAAATGTAGTCGGGATGTACCATTTGGAGAATCAGGTTGAATATCGGGTCCAATATTCGGATAAGTACAGGTGGAATGTAAAATGCAACCACGACGGGTGTCGATTAGTACTTCATGCATCTGAGAAACACGGTATCTGGAAAATCTCCAAGACTGTAATGCCGCACAGCTGTGAGCATGACTTAAACAACTGCGCATCCCGCAGAATCCCTTCCGCGGTGATTGGTGAATACTACATTGAGCAAGCTAGTAACGAAAATTTCAATCTTGTACCGAGGGATATGATTCGAGAAATGGGTCAACGATATGGTTTGAACATCAGCGTGAAAGTCACAAGAAAAGCTAAACGTCACGCTATGTACAAGGCCTATGGCGATCCGAAGCACTCATTTTGCTTGCTTCAATTGTATTTACATGAGTTGGTGGATTGATAATATCGTTATTTGATGCATTTTAGGGCTTAATTTCATATCATTTTGTGTTGAAAAGCATGCAATAGTGAGATTTTATTTAGATTTCATTATCTTTTTAAGATTTCATGTTTTTTCTTGATTTGAAAGGAATTTGATAGGTTTTAGCACAAAATGAAAGTCCAATGGAATCTAACGCCAAGTTGGAGTCGAGATAGGGAGTCGATAAAACACAGTTATGGGAAAAAATCATATCTCGAGCTCTAGAAGTCCAAATTCAATGTTTCTTGTCTTGTTAGAAAGCTAAGAGGGAGTTCTACAACTTTTATGTTGGAAGATTTCATCAATTCCTCCTTCAAGAGAGAAGAATAGTACAAGAAGTTGAAAGTCGTGCAAGAATGTCCTGATTTTCGTCTTGACAGGGCTTGAGTAATTGGATATAACTTGGTTTACAAAACTGATATTGTGATGAAATTAGTGGCATAGGATAGCTAACTTGAAGGGATACAACTTTCATGAAGAAGTCAAAGCCCAATTATGAGCGTAAGAGGGCCGAATCGAGGCTGAAAGCGGGGAGTTTGGGCCACCCGGGTCACTTGGCCGGGTCGGTGGTCTAGTTGCGGGTTTTTAGGCCTATTTGGACTCCTATTTGGATACAACTTGCTCCAAGTCCGATTTTTACCTACTTAGATACAAATTAGGACTTGGGAAAAAGAAGATTTGGAGAGACACAGAGATCTATACACATCAAAAATTGATCCACATCTTGAGAGCAAGGAAGAAAGCAAGGAATTGAAGATTCAAGAGTCAAGAGGAGCAACCAACAATCACAAATTGAATAAGCTTTTCTTTGATTTTATTTCTAGTTTTGATCATGTCATTTTGTAATTTATTTTGCTTTACGAACATAATTTTTGGCTAGGGGTCTCGTGATCTTAGGACACGAGAGTAGTTCTATGGATTTCTTGTTGAATATTTAGTTTTAATCTTTCCTCTAATTCATGATATTTTATTCATGCTTCCTTGTGCTTATTCCATGTATGAGTTCTGGCCAAATTTATGCATGCTCTAATTAATTAGATTGAGATCGAGAGATGATATCTGATGCATTCCCAATTAAATTGCCTGGATCGAGAGATTGGTAAATAATTGGGGTGAGAATACGATCTTAGGAGCTTTTAGGAGTTGGTTATTAACTGCGAGGTAGAGATACAGACATTAATAATCGATCCACGGGTTAAGTTGCTCGAGAGAGAGGTTAATCTACAATCGTGATTGCTCACATAAAATAATTGGATTTGGGGTTGATTTTTGCTAGATTAGTAAACTTGATTAAAGTATAATGAAATCGTTGTCTTAGGATCCTTGTTTGAATCTTGATTTTCTTGATATTTTCTTGTTTGATATTTTTATTCCATTTATTTGTTTCTAGACATAGGTTAATTAGATTAAATTCTCTCAATTAGGTCACCTAGATAAAATTAGGTAAATTAATTAGGTAGTTAACATTATTCTAATTCACTAATCTCTGTGGGATCGACCTTGCTCGCCCTAACTATAGTTGACACTGTACACTTGCGGTATAGGCTAGAAATAGACCATCGATCATGGATGCTAATCTTGGAACGTACACTGCCTTGGAAACACACCCTTTCGGTAAATTCAAGTTTGTGTTTTTTTGCCTTGGCAGCATCAATAATTGGATTTCGAAATTATGGTCGCCCTGTTATAGTTGTTGACGATTGTCACTTGAAAGGCTTGTACAGATGTATTAGTTTTGTTGCGGTGACAAAATATGAAAACGACCAAATTTACCCCTAGCAGTAAGAATTGGAAACATAGAGAATGATGAGTCCTGATCTTGGTTCATGAAGCATGTTAAGGAAGCATTCAGATGCCCAAACGACCTACTCATCGTATCTGATCAACACGCAAGCATTAGTAATGCGATACAAGAGCACTTCTCAGAGGCCACACATGGACTTTATTGTTACCATATTAGGTAAAATTTGGCCAAACACGGGTCACATTTGGTTAATCTGTTCCAAAGAGTCGCATACTGTTATGACCCAAATGAGTTCGATGAGTAAGTTTATCCCCATAGAATTATTTATACTACGTATTTATGATTTATCTTTGTAATAAACAGTCTACTGATGGGTGTAATCAGTACATTGCAGAAGGCCTAGGACACCAGGTGGTCTCGCGTAAAATGTCCAGTACGTCGATATAATTTCATAACATCGAATGTCGTGGAGGTTTGGAATGCACGACTCGTTTGGGCAATGAAGTTGCCTGTTTGTTCATTCTTAGAAGCTGCTCGACGGATTATGGAGAAATGGTTTGCCAAGCGGAGACAGATGGTAGACGAAAGGGAACACTCTGTGACGAAGTCCATTCACGACAAGTTAATCAAGCGGCAGCGACTTGGTCGACAAATGGATGTCTCTGAACTTAGAAGAAATAAATTCAAGGTTGTTTCTAACGGTCAAGTCCATGTAGTAGACTTGGACCAATATCTGTGTACATGTTGGGAGTTCCAAAGCGAGTTCATTCATTGCTCACACGCATATGCTGCCATCAGGTCCGTCTACTGGAATCCTCGTAATTGTTATAAACTTGGATTCAGCCGGACTACAATTCTCTATGACTGCTTTAGTTTTTTCTGTGTGGTTTCACAGTTTTGCAAAAGGGTCGTTGATCAGTTATGTGTCGCCTTACTACACAACGGCATGGTTGAGGGGAATGTGGGCAGCCGAGGTTATGCCTGTACCAGAACCACAATACTGGACAAGGCACGATGTCTCTCAGCTACAAGTCTGTACGGCTCCAGATAAGCCAAGACAGGCCGGGTGACCTAAAACTACTCGTATACCTTCTACAGGTGAACATTCTACTGGACGTCCTCTTAGGTGTGGGACATGCGGTTGTTGTGGAAGAGCTGGTCAATTGAGCTACCTGTACGGAGTACATTCCCCAAAGTTCACACCTTATTTTGGATGAGCTTGAGGCCGATGACCCTAACACCGTGGCTCACGTACCTACCCGGAGAAAAAAAAAAGACATGTTCTGTGTGCGGTTCAGATTCACACACAAAGGAGGTGTCCTACGTATTTGGCTCAATCTTAATAATATATAACATTGAGGTGTATTTCCGAAAAACAAATAATAGTATATAAGTACATGTGTATATGCTAATTAAGAAAATCTCGTGCTACAGTGTCTTCAGATGTGGAGTACTTGTACACTGCTAGGGCCATATCTCTTCGAATGGCTTTGTTGGGTCCCAATAAGTGTCGTAGTAGGCTTAGAGGGGGGGGGGGGAGGTGAATAAGCCTACTGTAATTTCAAAATTTTCTTCTTTCTATCGGCATAGTTCCAGAATCAGTAACCTTTTGGGAGGTTACTGATCAGAATGGTTGCAGAAGCTTTTCTCTCTTTTGATGTGCCAAGTATAGAAGATGTGCTACTTAACATAAAGTATGCAAGTAAAGCAGTAAGCACATATAGACGCATGATATACAGAGGTTCGAAAGTGGAGTAATCCTTCTACATCCTCTCTGCCTCTTCTCAAGAGGGAAACTTTGTTAAGCTAGTTGCTTTACATAGCCCTATCTATTACAACCCTCACTTAACAAGTAAGTAGCAAGCCTTCACACAGCTGCTTGCCTACTTTCCTAACTGACCCACACAGGATCCTACTCTACCCACCCAGGGTCCTCACTTTCTTCTTCAGAAAGTGGAAAGCTTAGCAGGACTTGCTCCTCGAACTAAGCACTCCAAGACAGTCCTTAAAAGGTTTGTCTTCCTTCTTCTTCAACTGGATGCAGCAAGCTTGAGTTTCGTTTGCAGGTTGATCTGCTGAAGCTTGCTGCAGGACTGACTGACTGAGTATGCGTCTTTGGGGTGTGGGGTGTTTGAGCTTCTCTTTTCTCTCTTCTTCTTTTGCTCCCCACTTTTCTCTTTTTTCGTTTGTGTAGTCTTCCCCCTCTTTTCTACGCTCACTTCTCACGCTTTCTCCTGTTTGTGTGTTATCTCTTCTGCTCTTGCGCGCTCTCTCTTCTTTTCTCAGTCTTTAGTCTTCTTCTATGTATAGATTAGGAAATCTGCCCATTGAAGGTAGATAGATTTCCATCATTGATAACGCCGCACTTCTTCTGACACACGCAAGTCTTTTGCTTTCCACGTGTCTTCTTCTGATTGGCTTCTCTTCTCTTCTCTCTACCGGTAATCTTCTTCTGTCTACCGGTAACTTTTGACTTTCTTCCCATACATGCTTTGTAGTTTCCTCCTCGCGCTCACTCTGGTGCTTCCTTCTCTGGCTTGCTTCATCAGGTGGCTTGAGGCTTCTGTAGCATGCTGCTTCTGCAGTATGCTTAGGCAGGTAGCTTCTTGTCTGGTAGCTTGCTGCTTTTCTGCTTCAGTAAGTTCTCTTCCAGTAGCTTCCTGCAGTCATCAGTATCCTTATTAGTTCACCCGATTCTTTTCACCATTCTCTTCAGTATCCTTCATTTGACACTTTCTCTGATCTTTATCTTTCTGCAGTAACTCTTTTACAGTAACCTATCCCAAGATTGGTTATGCTTTAGAGTTACTTTCTTAAGGTTTTATCTCATCAAAACATACTTAAATGTTTCCAACATGCTTCTATTTTCTTCCTATGGCCAAATCATGGACTTGGGAACTGCCCTGTTATCATACTCTCAACCTACAACAGAGCGTATCCCCCACAAGATATAGGATCCGTCTCCTGATAAGTCTGGTTAGCGTTCCAGAGTACCAGACTCCACTCAATCTCAGACCCTGCAGGCGCGGTATGACCTGTCCCGCAACGGCTCGTCTTCTCATAAAAAAACATCTCTCGAACAGCCTACGCAAATTACGACGTAGCCCCAGAATCTGTGCCCATCGCATCTACTCTATCTTTTCGGTGTACTCATGTCGCACACTGTTGGTGAGAGTAACGAAGCAGTTCTTGATGTCAATGAGATAAGCAACCCAGTGACCGTTCAGGTTCACTACGGTGATCACCTGGTGAAAGGGAACACTTAATTACATAAGCCAAATATCATTGCCTTATTTAAATGAAACTTAACAAACTGTACGTCATATATAAGTGTTTAGTGGAATTATGAAGGACTTGTCAGGAGTCTGGAATTGAATTGAAAAAACAAGACTTACGTCATGAGTCAACTCTGCCCATGCCTTTACGTCCAACCACCGTGGCTTCGTACCAAGTACGTAACCAATAAGTCCACCTAGATTCGAGATGCTGAAATCCTCCCGTACATTGGGCATGTAGTTCTAGACCTCGGTCTCTCCGCTGTGGCGTTCATCCTAAATAGCTTGCGTCGCAATCTGTATGAGAAGTAAAGCATAAAGGAAATAAGTCACGAAAATCAGGTTTTTTGCAACAAAACATCTATAATAATTCATTTAAACTTGGAAAGATTGACTCACCCAAAACCGGGTGTCCACAATCTGATATCTGGCTTTGAAATCACCCTGTTTACCAAGAACTTCTAGGTGACTCTGAAGAATGCCAAGGTACGCATCAATTTTCTGTCATGAAGTAAATACAATTAATCAAGACTAAAATCTGCCAAATATTAAGAAAGGTAATTTAAAGAAACCATTCCAAACTTACCGTGTTTTCCATAGCTTGATTAACGTCTATGAAATAAGCAAACCAAGTCGGGCCCACAGCGAGACCAATCCCCACATTCCGCTTGCAAGACAACACAAATGTAATGCCTCTTTAAAAATAGAATGTCCAAGTGTAACATAGAAAGTAACTTTGATAACATACTTTTTAACGAGTCGGTCATCTTTCGCACAGTACGCCCGAAATTCTCGTAATTTGGTATTGACTCTTCTAGAAGGCTCATTCGGGAGAAAGGACTGTGAACATATTGAGACGGATGACGCTCTCTGACAGCATGGACCGCCAGACTAGTGGGTGTTCTACGAGCAGATGGTGTCTCAGATGGCCGATCAGGGACCATACTATCCAAGGAAATATGAGCATCCCTGAGCAGTGATGTGCTAAATTGGACTGGTGTGGGCAGCTCTACGGGCACAGCTGTAGGAGAGCCAAAGTCAGCTGGGAATGTCTGCGGAGCTGGAGTGTTATGTGCATCAGCTGAAGGTACTCCATGAGACGGCCACGGTTCCCAATCATGTTCTACCCCAGGCTGATCCCAAGTAGGCTGTGTCCACGATGTAGACGGATAAAACCTCTCGTGATAGGATTCCCTAATGGGACTTTGATGCCCGTAGCTGATGAAGTTATCCACGTAAGACTCTAACCGCTGGGCTCTGAATCCATATACTCCCGGAGTTGCTTATTTTGCTCTTCATAGTATTGTTGCAGGTGAGCACTTAGCTGCTCAATTCTCTGATCCACATAACCGGTCACACGAGAATACATATCATTGGGAGCAGCCTTCGGCTGTGGAAGATCAGGAGTCGGGTGCCTCTATGCCATCGGCTCTGCTGTCACTGGAATGCCGAAAAAAAAACTTTCTCTAATATTCTGGGAAAAGGGCTCAACTGGTCCATCCGGTCTACCCCCATCCAAGGACTCCTCTGCTTCGTCCACCACCGGTGTTTGCACTACCGGACGTGTTCGAATCCTTGGCCTTCTAGAAGCACGAGTAGGCTGTGAAATTGAAGGACAATCTATATGGGCCTCAGCCTCTAAGGCAACAGGCTGTCTTGCTCCTCTATGTTGTGCATGCCCACGAGCCACTGTACCACGTCGTGGACCATAACGAGTTCGGGGGGGCTGAACGAGTGTATATATGTCGAGGTCGACGCCCATCTAGTAAGGTTTGACATACTCCTCTGGTGTCACCTCTAGGGTCTCAAGACACTGAATACCCTGTAGAACAGAACAATTTCATGAGACTTTTGAATCTATCTGACAATAATCAAAGAAGATTAAATAAAACGTAAAGAGTCTAGTGTAATAAAACAAGGGTCATGCAAATACCTGCTCGTCCAGTATGGTCGACACATCAATCTCAGACCTCTTGAGGGACCACTTTAAACATCGAGGCATGGACATGCTTGTATCCAGTCGGTGCCCGGTAAAAGGTAGACGTGAATGGGATTGCCTCAAACGCCCATATCTGTTGTCATGACATTACGTAACTGCCTTGTTATTGAAAACATACAAAATAATGTAATGTAGATAAAATGAAAATAATCAAATAAGAATACCAGTAGGGCTGTCGAGAATCCGTAGAAGTGGTAGGAGGGAATTCTTTCCCCATGGGGCAGCATTGTCGGAACCTTGTCAATGTATTTTAAAAGGTTCAGATACGAAAACTTACCTCATGGGAAATTCTCCCACTGCTCATCATCCTCTACCAGAACCCACACCCACGGTTCGACAACATACTTCTCCGGATCCACACCGAGAAGTATGCAATGCTGTATCAGGATCTTCACAATCTTGTGCGTATCCTGTACAGAACGTCTCAACTCCCCGTTGTTGAATCTATCTAGTAAGTCCCTTACACTCACTTGTGAGGAATTAGCATGAACTCTATATTAGAGTGAGTCCTCGTCTGGCTGGTAGTCTCCACTCGAGTTAAATTCAAAATCACCGAAGCGCAAACCAGTAATTAGTGTGAACTCTCTCTTCGAGAACCGACAAAGGTGACGGTCTCGGCCAACATGGAACCATCGCTCATCAATCGGTACGGCTCGACCACGCACCTGGCGTGTCATAAGGACATGTAGAAACTGCTTGCAAATGACTCTATCGGTGTCCCATAGCAGGAAGTGTCCAAAAGACGTCCCAAGAAACTCGTGCTCACACTGAGGTCCTACGCGTCCAAATTGTGCCCTGATATCATCGAGGATACTGAGACGAACATAGCCATTTACGTAGGCTATATGTCCCTGTAATGCCTCACGTACCCATACCGACTTGTACTATATATTAAAATTCAATCAGTATGCATTAAAGTAAATTAAAATATATACAGTTATTTAATCACTAACAATGATAAAATATTTCTACGTGACAACATAAAAATGTGGAGATTTTTATTAAAATTGTAACACATTTGAATATTTAAATACTAGAATAAAATTGGTCCAAAATCTTGTAATTAAAAAATTGGTCCAAATTTTCTCAAACCACTTACCCGACCGACTTCTAGCTTTGAAAGAGAGAAGAAGAAAGAGAATTTTTGTAAATTGGAAAGGAGGCTGTCAAAATGCTTTTGGATGAGATTATGGTTTACATTTGGATGAAGTGAAAATATAATAAAATTGAATTTTGCATGGGGTGAAACTGTAAAAAAACAAAATTTGGTTGTTCAAAATTAATTGTTGAACTTAATGTGTTTCATTTTTATTTAAATTTGTCATTTATGTAATGTTTATATTTTGGTCTAATTGATTTATTATTTTGTTCAATATTGTGAATTTAGTGAAATTGCCAATTAATTAAACGAGTCAATTTTCTTTATCAAATATTATTTATGTTGATATAGTGGCTTGAGTAACCGCACAAATTTGGTTTTTTACATGGTTACTCGAACCACTATATATTTGACATAGTGGTTCGAGTAACCAAACAAATTGTGTTTTTTACATGGTTACTCGAGCCACTATGTCAAACACATAGTGACTCGATTAATAGAGGAAATTAGTGGCTCGATTAATATTTGCAAATTCGTTTAATTATTTACAACGACTAGTTTAATTTCAAACAGTTTCAATTCAATATACCTAAAATCATTCAATTAAACGATCCTCATTTTTCCTCTATTAATCGAGCCTCATTTATCAATTTAATTACTTTTATCAATTTATATCATTTGTTGGATAAATCAATTGTTAAATAATAGTATAAATAAATAGAATATATCATCACTCGATCATTAATTAATCATTTCTCCATGACCGAGTCAAAAAAATGTAGAAAATATCACTTTATTATCTTTTGTGGTAGAAAAGTACACATCAAAGTATTGAATGTTAAAAAAAACATATCCTTATATATTTTCGGTTAGTTTGACACATTTCTTCTTTAAAATATTATATTTAATATCGTACCGGAATTTTTTAATATTTTCAAATTTTGATTTGGTTGGACTTTAAATTGGGTCCAAGTGACTCTAAAATCTCTCTTGCTAGGGTTTATCCCTCTCTCTCAATCTCTCTCTGCAAATAACCAATTTCTCTCACACTTTACTTCTGTGATTCGGACTTCTCTCCTTCGAATTTTCAGGTTTGTTTCGAAT
This sequence comes from Scutellaria baicalensis, assembly GCA_005771605.1. Taxonomy (NCBI): domain Eukaryota; kingdom Viridiplantae; phylum Streptophyta; class Magnoliopsida; order Lamiales; family Lamiaceae; genus Scutellaria; species Scutellaria baicalensis. Next base: position 23,253,058 of record CM016722.1, on the reverse strand, counting down.
ATCAATTGTTTCAGTTTGCTATAAATTGGTTGACAAAAGTGCTATCTAACACGAAAAATGGCAGAAATGAGGAATTTACTTAATGCCATTGTTCTGTTGACATTGTTATCCGTTTTCTTTGATTTTCTGGATTTGAGTTTGGTATGCTACGTAGACTGTGCTCAGCCTTTGGTCCTGTTTTTTTTGGGTTGATGTTGATAAGCATGATTTTTATGTATTTTTGGGAAGACTACTTTCATATAATCATGATTATCCGGAAAAATCTTAGCAGTTGGTATGGTTAACTGAAACTTATTTGATATGCAGCTCGATTCATGTATTGTTACTATTGAGAAAATGCTACTCATTTGACGAACCTTTCTTTGATGCAGAATGGATTTGCAAATTAAGCATGCTATGGTGGTGAAGGTTATGGGCATGACGTGGTCTCGCTGTCAATTTACTCAGGTCAGAGTCAATCTACGAACAAATTGTTTCATTGTGAGAAATGCCAGGGGACGAGTTAGTGGAATGTTTATTCGGTAATGTTATTTGGTACATCATTATTCTCCTTACATTCATTGTAAGTTCTCTGAATTGATAAATATAGAATGGAGAAATAGGTAATGTAGATAGAGGCCTTTTTGTATTTTCTAAGGTTTGATTGATAACCCATATCTGATTGGAGATTAATCGTGGGCTGAGACTGTCTCCAGAAATACCCAACTTCGAAAATATTTCGAGTGAACTTTTGTTTTACTATGTGATGGACACCCAAACTTAATTCATATTATTGGGGAATAATTCATACTTGTATTTACTACTTTCGGTTCATTGTTCTTGTTCCTACGTGTAACGTATAACACTTAACCATTATTTATAGACTTTGTACTAGATCAGCTACTGTCCTTTTGTTTATTTGACTTTCGTTTTTTTAAAACAACAATTTTGGCATAGTGTTTATGGTATGCTTCATCTTGTTAGAGATTTTCTGTTTAGTTAAGTAAATTTCTTCTTTATGTTCTAGTTGCAGAACCACGGATTAAAAGTTTACCACCCTCGAATCTGTTTAAAGTGTTCAACTGTGAAGGCTTACAAATCTGAACGTTTTTCTGTGAGAGTTGGGACATCATGTGCTCTCAGATTGAAGTCTGAAAGGAAAAGTTATTCAGTTAGAAGTTATGGTGATGTGCTACACTCTTTTTCTGCCTTCAGAGTCGGGACAACTTTTGGATGTGAGCTTTCCAACCCTGGAATGCCCATGAATGTTTCCAATTATGGGTTAATAAGTGGACTGTACCCAACTTATTCTGGTAGTATCAACAGGTCATTTTCCCAAGTCCCAAGAGCAGGTATTCAAAGTGATATTGTTAGAACAGAAGGTGGGGGCAATGTGAAGAACAATTCAGTTAAAACTTTGAATAAGCGTTGGAAGTTCTCAAAAGTTTTTGCCGCTCACAAAGGAAATGCAACATCAACAGAGGAATTGGCAAGCAGCAGTTCTGATGGCAGAGCAGTACCCATGGGTGATGCTGACCTTTCCTCTCCAAATGGTACTAATAACTCCATAGACAGCAGCATCAAACAAACACCTAAGGGTAAAGGGAAAGCAATACAGTCTAGAAACAAAAAGAAACAAAATGAATCATCCAGTGCTAGTCCACCTACTGAAGCTGCAGATGTGCCAAATATCTCCAGAAAAAAATCTCAAGCAAAGGAGACCAAAAATAGCAAAAGCAAACCATCTCCAGCGACTTCAGAGGTTAGATAAAAGTCTTTCATCAAGTTTAGTTGGGTTTTAGTTATTTAATGGATTGTTATTCTGACAAGTTCTGTACAGGTACGGTCTAATTCAACTTCCAGTACTGTAACTGAAGGGATTGATAGCAATGTTTTGTCAAACAGTGTTCCGGAGGAGGCTACAAATATCTCAACTAAAAAGGAAAAACCTACTACAAAATCTCGTAAAAAATCTAATGAGAAGTCCAAAAGACAGTCAGCTGTTAAGGTATCCTCAATTTCAGGCCTGCTTAATAAAACAAAGTCTCAAAGTGACAAGGGCTGGCCTCAATTATATCCACCTACTGCTAAATCTGTTATAGTAGTAGAGTCAGCGACAAAGGCAAAAGTCATTCAGGGATACCTTGGTGAAATGTATGAAGTCCTACCAAGTTATGGTCATGTCAGGGATTTGGCTGCAAGATCAGGATCCGTGCGACCTGATGATGACTTCAGTATGGTGTGGGAAGTCCCATCTCCTGCCTGGTCTCATCTTAAGAGTATTAAGGTTGCATTGAGCGGGTATGAAGCATTTCATCCAATAACTTTTGGTTGTATTGATTTATTCTTGTTCCACTTACTACTGAATTTTTTTAAATTTTATTTATTTATTGCTTTAAGAGAGCTCTTTTTTTTTTTTTTGAATGACTTATCTACTTATAAATATATATAATAAATTTTAATATAGCTTCTATACATGTAGTTTGCTTTCTGTTTCCCAAATTTCTTCTTCTACTTCTTTCTCTCCTTTTGCTTTCTCCTAAATTTGTGTGTAAATTGGCCTGTACAATCTCTCATTTCCTCTCTATTGTTCCAGAGCAGAAAATCTTATTCTTGCCTCAGACCCTGATCGTGAAGGAGAAGCTATTGCTTGGCACATTATTGAGATGTTGCACCAACAGGATGCTTTGCGTGAAGATGTTACTGTTGCAAGAGTTGTGTTCAATGAAATAACTGAATCATCCATCAAAAGTGCCCTCCAGGCTCCTAGGGAGATTGATGCTGATTTGGTTCATGCTTATCTTGCTCGGCGTGCTCTTGATTACTTGATTGGGTTCAATGTTTCTCCTTTACTATGGAGGAAATTACCTGGTTGTCAGTCTGCTGGACGTGTCCAGTCTGCTGCTTTAGCTCTTATATGTGATAGAGAAAGGGAAATTGATGGGTTTAAAGCCACTGAATACTGGACAGTTGATTCTCAGTTCCAGGATCCAAATTCAGCCAACAACCTTGCTTTCTCATCACATTTAACACATGTTGATTCCAAAAAACTAACTCAGTTGTCAATTAACTCTGACTTGGATGCAAAAGCTATTGAAGAAAAGATTAATCTGTCAAAATTTAAAGTGATTGGCTCCAAGACCAGCAAAATTAAGAGAAATCCTCCTGCGCCCTATATTACATCCACACTTCAGCAAGATGCTTCAAACAAATTGAACTTTGCAGCAGCAAAAACTATGAAAGTTGCACAAAAGCTATATGAAGGGGTCGAATTGTCAGATGGCAAGTCTATGGGACTGATAACTTACATGAGAACCGATGGCTTGCACTTAGCAGATGAAGCTGCTAAGAATATCCAGACCTTTATCATGGAGAAGTATGGGCCAGAGTTTGCTTCAAAGAGTACACGCAAGTACTTTAAAAAGGTTAAGAATGCTCAGGAGGCACATGAAGCTATTAGACCCACTGATATCAGAAGACTACCATCAACCCTTGTTAAGATGCTTGATGAAGACTCCCTGAAGTTATATACTCTCATATGGTCTAGGACAATGGCATGTCAAATGGAACCTGCCGTCATCGAGCAGTTACAATGTGATATTGGGAATCGTGATCAGTCAATTATTTTTCGTTCTACATGCTCAAGGGTGAAATTTCTTGGATTCAAAGCTGTTTATGAGGATGTTGAAACCATTGGATTTGGAAATAAAGATGACGACGAATGCCAACATAGTGATGTATTTGAGATTTTGAGTAATTTGAAACATGGCCAGTCATTGTGCTTGACTAAAGTAGAACTTGATCAACATCACACGCAGCCTCCATCACGCTACACTGAAGGTTCTTTGGTAAAAAAGCTGGAGGAACTTGGCATTGGAAGACCTTCTACTTATGCAAGTACTATTAAGGTTCTAAAAGATAGAAATTATATAACAATGAAAAACAGGACATTATTTCCAGAATTCCGTGGTCGCATGGTGTCAGCATTTCTCTCTCATTATTTTTCTGAGGTGACTGATTATAGTTTCACTGCTGATATGGAGGCTGAACTTGATAATGTATCTGCTGGATTAACTGAATGGAAAGGCCTTCTAAAAGATTACTGGACTAGATTTAGCAAGTATTGTGAGAGTGTTAGCAGTGTCCATATCCATCAGGTGGAGAAGATGTTGGAAAAAACATTTGGTGATTTCTTATTTGCTTCTCTTCATGATAGGACTTGCCCAAGTTGTCTACAAGGGCAATTGGTCTTCAAAGTTAGCAGGCTTGGTGCAGGATACTTTATTGGCTGTGATCAACACCCAAAGTGCAAGTGAGTAGAGCTCCCATCCTCTGGAAGTTTAAATGCATAATTTGTTTGTGGTAGTAACATTGCAATCTATCTGTAGATATATTGCTCAGACACTCTATGGTGAAGACGACGATGATATCACTCCTGATAGACAAAAGAACAATGTGGAAGAACCCAAGTTGCTTGGTCTAAATCCAGGATCTAATGAGAAGGTTTGTCCTATGATTATATATGTTGGTCGTCTACTAATTATTGTTCTGCCCTTGCTTTTTTTTTTTTTTTTTTGTGTTTTGGTTTGTGTGCATGAGTAAGTGTTTATTTATTTGTTAATTTTTTAACTTGCTGTTTGCTCCTTAGGTTCTGTTGAAGTGTGGTCCTTATGGATATTATGTGCAGCTTGGTGATGACAGAAAGGGGCACTTACCTAAGCGAGCATCAGTTTCTCAAGTATGTGTATGTTTTACTGACTGAATTTCAAGAGCCTCTCTCTCTCTCTCTCTCTCTCTCTCTCACACACACACACACACACAAAAGGCACATTTTTTACATCTGAATGTTTCATTGCCTTGATTATATTTTTGCACGGGAGTTCTGGGAACTTCATCATAATTTTTTTATTTTTTATGTCCTTTATGCTTGTGACTCACTTTCTCCGTATTTAAAATTCTGATTCACTTGTTATGTAACATTCAGACACTTTCTCAGCATGCAAAAGTTTTCTTGAATGAACTCTGCTGAGTATCAACTCGGATATTAAAGAAAAAGAAGAAGAAAGACTGAAAGAGACTAATTATTGTGTGCGTGGGTCAGGCTTTTGTAGCATTTGTAGTCATCTATGAGCAATAAGCGTTCTAGACTTCCGTTTATGCTTCCTTACGGGATTTATCCGCATTGTTGCTCTTGTTAATAGTTGGCATATTGGTGCATTGTCCAGTATTGCTGGTGAATCTAATTTTTTTAAATCAATAGATTTTACATTTACTCTTAAGGGACAAAACCAAAAAAAAAACAAAAAAACCTGACTCCATTTAGTTATGTGCACCGTCTCATTATCGGCAATGCATGTGTACTCCCTGTTCTTCCTTGGTAGAAGAGCAATTTCAATTTATGTAAGTTATGATATCATTTCTGGATTCATTTCTGAAGTTCGTTTTCTCTGCATGCTAGATAAAGGACGTAAAGTCCATCACATTAGAAGATGCCCTTGACTTATTGCAGTATCCAGTGACCTTGGTATGTTCTCAATACCGTTTCTCCTTTCATTTCTTTACTTCATATTGCAATCCCATTGGTCCTAAATGCTCTTCCGTTTCAGGGAAATCACCCAGATGATGACCAACCTATAATTCTAAAGCTTTCAAAGAGCGGATTCACCATTAGACACAGGCGCTCGATTGCTCCTGTACCCAAGGTAAATACCGTAACATCATATTACTTGTTCATAGGTCTCAGAGTGGTTATACATAATAATATGATTTATTTTCTTTCCAAATCAAATATCACTCTCTTTCCTTGTGTGATGATTTTGAAAACTTCGACTTTTAATCCGTTTTCACACATATACAGAACTTGAAACCCAGTGAGATAAGCTTAGAGAAAGCAGTGGAACTACTGCTGGGTAAAGATGTTCGGAGGTGTGGACGACCTAAGCGCATTAAGGCAGTTGAAGAGCCTGCTGAGGCTATGTAAGTATGCTCACCACCAGAGGTTAGCCGTAGTAGTTGCGATTATTTGAGAACCACAAGAAAAGGAAAACAATCTATAGAATTACATGGACTCCTATCATTGAATATATATTTCTTTTTTCAGGATTTTTGAAAGGTAAAACAGTGCCTAATTTTTGCTGGCAACAAATTTTGATGGATAATTTATGTGGATCAACAATTGTTTACACAACTAACTCTTCACCTGTGTTTCTATTAAAAAAGCTACGAAGAAATAGCTATTTTTAGGAAGGGTTGGCTGACTCTGGTTCTACTCTTGATTTCTATAAATAGATGAGCTTAAACCATAGCTTGAAAACTTGTGGTTGAAACTTGGGAATGTGGAACGAAAGATGGGGCCGGGATGATTTTTATTTTATTTTTGCATGAAATCATCCGTTTATAACTGTATTTCATCTTATATTTCAACCTCAATACTTATCGGGTGTGTTACATGATGTCAATGGTGGATGAGTCACAGGGTGTAGAGTATTTATGAAGCTAGAACATGAGCTAAAATAATAATAACAATAAGTATTGTTATTGTTATTTATGGGAAAAGGTCTTAAAACTAAACTATCAAGGACAATGCCTCTATTGGTTTGATTCCTGCAAAAAAAAATCAAGAACACAAGAAGCAATGAGTTAAAAGGGAAATCTCGTTTATAAATAAAAGAATGAATCTTCAGCCGTTTATAAAATGCGCATTTAAATACAATCTAGATGTGTTTGATATGCAACTCTATTGGAATTTGGGACTGGCAAATGAAACACAAGTGCAAATTTTAATTGAAAAATATTGGGGAAATATTCAATAAATTGTAGAAATTATTGCGAAAATATTCCTCACTAGAACACGACACTTGCTACAAGTCGCGGCTAAAATACAATGTCGAGTGAGGAACACATCTACTTAAACTTTTTGGTGGTTTTTTTTTTTTTTTTTATCTTTTTCAAACCACTGGCAATTAAAGAAAAGAAAAAACTTTTTTAATTAACACCGTTTTAATTTATTTTTAGTTAGAAATGTTTGTCTATTTACCAATTTTGTCTACCCATTAATATATCCACGGCTGATGTGTAATGATCAAATTTCTTGATTATATGAAAAATGAATTAATTAATATGCTGGATATCTAACATGTCAATGATGAACATGTATTACATGTATTAATGTGCCTACAGTGGGTAGGGTAACAGAACTAATCTGCATGATTCAACTTTTTCTATTTGCACGATTCACCATCCAATCATATATTATTTCACTCTAACCAGCGCTACAAACGAATCAAAGAGGTATACGCCGGAAAAATGGTTCAATAATTAGAAAACTGAAGCTATGACTAGGGATAGCAACGGGGCGGGACTGGGGGAGCAATCCCCATCCCCGTTCCCGCCAACTTCGCGGGGAATTTTTTTTCCCCATCCCCGCCCCGTGGGGATTGGCGGGGATCCCCGTCCCCGCGGGGATTCCCCTCCCCACAAAATGTTTTTTGTATTTAAATTTTTTAGTGTATAGAAAAAATAATATTTTAATATATATGAGAATAATCCACATAATTATATATAACTAAAATGTCAACAAAATCACCAAAAAATGACTCAATTCGTATAAAACATAAAATTTCATTTAATTATACTATCTTAAAAGTACAATGATAAATTATTATTATATTTTCATTAATTTTTTCAATACTTCAATGCATTTAGAAGAGGATGAGAAACGATGATTTTGTATTATTGATGTGTATATTAAAATATAATATATATTTTATAATAATTTAATTGAAATATATTATATATATATATATATATAAATTGGCGGGGGCCCGAGGGGAACGGGGCGGGGATCCCAGCGGGGCGGGGAGTATGATCCCCGTCCCCGGCCTGCCTCGCTAGTCGGGGAGAAAATCGCCCCCGTCCCCGCCCCCACGGGGGTATATTTCGGGGAATCGTTGCCCCGTTCGGGGTGGATCCCCGCGGGGAACGGAGATTCCCCGACCCACTGCCATCCCTAGCTATGACTAATCTTTTTTCTGAATACAATGCAAGTTTGAAATTCATCATTTTTATTTTGAATTATTTGCAAACAAAATAAATGTATTTCAAATCCACTCAAACTTCAGTGAATTGAAACTTCAAATCACTTTATCGAACGAAACCTAATTAGTTAGCTCATTCTTCAAATTGATGTGATTCCCAACTTACACCCACCCAATTGGAGAGTTATTAGGATGAACATTGGTTTTATAATCCATCCATGAGCCATATATAGCTAGCAACACCTTATATTAGGCCAACTACCAACATTTATAATGATACTGATTTAGACCAGATATATAGTAACACCCACAATGGCTATTGAAATACTGGAAAAATGAAACCTACAATCTTTCATTAATGTCCCAAACTTCCACTAGTGCTTCACTTCACATGGGTCAACCATCTTCTCAATGTCTCAACATATTAAATTCAGACAGTGAAACTAAGTCTTATCAACAACTTAGGATTCTAAATCTTACAATTCCATGATGACCATGGAAAACCCTAGAAATCCAGCCATGCAAAAGGGCTCAAACCCAATGTGATTTGTTCCCAAGAAAGCCACCATTTCTGACTAATTTTAGGTGTAGGCCCCACACCCCATGTAGTTCCAAGAGCAAAATACTTGCTTCAATAGTGGGTCACTTGTGGCTTCTTGGAGATGGAGTTTTGCAAGAATTGTTGCAAAGATATATGATGAGAAAGATTTGTAGCCATTGTAGTGTAGATGAGGGAGACAACATGCATGCATTTTGCATGCAAATTGAAAAAGAAATGAATGATTGATGTAATAACCTAACATGCTTTGGCTACATAGTTTTACATCCCCATGCCTTTGTCCTAATGCTAATCGACATGTATAATAAACTAATCAAATGAACTCCAAGATAAGAAATTAATAGTCACTAGATCTAGTGGTATACAATAGTTGTAGCGGTGGAGCTTCAAACACTACTAGAAATCACTCAAATTCCAACGGAACAATTCCGTTGGAATTTTGTAAAATACCGTTGGAATTTTGCAAAATTCTGTTGGAATTCTTCATTCCAACGGAAGTGGACCGTCGGAAAAAGGGGCGTTGGAATTTAAATTCCGACGGAAATTCCAACGGAAAAACGATTCCAACGGAACATTCCAACGGTACTTTTCTGTTGGAATATACAATCACCAAAAAAATTCCAACACTATTCCAACGGAATTTCCAACGGCGTTGAATTCCGTTGGAAATTCCGTTGGAAATTCTATTGGAAATTATAAAAATTCCAACGGAATTTCCAACAGCGTTGAATTCCGTTGGAAATTCTGTTGGAAATTCCAACGGTTATTATTTCCGTTGGAATTTCTGTTGGAATTTGATTGTTTTCTAGTAGTGAAATGCTCATACGAAACTGTGTATCACTTCAGATTGTATCGACCTAGATTCACTTAAATTGATGAATTGGTGATCATAGAACTCTAAATTTAATCTTCTTTTTGTTCAGGATTAATTAATGAGGCAAATCTCTCACAAATTAATGTTGTTTCTATTTAATTGCAATCTAAAATTTATTTTTGTTTTATCTAATTGCAACCTTAAATTTTGAAATTTATCAAAATGTGTATTCTAAATCAGAAGTTGCAACTAGATTAAAACAATAAAGTTTGGGTTGTCAAGTGAAAAAAATTAAATGTTGTGCTGGAAAAATGACCGGAAAAGTGATTTAGTTTGCAATCGAATAAACTTTAGAATTTTAAAGTTGCAATCAGATTAAAAGATGTTGCAAAGTAAAAAAATCAATACTTCAGTTTTATTTTTGCATTTAACTTCAGATTACATCGCGCTAGATTCAATTAAAGTGATGAATTGGTGACAAAACTCTGAATTAATTAGGCAAATCTCTCCCAAATTAATTCACAAATCTTGAACATATATAAGATAAGAGGTGTATGTAGTGTGTATGTAGTGGCAACTGAAATGTGTGGTTCTTAAAGATTTTGTGTATATATATATATATCATTAAATGCTTGAATTTTTTTTATTAGATCATAATTTACTGAGAAACTTGTTTGGTGGATTATAATTAATGCCTAGAATCTCATCAAGTTTGTTTGTTTTTAAAGAGTGTACGTTTTATTTGTATTAATTATCATGATAAATAATTATATATATATATATCCCAGGCCATCATGCCATGAGATCTATAGCATGGAATAATTTAATTTTTTAGGGCATTAACTGAAGTTTATAGTCTAAAATCATGCCTACCTACTACAAATATTATAATTATGTTTTATCTTTTGAAATAGAAAAATAAATAATTAAATTCTAGTACTTTAAAATGATGTTTGTGAATGAATCTCATACCATCCTTTTTCAACAGATCTAAGAGACTCTAATTGAAACAAATTAATGTTTATATATAAGATAAACAATTAAATATGCTATTTTAATGTTTACTAGTGATTTAATGTTTTAATTATATAGATAAGAAAATTTTAAAATGTTTGAGATCACATCCATCAGAAGCACTGAAAATGGCAGCCCAACATACGCTTACAATTCAACTCCCAATACCAAGATTTAGACAAGAACCTGATTTCCCTCGCACCCAATTCCACTAATATTGATATATACTATTAGTATACCCGTGCGATGCACGATTTGTAATATACGATTGATAAGTTTTAAAATTTATAATACTATAATATAATAATATTATTTTAACCTAAATTATATATTAATTAATTCTTTATCTTTAATGTGTCACATTTTAAAAAATATTATAATTTTATAAAGCAAACAATAATATATAAATGTGTATATATATATATCTATGTTTAACAATGAATTTTAAATTTTATATTTGAAATATGAAGTTGTTAAATAAACATCAATTTTGTACACGTACCCATTAATATTGTAAATTAACATAAATTAAATCAAATTTAGTACTAAAAAATATTTATTGTAAACGATAATTGATATCTAAAAAATATGTTAATTCATAAAGATATGTTGTGCATGTTACAGATTAATATAGATATAAGTATCATGATTAATATATTTTTATATTTTTTAATTCATACTTATTAACAAATGTGTTAGTAAATAATTCATTTGCATTCACAATTATACATTTCTTTAAAATTTTTGGTCTAGTCAATGCAAATAACTTAATTATTTTAAGTTAAAGAAAAAATATAAATTTCATCAAATAACTAAAAGATCTTGATATGTATTTAAATAACGTAGCTTGTTCAATATTCAACTCACTTGTATTGACAAATATACCAAACAATTATACCAAAATGTTTTTCATTGTTATTAATTCTCAAAAAATCTAAGACTTTTTATTTTAAAAATTATTCTTTTAATTTCCTAATCTATAATTTAATTTAGTCATTTATCTTTGTATTTGTAACTTTGTTAAATACAATTTTGCACCAAAATGTAAATATAAGATTTATATTTTTCATAAACTAAAATAAAATTTAAAATAAAAAATAATTAATTTAAAGATTATAATTTATGTGAAATAGAGAAAAAAGATAAAATATACTTCATAATCTACCTACCTACCCAACCTAGTGGACCCCACAACCCTTAAAAGTATAAATCTTGGTAATTTTTGATTTATTTAATTTATTGTAACTACTTTCTTTCTATTTATAGTATGTTAATTTGGGAGGAAAAATTAGTTATTACTATTTTTATTTAAGATCTTCTTTATATATATATATATATATATAGATATATATACATCTCTATATATTATTATTATTATTATTATTATTATTATTATTATTATTATTATTATTATTATTATTATTATTATTTTCATATATTTTATTATTTCTTAAAGTGACTCGATTGTATGTATGAGGTTTGCCAATCAATCATATGAAAAATCGATACTTACCTTAATTCGTTCTTCAAATAAAATCCGAAGTACTTTCTCAAACTTATCCACATTGAACATGAATATACTATTTCGATGCTTCATTTGAGAAGAAATATTTAAAATTTCTAGTAGAAAATTCGTCAGTAATGTTTGAATAGAAATGAATTTGAATTTGAATCCATCACATTTATTTTGAACTAATTAGTAATATAAATGAACTTTGGATCCAAAATACTCTGATTTCCATGATTTTAAATCATTCGTGTCAAGCTCTCTATTTTAAATTCCTCTCCTCAAATGTTTGAGTATTTATGATTCATTTCACAATAAATACAATTTGTTGAAAACAAATTCAAATAGCAAGAGACCAAAATTTAATGTGTTTTAAGGTGGATGAGATCATTAATCTTAAAATAGTGGGAGGATTATACCTCGAACTATAGATTCATCATATATGTTCAACAATTCATAATCCACATAATAGAGTTCTGATCAATTAAATGAATTTGAATTTGTGAGACAATCTAATATAAAATTTGGTTAATCTATATATTCATACAAAACTAGTATTAAAAACTTGATTTTATTGACCTAGACTTTGTGTGAAGGAAAAATTGTTGAATTTATTTTAATATAAAATTTTCTTTTTTTATTTAATGTTTTTCTTTTTTGGATGATGAATAAATTGTAAGTCAACCCTTTGCTTTATTTCATCTGCAACATACTCGGTATTTAATACTAAATCTAATTTAAAAAATATACACAATAAAAATATCTATTTTTAGATGACAATAATTAGTAGATAAAATTGCTGTTTTAGCAAAATTCTCTCTCTCTCAAACGATTTTTTAGTAATTCTCTCTCTCTCTCTCTCTCTCTCTCTCTCTCTCTCTACACTGCCATTGATAAGCGCGCACACACGCACACACACTATTATGCGTATATATATGTATATGTATGCTAACTTCTGGAGTTAGGTTTTCTGTTACCTTTTCAATATTCACCCTGCAATTGAGGTACGATTACTTTGTCCAATCAATTCTGAATTCATGTTACCTCATGTCTTGTTTGATCTTTATGTTTTCGTTTGTGATTCTGCTTTTGACTGATCAATTGCATTATTGTTTACATGAAATGATTTTTTTGATATTCATTTGAACTTAATCTGGTGATATATGTGTTTAGCGCTTGGTTTCGGCGGATGCAGAGAGGAGGTTGTTCTGTGGAATGTTTAGGCCTAGGGTTGGTTCTGTTTTCTGAGTGTAGGAATTGGAGTTGTGTGTGATAAATTGTGTTTATGGATGCTTTGGGGATGATTGGAGTATAGGATTTGGTGCATTTTGTGGTGAAGTTTCGAGTTTTATGTTGTGGCGGTGGCGGTGGAGGTGGTGCCGTGGTGGATTTTGAAAGGGTCGGGTTGGGATGGCTGGTGTTGAGCAACAATTGCAACAGAAATCGGAGAGCATGACGAGTGATGCTCGGTCGGAATTTGAGAGGGGCTTGGAGGACTTCATGTGCGGGCATTATGATGAATGCATGTCGTTTGCTTCCTGCAGTTCACCGAGAACAACTACTACTGAGGATGAGGATGATGAGGGTGAGCAGCTCGTTAGAAGGAGGAGGAGGTCGGATTTGGATGGCGATGACTTGGCGGAATCTTCTGCTGCCAGGAGGCGCCACTCAAGGATTTTAAGCAGGTGGGCTGCTCGCCAAGATATGATCACTACGATTGAGAGGAGGAATCGTGAGTCGGAGTTGATGGCGCTTGCGGGTTTGCACACTGTGTCCGCACTTGATTCATCATTCTTGAGGGAGTCTCAATCCCCAACCTCAAGGCGTCAGGCTGATGTGGAGAGGCTCAGCACACGCGCCTCGTCTATACTGCAGATGTGGCGAGAGCTGGAGGATGAACAAGCACTGAATCGTGCACGGGAGAGAGTTAGAGTGAGAAGGCTGCAGAGAAATGTCAATTCTAATACAAATGCATCCATAAATATGTCAGAAAGCAGGGAGACTGCGAATCATAGTAGCCTGGGGGATGCCAGTGGGAGCGAGAATGGTTATGCAACTTGGTCTCGCAATCAATTTTCCCCACAGGGTGGGAATAGGGACCATGAAAATTCTAGTCGCGAGCAATCTCCTGATCTTGGAGAAGTTGAGAGGGAGAGGGTGAGGCAAATTGTTCGTGGATGGGTGGAGACTGGTATCAGTGACACTTCCTCTAATGCTGTGCAAAGGGCGGACAGTCCCAGAGCTGAATGGCTTGGGGAAACTGAGCGTGAGAGAGTAAGGTTTGTGAGGGAGTGGACACAGATGACAAGTCAACAGAGAGGTTCTCGTGGTGGACACATGGAAGAACAAGATACTAGATCTCGATCTCAAGTTGATCATGCCCATGAAGGGTCTATTTCTAGGCGTGAGGAAGGTCAGCCTGAACATGTTCGCAGGGCAAGGTTAAGGTTGCGAGGACGACAGGCTTTGCTCGATTTGCTTGTAAGAGTTGAAAGGGAAAGACAACGAGAACTTGAGGGTTTGCTGGAATACCGTGCTGTTTCAGATTTTGCACACCGCAATCGTATTCAGGTAATTTTACTGATATAGTCTGGCAACTGGCATCTTAACTTGTTATGATATCTGACCTCAATCAATATAAATGCTGATCTTCATTTACTTGCTTTATCGTTTATATGACTTGTATAGGAGTTGATGTCCTATTTAAGTAATGTGTATTAATTTTGATTTTTCAGTCCCTACTTAGAGGTAGATTCTTAAGAAATGAAACGACATCTGAGGAACAGACACCACCGTCAATGGCAGCTAGTGAATTAAGTCAGTTAAGACAGCGACACACGGTCTCCGGCCTGAGGTATGTTTGTTTATCATCCAAAATGTGAGGAACTCATTTGCTGAATTCAAGTTTTTACCTTAAATACTTTTCCCTTATATTTAATGTTCTACGCTGTTTAGTTATTTCAAATTAATTGCAAATTCTGAAGGATGGGTATTTAGTAAGTTTAATTACTGATTTTGGACAGGTGAGTCGGATACGTTTTCTGATTCTTACCCATTAGGAAGTAGTTAGTGACAAATATTGTTAACTCAGCCAACATGCTTGAATATGATAAAAGTTTTTTTAATCTCTTAAAAATACCATGGTACTAAATGAATTGGCTAATGATTTTGTTATGTTGTGCTATCATTCAATCTATGGATGCTTTACATTGCATTGCTTTTTTAAGGGAAATAAATGTTCTTAGGGCTTGTCTAAATTTTGCATAATGCATACTCCAATATAAAATCGTGTTTTTCAAATGCTGTCCTTGTTTTTTGTACCTTATATTTTCTTCTGGTGAGCAATGTTAATGCTCATCTCTAAGTGGAGATTGATAAAAACTTGCTTGATGTTGTTTATGTAATTATGCACTATAACAGACTGTTATTCAGGGATGGGTTTTGCTCCAGATTGGAAGATATTGTGCGTGGCCAAGTAAGCAGTCATCCTGAAGCTACATCTAATAATGATAACAGTGGTTCTAGGCATCATCAGAGAAGTACAAGTGCTTTGCAGGAAGTTCATCATGAGAATGAGGAACCCGATAATCATCTTTTACCAGAGCGTGTATGGAATTTGGAGGACAGTGCAGCCGTCCAAAATCAAAATGTTTCACCTGATTTAGAAAGCGATTGGCAGGGACAGATTACAGAAGTAGAGGGAGAAAACCAACAACAATCTTCAAGTGTGGACACTAATGAATGGACTGATAGCCCTACAGAAGTTAGAGATCCTAATTGGCAGGAATATGCAGTACCTGCGTGGCCCGCAGAAGCATTTGCAGATGAAAATCAAGGGCAACGGAACTTGCAAGAAGCTTCCGAGGCTTGGCGTGATGTTGGCTCTGGGGAAGCTGCGGAAAATTGGTCAGAAGGGCCTGCAGACCCTCCGAGAATGCTGCGCTCGATTCCATCTAGAAGGGTCACCAGATTCCACCCACCTGATGACGATAATGTCTACAGCATGGAACTAAGGGAACTTCTAAGCAGGTTATTGTCTCATTGTGTTTCCTGAGCAAATTTCATTGTTTTTTTTATTCTTGTCTACTTATATCAATGTTATTTTTCAGAAGGAGTGTATCAAACCTTCTTCGCAGTGGTTTTCGGGAGAGCTTAGATCAATTAATTCAATCTTATGTAGAGAGGCGGGGCAGGGCTCCTATTGATTGGGATCTGCACAGGAACTCGCCTCTTCCTCCATCGCCCGAGAGGGGTCCTGACCTACAGAATGATGAGCAAAATGAGGACCATCAGGATGCTATGGGTAGACCTTCAATGATTTTGCCAACTCCTCCCATGCCACCAGCACAACCCCTTTGGCATCAGGATTTGCACCGCTCGAGTTGGTCTCGGCCCAACGTCCATCGTTCTGAACTTGTGAGTCTAATCTCTCTCTCTCTCTCTCTCTCTCAATTGTCAGCACCTTACACTATGACAGCATGTGGTGTTGATTATTTCTTTCCTTGTTAACTATTATGGTCTTTATTTGGTATCTGCTCGGTTCTTGGACTTGGTTGCGTTTAGATAGCACTAGGACATTTTTAGAGTGAGGCATGCCTGAGGATTTGGTAGTGCAGTTACAGTTTTAAACTGAATTCTTCCTTGATAATTTTAACAGGATTGGGAGATGATAAATGATCTAAGAGCAGATGTGGCTAAACTCCAACAAGGTATGAATCACATGCAAAGGATGTTAGAAGCTTGCATGGATATGCAACTGGAGCTTCAACGTTCAGTTCGACAAGAGGTTTCAGCTGCTCTTAATAGATCAACTGGTGGACAAGGTCTGAATGCTCTCTCTCAACACACACACACACACACACACACCCCCCCCCATATTGTTAGAGTTTCAGCTGAGCTTAATAGATACATATATGTACTTGCAGCAAGTATCGAAGCATCAGAGGATGGATCTAAATGGTGCAATGTCAGAAAAGGTACCTGCTGTGTGTGTTGCGATAGCCATATTGATGCCCTACTGTACAGGTAAATTCACGAATGATACTTATTTATGTAATCTAGAATGACAATGGCTGTTAGATGATTCAATACCATCTTTTGAGAAAATTAGTTTTCCCTTTTCCTTGTCGACACATTGTCCTAACATTTCTTTATCTATCTCACACGTTCTGCAGATGTGGGCACATGTGCACGTGCTCTAAATGTGCAAATGAGTTGGTTCGAGGAGGAGGAAAATGTCCATTGTGTCGAGCACCCATTGTCGAGGTGGTTAGAGCTTATTCCATACTATAGAAACACTTGTAGAGATCCGACAAAAAAAAAAAAAAAGGAAAAAATTGCAAAAGAAATAGAACTACTAGGTAGTGGAGCTATGCTTGGTCTTCTCATCAATGGAGCTCCCTCGACTCGAGGTTCTTATTTGACAATTTTTTGCATCCTAATGTACTGATTATGTGGAACACTTTGCACTGTATATTATGAACTATAATTGCCTCCTCATTGGTTAGTAAATAATACATCTATTCTTTCATGGAAAAAACCCTTATTTTCTTCCATTTCTATTACTGAATTATTGTTTGTGGGTGGTGGGAATGAATGTGGTGGAGTAAAAGTATACTAGTATGTGATATATATATATATATTATACAATTATTTAAAATTATAATACCATATATAATGTGATTATTGTTACTTTAATATAAATATATCAATATTTTTAATATTTAGGCAAGCTGCATCAGTCGAGGAAAAAAAATTAATATATTAAAATAATGTGACAAAAACTAAAAGAGTACCATGCCCAATCTACCCAATTCTATATAAGGAAGCACAATTTTACCCATGATTATAATATTTTTACTCCATATACCAAAAAATTTAAAATATTGTCCCCAAATACCCAAAAACATTGTACGGTGATGTCAGGAGTACACATGTAATATATATTGATTTATATTAATTGAAATTAAAATTACACGTGTAATATATTGATTTATATTATTAAGTGTAATATAAATTTATTGGAATGTAAATTGATTAAGTAATATAAATTATAAGTGTAATATATTGTAATATAAATTTATATTAAGTGTAATATATTGATTTATATTAATAAAATATTTGTAATAAATGTGGCACATCTACCCCTTATTTCACCACCCATCCCACCCCAATTAGGGTTTAACGAATTAAAGACTCCCCCTCATTCCATCCTCCCATTTTTCTTTCTTTACTACTCTCACGGTGGCGGCGGTTTCCTCCTCCCCATTCTTGCTCTCCCATTTCTCTGCCGGCCGGCGAGCATTTCTCTTGAGTTAAGTGGCCGAACAGGTTAGTGTTTATACTTTGTTTGATTATTTATACTTTGTTTTTTATTTAGTTTGATTATTGTTTGAAAGTTGTGATTTTGTTTGATTATTGTAGTATTAAATTATTGTTGTGATTAGTATTGAATTGTTGTTGTGATTAAATTGTTGTGATGTAGGAATGGCCAAAATAATTGTTTAAGAAAAAATTCAACTACGAAGAAAAAAAAAATTCGTTAACCCCTAAAATTTTAGGGGTTAACGAAACAATTTAGCTAGACAATCAATAAATTTCGTTAACCCCTAAAATTTGTGGGGTTAACGAATCAATTTGAACAATTTTCTTATCATTCGTTAACCCCTTAAATTTTAGGGGTTAACGAAATTCGTTAATTGTCCAATTTGATTCGTTAACCCCACAAATTTTAGGGGTTAACGAATCAATATAAAATGTGATTTCAATTCGTTAACCCCTTAAATTTAAGAGGTTAACGAAAGTATCTAAAAATCCCGAAAATTTCGTTAACCTTTAAACTATAAGGGTTAACGAATTCGAATATTTTTTTCTCTAATTAATATTTTCTAATTCGTTAATTCCTATTGTATATTAATTTTTTTGTTAATTGGTAATTGTTAATTTGTTAGTCCACTGGTTAATTTTAAATCTTAAGCTTTTTTTAGCACTAATTTCCTTAGGTATAATATTTTAATTCGTTAACCCTACTTTTTTAAGTCGTTAATTAATTTATTAATTTTGAAATTGTTAATTAGTTAAGCCCTACTTATAAATTAGTTAAATTAGTTTATGAATTAGTTAAGCCATACTTTTAATTAGTTTATTAAGCTAATTCGTCAATGAGTTTGTTAATTTTAAATTCGTTAATTAGTTAAGCCCTATTTTTAAATTAGTTAATTCATTAATTAGTTAAGCCATATTTTTAATTAGTTTGTTTAGCTAATTCCTCAATTAGTTTATTGATTTTTTAATTCGTTAATTAGTTAACTTTAATTCGTTAGATTCGTAGTTAATTTTTAATTAGCTTAATTAATTTATAATTCGTTAGTTTATTATTTTTTTAATTCGTTAAATGGTTTAGTTAATTATTTTAATTCCTAGTTAATTTATAATTCGTTAGTTTTCGTTTATTAGTTAACTTTAATTTTGTAGTTAGCTCGTAGTTAATCATTATTAATTCTTTAATTTGTATTTTTTTGTATTCGTTAATCCCTTTAAGTTTGTTCGAATTCATAGAATGTTTTGTCATAGTTGTTTAATTATTTTAGCGTTTTTAAATGTAGTGGACTTACGTTCGTGGGGAATGCCAGCGAACCATCACATATATAAATAGATATGTTCGGCTTGCGGTACTTGATGAGGTGAAGGCACAGCTTCGATCTATAGGTCGAAAGTGTCTCCGTGACTTTTGGAGGACGAGTTTCGGTCATTTCCTGATGTGGAAGACGGAGAGAGAGAGTCTTGCAAGACTTTCTTACACGTCCTCATGTCATATGAGGTGCGTGGTGACGAGACACCAGCAGATGAGAGGTGGTTCTGTGTAGGGCAGGGAAGGAGCATTTGTCGCTTCGGTAAGCGCGAGTTTGTCCTAGTGACGGGGTTGAAGTTCGGCAACTCGACTTTCAAACCGACTGCAGTTCACACCCCACCTGATGGAGCTGTGTACTAGAGGGTGCACACCGAGTCTTCTCGGGTCACAGTGTCTGACCTCCGTTCTCGATTCACAGCCGGTGAGTTTGCTGATAGTGTGGAGGACACGGTGAAGATTGCCAAGATTTTGATCCTCTACCTCATACTGCTCGGGGTGGACGCTGGCAAGACAACTGTTGACCGATGGGTTTGGACTTTGGTGGAGGATGAAGACTTATGGGAGAGCTTTCCATGGGGGAAGTACAACTTCCTCACCCTGTTCAATTACATTGATAAGTTACCGAAGACAATTCTTGCTCGTACCTACACACCGCATTACCATTTCTATGGTTTCTCGATAGCCCTGTTGGTATGTCCCTACAAATTAGTTTGTCGACATTTCTTTAAATTGTGTTTAGGTTTTTGATAAGTTTTTTTTTTTGCTAAAATAATATCCAAATATGGCCTCTTTAGATATGGGCTTTTGAGGCGATCCCCATTACCTCTCAATTTGCCGGGTATAGATTGGACACGCCTATCCTGAGGCCCCGTTGTATGAAGTGAGTTTGAAGATATCGGAGACAGATGTTTCACAAGTGTTCACGGGCGAGGTATGTACTATTTATTTTTTTAACATCGTAAGTTGCCACTTATTGTGATCACGATTCTTTACTTCTACAATTTTGTTACAGGTCGAGTGTTACACAACACTAACACCCACAGACGATGAAGTGATTCAGCAGTACTGGTAGGATATCGATGACGATATCCTGATGGGGGTCTAACTCCCTACTAATCGTACTCCAAAGACACCTTCTGTACGTTCGAGACCTTCTGCACCCATTGGAGATCCTGCAGAGGCAGGTCTGTTGAGGACACATGATATAGGTCATTCAGGTACACGACTCAAATATGTTGGACACTTTCTTTTTGTGTGTTCTTCTGAGCCACAAATAGAACATTTTTTCTTTTTTCTAGTCATCTTTCCACTCGATCTGGGGTTTTCACCTTCAAGCTCGTCGTTGTGGTACAACACTATAGAACATGTACTTCTGTTATGCCCAGGATTACCACAACGAGTACATAATAGGCGGTGCACTCTAGAATGTTCACCAGTAGAAGCTATTCGTTTGCCTTTCGGTCGATCGGCCTATTTTGGTTGATCCGGCAGGACACAAACACATCTGCGCGTCTCATCATCTACAACCCACTCAGTGGGGTCGGGCATATGTACAATTTCACAAGCCCACATCGCTCTCAACAAGTGCGTCGTATAATAAGGGGCCACGTGCGAGACAACCGATTCATTAGCGTAACTACAATATGCACAAATATGGTGAGTTCTTGCTCTAGATTATTATTTATTATAACAGGTAGCTTCGTATTAAGAAGTACCTGATGGCTGCACATGCGTGCGCACATGGAATCAACTCGGTTTGGAAAAACATACAACTACACACACTATCAATGAGGCCTACCAAGAATATTTGTTAACCATCAGTGACCTTGAATTTGCCTCGTCCCATTCTTTGAACCTCCATCGATCGCCCTTGCCGCATGAATTGTTCTAATTTGTCGTGCACGGACTTGGTGAAAGTGGGACCTCTTTCATCAGCTGCCAACCTTCTCTCAGCAAACCATTTTTCAATAACCCTTCATGCCGCCTCCAAGAAGGAACAAACAGACAACTTTCTTGCCCACACGAGACGAGCATTCCAAACCTCAGCAGCATTGGAGGTCATGAAGTTGAATCTTCGAATAGGGCATTTCACATGAGCCCATCGAGTAGCTCCAGCCTTTGTCAAACTGTTAATCGCTCCCTGGAAACCACTATCGTTGATCAAAGACATGTACCTGATGATACAAGAAGGTTGATAAAAGTTCAAGAGTTTAAACGTGAGGAATATTTAAAACATGAAGTTCGACATACCTATCAAATGTGTGTTCATTGTAACAGTATGTGGCCGTATGGAACAACCCAACCACGTGGGATCCATACTTAGCTAGATTCTGCTGAATATGTAAACAACAAAGACAATGAAAAGCTTCAGGATATGCAGCTTGTATTGCATTACCGATGCTAGCGTGTTAATCAGAAACTATAACTAAGCCATTTGGGCAACCGAAGGCCTCTCGGACATTACGTAAAAACCATGTCCAAGATTCATCGTTCTCGACACTCCCTATCCCAATTGCCAGGGGAAAAATTTGATCGTTTCCATCTTTAGTCACAGCAACGAATCCAATCCCCTTGTACTGCCCCTTCAAATGGCAACCGTCGACCACCATAACAGGTCTGGAATATAACCGAAATCCGGCAATGGATGCACCCAACGCAAAGAACGCATACTTGAATTTCCCATTACTCTGGGTGTCTAATGCGGTATATGTACCCGGATTGCGTTCCTTCAAAACCTGTAAGTAAGCTAGCAACATGTTGAATGACGTCTTCGGATCACCATATGCTTCTCTCATTGCATGACGTTTGGCACTCCTAGCATGCTTGTAGCTCAAATTCACTTAATGTCTCTCGTTCATCTCTCGCATGATGTCCCTAGGAGTGATGTCAGTCCTATCTTTTCGGAGCCTTTGGACAAAATAATCTCCAATCAATGTGGACAGAAGTCTGCGGGGTGCACTAGCATTCAGCTGATATGAACAGGTGTGGGGCAAGACAACTTTGGCTATTTTCCAAATCCCGTGTTTTTCATGTGCATTAACTAAGAACGGACAATCATTTTGCTTGCACTTCATCTGCCATCGGTGTTTGTCAGAGTGGTCCACACGGAATTGGACTTGATTCTCCAGATGATAATACCCAACTAAATTCTTCAATTCAACCTTAGACCCAAATGTCGCTCCTTTTTTCATACCAGTTGGAGCATGCTCAATCTCATCTGCAGTTGGGTCCTCAAAATCAGGTATGTCTGGAATGTGGCACTCACCTCTCATTGTGTCATCGCAGAATTGCTCATATGCAGCTCGTTGCTCCTCATCCAAGTTTGCCTCCACATCTTCGTCCAGCACAAAGTCATCTTCTGCATCAATTGGATCTACAAAAAAAAAGAAAGAATTATATATATCATTGATATGTTCATTGTATACACAAATATTCACATATGACTCCCTGTGTGGTAGTACTTGATTACCTGTTCGATGATCGTGGTCTTCTTGTTCCCATCTATCTTCAAGTGGCGGTTCTTCGGCCTCATTAGTTGGGGCCACATTTAGGTCTAAATAGTTCAACTCATTGTGTGGATCACATTTAGATGAGGCCGGACAAGGTTTCCACGGCTCATTTGAAGAAGTTCCAACCAAATTGTCATCTAAACCCCATGATGAATAAAAACTCCGGTCGTTGTGTAGTCCTAACGGAACATTTGACCAATCCAAATTTTGAGACTCCTCAATCAATGGATCACAACTTTGAGCACCAACATGTGTCTCCTCATCTAATGAACATTGTTGTTCATGATAAGAAGAACCATCTGATACTCCGAAGTCTATCCGTTTCAACGAAACGAACAGAACTAGTAGTCCATACTCCTGTGAAAAACACTCATGCAAATCAAAATCATTCATGATTTTCTTCTTCTTTAATCTTCCATTCATTTCTACTAGAGAATGGATCAAATACTGCCAACAACTCAAATCAGCAATCAAAATCTCATGTAGCGAACTCAATAATTCTTGATATGAAAATGTTTGGAGATTTATCATTGATTGAATGTCATTCACATACTGCAAACCATGCCAGTAACCTCCATGACATATTGCCACTGAAAAAGTCATCCCTGAACAAATATAAAAAAAATGCTCAATAATTATCAAATTAATATCACAACAAATTAACTAAACAAAGTTAACTAATTAACGAATTACAAAATTAATATCACAACCAAAATTTAGCGAATTAAAAATTAACTAGGAATTAAAAAAATTAACTAACTAACGAATTAAATTAACTAATTAACAAATTAAAAAATCAATAAATTAAGTAAGGAATGAATTCAACAAAACGAAACGAATTAATAAAAGTTTGACTAACAAATTTAATAATTATAGCTAACGAAATTAGGGCTAAGTAGGGCTAACGAAATTAAAAACTTAACTATCGACTAATTAACGATTAATAATAGGCCAATAGACTAACAAATTAACAAAAAAATTAGCCCATTGGAAAATAGGAATTAACAAATTAGAAAATAGTAATTAACGAGAAAAAATGTAAATTCGAATATAATTTTATTTCGTTAACCCTTATAATATAGGGGTTAACGAATTTTTGGGGATTTTTAGGTAGTTTCGTTAACCCTTATACTGTAGGTGTTAACGAAATTTTGGGGATTTTTAGGTACTTTCGTTAACCCTTATAATTTAGGGGTTAACGAAATTTTGGGGATTTTTAGGTAGTTTCGTTAACCCTTATACTTTAGGGGTTAACGAAATTTTGGAGATTTTTAGGTTGTTTCGTTAACCCCTTAAATTTAAAAGGTTAACGAAATGAAAGATAATTTTCTCAATTTGTTTCTTGTTTAATTTTTTTCGTTAATTTTTTCAATAATTCCTATAAAATTTCTACACAAATTCAACAATTATTTTGGTCATTCTTACATTGAACAATAATTAAACAAAATCTCAACATTCAAACAATAATCAAACAAAATCAAATAATAATCAAATAATTAATCATTCAAACAATAATCAAACAAAATAAATTATAGACAACTAACCTATTTTAGCCATTTGAACTATAAACAAATTAAACTTTAAACAAATTAAAAGTGTTTTATGAAACTATAAACTACTACTAAATGCATTGAAATACTTACTTAGCTTGATGAATATTCTAAATTTTTTGTCGATGAATCTTTGAAACTTCAAATTTTTCAGAGAACTTCCCACTGAATCTGTGAATGTGAATTTTGTGGAATGAATTCAATTGTAAATTTGAATATTAAAACTAAGACAAATTTTTTGTTCAATGAATGATTGATCATATTGTCTTATTATTCACATGTGTAAAAATAAAAGTAAAAAGATGTAAAAAGATGTAAAAAGTAAAAAAGAATCTCTGCAAAGCACTGCAAAGCAAAGTACATATGAGTTGAAAGTCAAAAATGGGTATTTGGAGATAATAGTTTATATATATGGGTAGAAGGGGATAAAACATTATATTGATGGGTAGTAAAGTGAAATGGTTATATATAAATGAATATTTCGGGGTATTTCAGTGAAAAGCAAAAAAAAGAAAAAAAGAAAAAAAAATAAAATATTGTGTCATGATTGCACTTTTCTCTCTCTTCTCTGACTATCTAGACAAAAATGCTGTTAAGGGCATCTCCAATGGGTGGGTAGAAGTTGACGTAGAAAAGTTTTCTACCTAGCTTTTTGGGTAGGAGAGGGTTGGGAAACAAGAGGTAGAGGTAGAGGAAGAGGGAGGAGGTAGAGAAATCTCTACCAAGGAAGAAGAGAGAAAGAAGAAAAAAAGGAAGGAGAGGGAGAGTGGGAGGTGTTGTCCACTCTCCAGATTTTTGACTTTGTTGTGGCAAGTGACCTCCACGCATGTATAGGTGTGGGGTCCATGCCATTATCTTTTTTTTTAAATTTTATGTATTTAAAATTTTTGCTATTTCACTGTTTTCGTCCGTTTTTTTTTTTTAGCCGTTTTTAAACGGCTCTTTCTGCAAAAGTTTTTTTTCAAAATTTAGAATTTTAGCATTATAAATACATGATATAACTCATAATTTTTTATCACTTCCTACAATTTTCAAACATCAATTTTTACAAAATCTCATACATATCTCTGAGTGAAATGGATAAAGATTCTTGGAAGAATTGGTTTCATTCTTCCAATTCCGGAGAGAATGCATCTTCTCAAAATAACAATATCCTTCTTCAAGATTTCAACATCCATCCTCAAGATGGCAGTTCCCAAAATTTCCCTATACATCGTCTAAATTTTTCAGAAGGTCGAAATTTTTCACCCAATTTTATGTATCCACCGCAATTCCCCTTTATGCCCCCTCCTCTGTATGGATTTCCTCCGACCATGGGTTCAAACTCATCAAGGAGATTTAGTACAGATGGATCTGGCACAGACAAGGACACTCCAACTCCACCGTCTCAAAAATCATCTCCATTCTCACCACAATGCTCTCCAATAGGTCTTGAAAATATCAATCTCGTGGCCGACCTATCAAGTGCCGAAGAAGCAAACACTCCGGAGCATAGTCAAAAGACAGCGTACACTCATGCAGAAAATGAGCTTCTTGTAAGTTGTTGGCTAGATATTAGCACTGATTCGGTGGTAGGTAATGCCCAAAAGTTGCAGCAAATGTGGATCCGGATTGCTGATGCTTACAACAACAATCGTCCAGCCAACACACCATTCAAAACATGGACCGTGTTGAAGTCACATTTTTTTACCCTTCAGAAAAAATGCGAATGGTTTAATGCAATATACATCAAGGAAAAGAAGAATTGGGGGAGTGGTTCAAGTGACGCGGATATTATGCTAAAGGCACAAAAAATGTATGCAGAATTGCATGAGAAGCAGGGGTTCAAGCATGTGGGATCCTGGATGATTTTGAAAGAAAGTCCCAAATTTGCAGATCCAGATGATGATTTTCGTGGTACAAAGAAGACAAAAATTAACGAGTCTGGAGCTTACAATTCGTCTACCAACACGGAGTCTAATGAGGATGTCAATCAAGCACGCACTCGTCCAATGGGTCAAAAGGCAACGAAGAGGATGTCAAAGGGTAAAGGAAAATCATACGACACCGAACAGAGTCGGGAGAAGATTGATGAAAAATTAGCTGAACTGGAAAGTTATAACACAAAAAAACTATCGGCAGTAGTTAGCATCGCCAAAACACGAGTACAAAATCCTCATGAAGGATACCTCAAAGATGACAGATAAACAACTACGTATACACCTCCACATGTGTGATCAGATAAAGAATAATTGGGGCTTGTAATTTTATTTACCTGTTGTTATTTCCATGTTGTTTTCAATGTGTAATTTGATTCCTTGTTGTTTCAATTATCTGTATTGTAGTTTTATTCATTTTATGTAATGTGATTTTCTTCTTCTATGCAATGTATTTATCTTCCGTTATAAAATTACCTATTAAATTACAAGTTAGGAAACTAGCCGTTGGAAAACTAGCCGTTGAAAAACTAGCCGTTGTAAAACTAGCTGTTGGAAATCATATTATATATGTTTGAGTAACACACTTTCAGATTCACACCACACAACTTCTTAATCCTTTTCACAAGAGAAATTTTTTATTTCCAAATTATCAAACATGTCTTCATCTTCGAAATCATTCTCCGATGAGAGCGATATTGACAGTCTCATCTAATTCATAATGGATGACACAATCGAGAAAGAATATTTGTCGTTACTCCAACAATAAAGAGCACTTCTCGATGTACCGTAGAGTTCTTCAGGCATACCTAAAAAACGAAGAACATACGTGGAACTAGATCGTGAGGGTGCACACACTAGGCTTTTCAATGATTACTTCTCCGATAATCCGACTTGGGGCAGTGACGTATTTCACCGACGATTTCGAATGGGTAAAGATTTATTCTTGCGCATAGTTAATGCATTGGAGAACCACGACAAATATTTTCGATGGAGAGTTGATGCAGTTGGAAAAAAAGGTTTTTCTCCACTTCAAAAATGCACGGTGGCCATACGTCAACTAGCATATGGTGGTCCTGCCGACCATTATGATGAGTACTTACGAGTTGCTGAAACAACTGCCATTGATTGTTTATATAATTTTTGTCGATGTGTGATTGAAGTATTCGGTGAATATTACTTGAGAAAGCCTACTGCTACCGACTGTGCACACTTATTACAAATGCATGAACAGAGACATAGCTTTCCTGGAATGTTGGGAAGTCTTGATTGTATGCATTGGGAATGGAAGAATTGTCCAGTCGCTTGGAAAGGTTAATTTACAAGAGGTGATCACGGTGTTCCAACAATCATGCTTGAAGCGGTCGCGTCTGCGAACTTGTGGATATGGCATGCTTACTTTGGAGTTGCAGGATCGAATAACGATATCAATGTGCTCAACCAATCTTCTTTATTCAACGATGTTTTACAAGGACGTGCTCTACCTGTTAATTTTACAATTAATGGTACGCAATATAAACAAGGATATTATCTTACAGATGGAATCTATCCGGAGTGGGCATGCTTTGTGAAGAGTTTTCAATGTCCGCAAGATCCGAAGCGAAAGAAGTTCAAGGAAATGCAAGAGGCTGCTAGAAAGGATGTCGAACGGGCCTTTGGAGTGCTTCAAGCTCGTTGGGCAATGATTAAAGGTCCAAGTCGTATCTGGTACAAGAATAATTTGAATGATATTATGTATACTTGCATTATTTTACACAATATGATTATCGAGAATGAAGGGGATACAACATCCGATTGGTCAGAGGAACCTACTAGCTCCGATAATGCTCCACAAGTAATTCAAGGTTCCGTTGGAGCATTCAACGACTACCTCATGAGGAATTCTCAACTGCGTGATAGAGAGAAGCATCATCAACTTCGAGCCGACTTGATTGAACATGTATGGGCACGATTCGGCACTAATTAGCTAAATATTTATCTTTCGACGATTGTGTTGTTATTTTGTAAGTTTTATAAATGTATTTTTTTTATCGAATTGTTTTCATTAATTTGTTTCCAATAAATTTAATAATATATTATTCAATTGTATTTGATGTTTTACCAAATTAAATAAATTTTAAAAAATAAAATTTAATCATACCATTTTAAATATTATGAATTTTTATTATTATAAAAATGAAATAATATATAGAGGTAAATAATATAGATATATTGAGTGATTTGATAGTAGGACCCATGAATAGTTACTTTTTGGGTAGAAGGGTTGGTAAGGTATTTGTTTAAAGGTAGAAGTTTTTTTACTTTTGAGGTGGCAATGACGTGGCGATGATTTGGCACACATATACCTACTTTTTGGGTAGATAGCATTGGAGATGCCCTAATATGTATGTATTCTAACACTCTGCTAAAATGAGATTTTGATTAAAATAATTAAAAATATTTTGTAGAATAGTTGATGCGCATGCCCTAATAGTATAAAATTAGGTATTTTAAACTTAAACTAGTACTTAATCCGTGAATTGCACGAATTTGTATTTTAAATAATTTTATGTAAGTGAAAAAAATAAATGTAAGTTATAATATAAGTGTTTTGTATATTTTTTAAATATTTAATAAGTAATTTTAAAATTATATATATATATATGTATATATCAAATTTCAAAAGTATTGTGTTAATATACCTAAATGGAAAAGGAATGCAATGCGAAATAATACATATAACAATTTAATCTCAACACTGCTATTACTCATTTTGCAACACATCTTTTGTGAATGTAATATTTTCCTCCCCACTACCACAAATTAAAACTTTAAATCCATCTCTAGTAGAAAATATATTTTCTGATTAATGGGTAACTTGATTTGGATTAAAATTTATTGCAAAGAAAAAAAAATAAGAAAACAATAAATTCATAATACAAATATATTTGAATATGTATATCTAATTTGCACATATGAATCTCAAATAAATTAAATATCTCTTAAAATATTATCTGTTAAAAATATTAATATAAGATCATTTTCTTTTAGTTGAAAAAATGAAAAAAATTCTAAATCGTTATTTTTAATTTATCAAACTGGGATAATCTAGTACATTAAATTATGTAATATACTAAATCAATGAATTAATGATTTTCTTTATAGTTAATACTCATCTAACAGTATATGTTTTGAAATATTTATTATGTACACCATTCCTTTTAATTATAAAAAATATTTTTTTTATAACTTTAAAATTGATAATAAGAATAATTATAAACATTAAGTAATTTTAATTAAAAAAATTTAACCACTTGAAAGGTTTTGTTGATCAATTTTGTTAATGGTTTGTTAGATAACTTAATATGCCAATAATTTTTGGAGTTCGTTAAAAGTGAGCAATTAATAATATAAGTTTTGAAATATTTATTTATATACAATATTTCTCATAATTACAAAAAAACATCTTAAAATAAATTGATAATAAGAATAATTCAAGCATTAAGTAATTAAAGTTAACACATAAAAATTTTAAAAATTTGTTTCTATCTTTTGTTGATTTTTTTATTTTTTATGACTTGATAAATAACTTGATAAGTTAATGATTTTTCAAGTTGGGTAAAAGTGACTAATTAACAATATAAATTTTGAAATATTTATGTAAGGAACATTGTATAAGATTTTGATGAATAACAAAACATGTAATAGATTATGGCCTAGGATCCTATGTATTAGATTTCATTGTACAATATTTCTAAGTATAGGAACAAGATGCTTGAAGATCAAAAAAATGGAGCATGATGACCCTGCTGCATATAAACCGAAGAGAAAATACAAGAATACATATCAGCAGCAGGCTGCTCAAAAAGGATACTGGCCGCACTACCTGAGGACACTAAGGTTACTAACTGCCAGATGGACAAAAGGAGAACTGAAGATAACCAAAGCATCAGCAACCTGATTTAGTAGCAGTTACCTCGAAAGTCATGTACGAGGTTAACGTTAGGCACAAGCCGCATTTGCAACCAACCAAGTTATGCCACGTATCAAAAAACAAAAAGGAAGTCTGCAGGGAAGTCATACTAGGTATGACGATAGCAGCATCAGTCACGTACACCCTCAACGATCAGTGTACGAACAAAGCAAAAACTGCCACTCTGATCTACAAAAGCTGCAAAGAAGGTTTACCCTCTCCAATGGATAAAAATTCGAATCGCCTATAAATATTGGAAGACTGGAACATGAAATGCACCTGAAACTCTTGCGATCAAAACACTCAAGCTATCAAAGATCATCTACAAATACATAAAAGTTTCTAGTCTAGTCTAGTAGCAAGCTATCCTTAGATTTGAGAGCTCAATCGTTTCTAAGCTTGCTACCTGTGTTGTTGAATTCTTTATTTTATTTAGACTGTAAAGGAGTTGCTTGATCAGAGGGTGTTCCTGATCAAGTAGTTACGTTCTTAGTAAAAGAACAAGAGCTCTATGTGGGCTAGAGGAGTTTGGTCACTGTGCAGTAACCTTGTGTGGGAGA
Organism: Scutellaria baicalensis; assembly: GCA_005771605.1. NCBI lineage: Eukaryota > Viridiplantae > Streptophyta > Magnoliopsida > Lamiales > Lamiaceae > Scutellaria > Scutellaria baicalensis. The sequence goes on along the minus strand of CM016722.1, from coordinate 23,222,032 downwards.
GATTGACAGTCTTTGTTAGGTTTAGGTTGTCTAAGCGAGACTTGTGTAAATCAACCGTTTGACCTAACAAAAGTTCCTCCTTGTGTAGGAGAAGAGAGGACGTAGAGGGATTACTCCACCCTTGAACCTCTATATATCGCTGTGTTCTTTACTGTGTTGTTTTCATTAATCTTGCTGATATTATTGTTTATCTACTCTTATCATTTGCATATCATTTATGAGCATAATATATGTTTTCAGAAAAGAAGCTTTGATTGAAAAGTATTTTCGCTGTGCATAAATCTCATTTTGTCTTAAAGTTTAAGGTAACTATTCAAGCAGTAACTTTCAAGGCAGTCAGTGCTTAATAAACTGCCTGTGTGTCTTTTTTAGAAGAAAAGATTTGAAAATTTTGAGTAGGCTTATTCACCCCCCTAAGCCTACTACCACTTGGGACCAACAATTTACTTATATACAACACTTTTCAAAATTACAAAAAGTATTTTAAAATTTCTTTAACTTTAAATTGAGAATGAGAATTAGAATAATTTTAGACTTAAAATAATAATAGTTAACAAAAGTTAAATTACATTATTGTTCAACATTGAACAACTTTTGTAAACAACAACACTAATAATTAATAATAATAATATTATTGTTATTAATTCTAAATATAAGTAACAATAATATATTACATTGAAAATAATGTTAACTAGTATGATTGATTTTCTTGACAATACTTTTATCTTTAAAAACAATTTATTAGCCAAGAGCTTGATGTGAAAAAATAAAATGAACAATTAAATTTTAGATACAAAAATGATAAATTTGATATATCATAGATTAAAATAAAATTTTAAATGAAAAAATGATTTAATTTAAAGATTATGGTTTCTATAAAAGATAAAAATAGACAAAAATAACCTGCATAACCTACTAATAGACTATAGTTCAACCTAAAAGACCCTACAATCCTTAAAAGTAGAAATCTTTTTATTTTTTATTTTTTTAAATTTTTTGTAACTAACTTCTTTCCAATTATAGTATGTAAATTTAAGAGGGAAAATTAGTTATGCTATTTTTATTAAAGGTCTTTATATATATATATATATTTAGGTCATTATAAATAATTATATTCAAAAATATTAGGAATTTGAAATACACAAAATAATGTATAATAACAAACAAAGTCGAAAGACCGTATTCGAAATATAAGATAATGATTAATTTGACCAAACTTGTACACCTATTAAGTACTTAAATAATTAAATTTAGTGGCACAAAAGAAAAAAATATGTTATATACATTCATATTCAAAGATTATAACTCACACATATTATGTAATAAAATATTCGTTCAATGATACATATAACTCATTTATATCAAATGGAGAAGTTGTTTAATTTGTAATAACAATTTTTATCTTATATTTTAAAATAGAAATATTACTTGCTTTTATTTTGTATTTGTAAACTATTAAGTACACCTATAATACATTTAAATTTGTATTTTTTATTTACATTTATTATCAATTTACAACAAATTAACACTTGTATTTTATCATAACAAAACGTTTAAAAAAATTATTGAAACCCTCAAACTTACATTTTAATTTTTTTAATATAGTTAATATGAATATTACATTTAAAATCATTAAAAATATATTAGATAATAAATATATCATCCCTTATTTTATCTTAGTATCTATTTATTCCTTATTTGGAGTTTATATACAATAAATACAATATTAAATATCATAAATGAGTTTCGTAAATTGAATTTTTTTTTACTTTTCATTAATAAATGTAAAATAAATGTCATTAATGATTTCTGAAAATGGAAATATTTCATGAATATGAAACTTATGACAATTATTTTTGTCAAGATATCACACTTTTATATATATATATATATATATATATATATAAACTAGTATAAGACCCGTGTAATACACATATTTAAATAGTTTGAATTTAGTAAATAAAATATAAAATATTATATAAAAAAACATTTGTGATTTTATAATCATCTAAGTTCATATGAAATATAATATAGTTTAGATTAATATACTATTTACTATTTAAATGTAATATTGTATACATATTACATGATTTTTAAATATATTATTTCCAATGAGAAAGATTAAACCTTAATTAGGTGTATAGAATGACAAATTATCACATTTGAAAATATTGGTTCATTATGGCACAAATTATTTTTGTTATGGGTTATATTGAAAAAAATATTAATAATTTTGATATTTTAATTTGTTTTACTTAGATATATATAGTAATCTTTATATATATTTAAAAGACATTTATATTAATAAGACAATTTATTTAAATAAAAAAAACATTTAACATGGAATTAATTGTTCAAGCTTTCTATGAGTGTCATGGAGCTTTTGATCTTTCTTATATATATATATATATATATATATATGAAATATAATGTAGTTTTAATTAATACATTATTTACTATTTAAATATAATGTTGTATACATATTACATAATTTTAAAAATACATTATGTCAATGTTATTATATATTTCTAATAAAGAAGATTAAACCTTACGTTGTATAAAATGATAAATTCTCACATTTGAAAAAATTGGTTCATTATTGCACAAATTCTTTTTTATAGTTTATATTGAAAAACTTATCAATAATTATGATATTTTACATTTTTTACTTACATATATAGTAATCTTTACATATAACTAAAAGACATCAATATTAATGAGACAATTTATTGAAATAAAAAACAAAAGAACATTAAATGTGAGAATTAATTGTTCAATCTTTGTATGAGTGTCATGTGACACTCTTGGTCTTTCTTATATATATATATATATATATATATATAGTGACGAAGCTAGAAATTTGGTTCAGGGGATCCACTCATAGTGTATAAAAATTCGAAATACATATAAACTATATATTTATTTACAATGAACATATATTCAACTTTAAATTTTATTGTTTATTTAACAATCGTATTAACGGTTTGACAAAATGTTGGATATTTGATTAATACAATTATAGTTAATAAAAATATAATTTACTCATTTAATTAAAATAAAAAACTCACACCTTAACTCTATTATTATGAATTTGGTACCTAAAATGATTAAGGAAAATCAAAGGTTGAAAAAGTGTGAAAATACGAGGCTTGTGTATAACTAATAGAAACTATATATATGTATGTATGTATAACAACCCAATAATGATTATGAATCAATCACACTTTTTAATGTTAAAAATGATCATATATATCACTGCTATTTCAAGTAGATATAATATATATAGTATAAATTTTTAAAATTTGAGGGGGCCCACTGCCCCCTTGGCCACCCTCTCCCTCCGTCCCTGTATATATACGTGGAAATAACTCCTATTACCCAATTTGACAAGTCAATGAATTTGTTTATCCATTTTTCTGGAAAATTACTTTTTTACCCAATTTGAGGGTGAAATGTCAATAATGCCCTCAACTTAAGTTTATATTTGTTGGAAATGAATGTGGTGTATTTGAAAATGACTTGGAAAACAAGTAGGGAAAGTCGAGGCAAGAGTTGGACTCTTTCTCCGTAAGATGAAATTGCTCCGTATTCAGTGCTTTACGGTCTACGACACATGTTCCCAAGATACAACGACTTACTAACTTAAGGATCGCAGCACAACGAATCCAAAAGTTTTCCGACGAACAAAAGAGATATTTGGAACTTTCTAGGACAAGATGAAGAGTTGTAGTGGAGTCTAATTTTGTGAATGTTGTATATGCAAGGATGAAAATATCGCGAAATATCGCGGATATATCGCGGATACGGATATTGCGATACAGATATTGGGTGTTAATGTTTTTTTTCCCGAGTATCGCGGATATTTCGCAAAATATCGATATCGATATCGATATCGGTTCAGTGTAGTATAAAATTGGATGGAAATTGGGAAATATCGCGGATATATCGCAAAATATCTCATGTATATCAAAATGAGCGATTTTGATTCACAAAATTGAACTATGTGATTTTTTTTCCTTACTTTGTATTATGTATTGTGTTTGATATTGAAAGTAATATATTCTCCTCATATCAATCTTCATTCACGGATATAGCCATATTTTGTGGCTTTTTTAAATTTCCATTCCTTTAACCAATTATTACTTCATTTACTTCTTTTTTTTTTCTAATTTTTTTGCATGATATATTTCTCTATATATATATATATATGTTGAAGGTAAGTGAACATTTTCTATCATACAATTTAAGGTTCAAGGTATGATATTCTCTCATATCAATAACTCTCTCCCAACATTTTTGATTAAATTAATTTCAATTATTTACTTTATAGATTATGACTATTTTAATGTATCTAATTTATTTATTTTTTTGGATATATGGCATTGACATTGGAGAGGAAATACTTGCATCACTATATATATCACTCAATTGTCATTTTGAAGAACTACGAATTGGTATGTAAATTTAATCTTTTTTTTTTTTTTTTCATTTTAGTTGATAAAACTAGCATTTTATTGGTATATTGTAAATTGCTATGTTTAATTGTGCTAATTATGAGCATTTAGTTAACTTATAGAACTTTATTATAAAATCATAATTTTGCAATTAATATTTTTATAGTGAAGCTAGCACGTAAAATGTAATGTTGTAATTGTGTATTTACAATTAATTGTTATAATTAGTTTTAGTAAAATTTTAATAGTGCTAATTATGTATATGTTGGTATATTGTAAATTGCTATGTTTAATTGTTGGTATATTGTAAATTGATGTGTTTAATTGTGCTAATTATGTATATGTTAGGTGAAGTACTTAGTTAACTTATAGAACTTTATTATAAAATCATAATTTTACAATTAATTATTTTATAGTGAAGCTAGCACGTAAAATGTAATGTTGTAATTGTGTATTTACAATTAATTGTTATAATTAGTTTTAGTAAAATTTTAATAGTGCTAATTATGTATATGTTGGTATCAGTTCTGCTTGGATCAAGATGACATTCCATCTACTATGTTTGAACCTCATAGGTCATCCTTTTGGTACTAGTGTATTGTATGATGTAATTTTAGTAATTTTGTCTTGTATTATGTAATATATTATCATTTTTCATTCGAAAAACAGTATTTATAATGCTTATTATCTATATGTTAGTTTTAAATATATTATTTTAATGTGATTTTGAGTGGAATATATGTGTAATGAAGTGTAAAAATAATCCCTAAAATTTCATATTAAATTTCCAAAATTTTAATAAGATTTCCGTTGTTTTTTCAAATTTTTTGCGATATCGATATGCGATATCGATATCGACATCGATATATCCGTAAAATCAAAGTTGCGATACGACATGCGATATCGATATTTTCATCCTTGTGTATATGAAATGATTGAATGTGGGGCATATTTATAGAAGTTGAAGAGGTGGTGTCTTTTCATAATAGACATCTTTTCATAATTGATGTCTTTTCATAATTATATATCTTTTCGTTTGAATTGAAGTCTTAGACATCTCTTGTTATGAAACAATGTGTCTAATTGGAATGGTTGCATCTCTTCAATTTGGGTTGCATCAATTCAATTCAAATTCACACTTTTTCACACTTTCACACTTCTTCAAGCATTTCACATCTTTTCAATTTAAGTTGCCAACTTTAAGTATTAATTTCTCATTCATCCGAAATTGGATTTGAGAAAATAAATACTCTAAATATATCTACTCGAAACGTAGATTTTAAATTTGGAACTTAATTTCATTTTTGACAAACGAAACACCTGATCAAATTGGTCAAAAATTGGTCACCACCAACTTTTCCAAACCAATTTCCAACAATATTTACATAAACCACAAATATATCAACATATCGTGACCACGATATTATATTTCTTATTCACGACATGTTGAACCTTTCTGCATTTCGTGAACACGACATTATATTCCGTGTTCACGACATGTTCACCTTATCTGAAAAGTTGACTCGAGTTCAGGAAACTTGACTCGAGTCCATGATATATTTTCTGAATTTTTCTTATGTAAATATAACTTAAGTTGAGGATATTATGGACATTTCATAACCCAAATTGGGTAAAAAAGTTATTTCCCAGAAAAATGAGTAGATAAGTTCCTTAACTTATGAAAATGGATACTTCGGAAATTGACCCTCTATATATATATATAAAGATATTTTTAATTTTAATGTTTAGAATAGTTTAAATTTTCTTTTCAAATAAATGAAAAAAAAAATTTGAAATTTAATTTCCAAATAAATGTCATAATTTATTTCAAAATAAATATGTGCAAAAATTAATATTGAATTCATTAATTACTAAATTTGAATTATTCTTTTAATCACCCCATCATTATTTTATTTTGAACTTTTGTATTTACATTTTGTAAAATTATTTTAGAATATCTATATTTAAATTACAACATATGTTTATTTAATAAATTTAGCCTTATTTATTTCATAATGTTTCTTTTAAACATTACTTTTTAAATAATAGTTTATTTAGTTAATAAGAATATTAGAAATAAAAAATAACAATTAAGATGAACATTTAATATTGAGGTAATGTAAGAATGTTATGTGTCACTTGAGGTCATTCTAATAGGGCAAAATATTTTGTGCAACTGGTGCATGAATTTAGGATCCATGCACCCGGGTCGACCCACCCCATGCGCCTCTGACGCGCGTTTTCACGTGCCCCAACGCACTCTCACGCGCTTAGTGGGTGCGTTCAGACCCAGTATGATTCGATCCAAACAGTCATACCATCATGTTATGTTAGAGTTACTTTCATGTTATGTTAGTGTTACCCTCGTGAGGATATATATAAACATATAGATTTGAGAATGAATTGAAAATGCTAGCGTTTCTCTCATTTTTATCAAAACCAATATTTAATTTGGTGCAATAATACCAAAAATGGGTAAAGAAGTGTTAAGTGAAGTGATAAGTTTTGAAACAATTTATCTGCCGTCCCACCATGACTTCATTTACTTTTTTAAGTCTTCCACTGCCTAAGCTTTATTTTTTCTTGCAAATCAACTAACAATGATGACTAAGAGTCTCAGATTTAATTAATTATCTTTCATACGACTCCCCTCAATCCCTTTTAACTCTACTTTTGGAATTTCTTACCGACCTTAGATCAAAGAAGAAGCATAAAAACTCACGTGAGATGGTCTTACGAATAGTTTCTGTAAAACAGATCCTTATTATTAATGAATTGAACTCATATATACAAATTTTTCATATGAATTGTGAAGTTGTGGATTAATCCGTCTCACATAAGATCTATACAAGAAGAATTTAGCTAATAAAAAAACACATCAACAAATAAAATAATTTTTATTTGTGTTTTCAGCTTAGGGACGTCGGTCAGTTGAGAACTAATGGTGAAAACACAACTTTTTCGTTGTTAGAAAAACAACACAACAATATGTGCTCCGTTAACGTGTTAGATATCCAACATACTAGTATAAATAAATTTTACTTTCTATATAATTAGAAGATATAATTATTACACGTAACCAAGTGAGTATATTAAGAGCTGCTCAGACATTTTAGCATTTTTCCACACAAACAAACAACCTAAATTATAACCAAAGTCATTTTATATTAAGTCAAGAGTTGACTGTTCGCAATTAAGTAAGCTCCAAACAAAGAACGCGTTTTTAAACGCTACACGTCAGATTTATTGAGTTTAATATGGAAAGAGTTTATGAACATGGCTAAGTAATCCAACACCAAACTCTCTCTCTCTCTCTCTCTGTGTATATATATACACATATTCCACTTCACAATATTCATTCTTGCAGCCTAATCCAAAACCATGACTTCTTCATCAAGTAATGTGAGTAATTTCCCATCTCTCTATTCTTTGATTTGATTTGATTTTATGTTTAATCACACGAGATTGTTGATTTCTTTACCATGCTTGATTTGCAGCTCAAAACATGCGGTGTCTGCTCTGCAATTGTCTCCGCCGGAGAAGCCATGTTCACGGCGGAGTGCTCCCACTCCTTCCACCTTCCCTGCATCGGAAACTTCATCTCTTTCGGCAATCGCCTCTGCCCCATCTGCAATTCCTTCTGGAATCATCTTCCCTTCACCATCAACCCCATCCCCACCACCCAATTTCACTACAACAATCCATTTCATTACAATCGCCCTGTTTTCGACCCCCTTCACTTCAACGATGACGAGCCCCTCCCACCTCACCCTGCAAACTCATCTTCTCCAGGCCTGGATTTGCAGAATCTGACGATAAAGGCCGTCCCTGAGCGCCCAGCTGTGGCTGCATCGGAATCGGTCTCTCTCTTCTCAGTCCTGGTCGGATTGAAGGCTCTGTCAATGACGTCTGATGATTCTGGTCGTGGCTCTCAACGTGCTTCGGTTGACATTGTCACGGTCCTGGACGTGAGTGGGAGTATGCAGGGGAGGAAGCTGGATCTTGTGAAGAGAGCTGTCGGGTTTGTGATCGATAATCTGGGCGTTTCTGATCGGCTTTCTATTGTGTCTTTCTCCGATCAAGCTCGGAGGTTGTTGACTCTGCAGAGAATGAGTGAAGGTGGGAAGGAAGATGCGAAGAGGGCCGTCGATTTGCTTCGTGCAAGTGGCGGAACCAACATCGTTGATGGGCTAAAGAAGGGAGCTCAGGTTCTTGCAGATAGGCGTTGCAAGAACCCTGTTTCCACCATTATCTTCTTGTCTGATGGAAACGATACTTACAATGGCGGATTTCTGTTCTCGTCTCAAAGCGTTCAGAATTCAAGAAATGCTCTTCCTGCTTATCTTCATCTATTGCCGCCTTCAATTTATCCCAAGAATCGAGACTTTGAATTGGAGACAATTCCGGTGCATTCATTTGGGTTTGGTTCGGACCATGATCCGATCGCAATGCACGCCATATCTGAGGCATCAGGAGGCACTTTCTCCTTCATCGAGTCGTATGGAATGGTCCAGGACGCATTCGCAGGCTGCATTGGAGGCCTACTCAGTGTCGTAGCTCAGGATGTTCGTCTCAATGTCCGATCAGCATCACACGGAGTCGAGATCAAATCGATTCCTTCTGGAAGACATGCTAGTCAAATCTCTAGCCAAGGATCGGAAGGCCTAATCAACATAGGCGATCTCTACGCAGACGAAGAGAAGCAGTTTCTAATCAACCTCTCCATCCCTGCACTTCCAGACAACAAAGAAGCTGAGCAAAAGACATCACTTTTGGACATCATGTGTTCCTACAAGAAGGCCATGTCCAAAGAGAAGGTAGAAATCGAAGCTGACTTGGTTGAAATCCGACGCCCAAAGGCTCCGTCGCTTGAAGAGATGATGACGAACCTGGAGATAGACCGGCAGAGGAACCGGCTCCGAGCAGCAGAGGCCATTAAAGAGGCTCAAGAGATGGCAGAGAGAGGGGATTTAGGAGGTGCAAAAGGGCTATTGGAACAGAAAAGGAGTGATCTTTTAGCCACAGCATCAGCCCAAGCAGGAGATGATATGTGTATGTGGCTTGGAAATGAGATGCAAGAAACAGGAAGGCTAATGGGAACCCCACAGATGTATCTGCAATCGGGACGAGCATACGCCCTCTCCGGAGTGAGCTCGCATGCTTCCCAAAGGGCCACGACACGAGGCAACGCGGTGGCCGGAGGTGGCGTCGCCTTTGGCAGCGGCTATGCCACGCCGTGCATGGCTAATATGGTTTGTAAGTCTCAGCAAGTTAGCAGGAGTGAAGAAGCCACCATTGCAAAGAAACTATTAGAGTTTCTTATTGTGATCTGTTGAAGTATATGTGTATTGCTTGGTCTGTTGTTGAAGAAGCGGGTTCCACTTGCAAATGAGTGTTTGTGTTTTAATAGCTTGAGGGGCATCTTAGTAATTTTAGTGTAAAGTGTTTCCTCCTCATTTCACATGCTGTTCTTCTCTCCACCTGTGTGCGTGAGCTTTATATATACTCTGAAACACACCTTTTGTATCTGAGTTTTTTCCAAATTGATGTTTTTTGGTTCTTGATCTCGTACACTTTGAAGTCTATCAGCACAACTCTTTTTTTGGGAGTTTGGAATTTGTATCTTTTGTTTGAATACCATTTTATTCTCCTATTTTAATTTAGGAAAAAAAACATTTAACCATCCGATAGCCTGTTTTGCAGTTTCTTGTAGAATCATTTTTTCATTGCACCGTCTTCATCAAACTTTGCGAGAATTGCACAGTCCAGTAAAGTGACCCTTTCCGGCTATTTTTTCTGGCAAAACCGAAACGACATCGTTTAACTTAAGGGCAAAAATGACAATTTAACTCAAACAATACACAAAAACGGCGTCGTTTTGTGCACACACATCTTCAACTCTATTTCACCCTAAATCAAAATGGGAATTAGGGTAAAAAATTTCTACATCCCTTCGCAAAATTTCACCCGGGACTCAGTTAAGGTATGAATTCTCTAGGTCTATAATTCAGTTGTATCTGCTGAATTTGAGTTGTAAAAATTAAGTTGTCTGCTGTGCTTTTTTAGATTGATAATAAGAGAAAGGAATGTGAAGTTGATCAGGAGCCTTCTATGAAGGGTAAAAAGGTTAAAGCTGTAGTGGTTGGTTCACCAAATAGACTGACAAGAAGGTCTATCAAAGCTATTGAAGTAGAAGTGAAAAAGGTAATAAGAAGTTCCAATAGAAGGGGCATAATTCAAGATGCTAGCTTTTCCACCAAAAGAGGAAAAAATCCAAAGAAAATGTTTGTAAGTGGAGACAACAGTCACACTTCTCCAATATATCTTTAGGAATCAAAGCTTGTGGAGTTGAACTTATACTTTTTGCACAATTTTATTGTATATTTTGCACAACCTATATGGTTTGGTTTTTGCACAGCCGGGGTGGGTATATTTATGCACAACTATAGATGTTTGTTTAGCATAGCTTTTGGGATTTTGCAACTGTGAAATATTGTGGTTTTTGGTCTGATAAAGATTGTCAAATAGTTCATTTTAAAGCTACCTTTGTTTTCATGTGTTGGATGAATGAAATTTACTCTATTTTGACCACATTTGCTTTCATGTGTTGCATGCTTTTGAGATATGATGTACTCTGTATTATCTGCAAGTAGGTTTTTACTTTGCTATCACTACATTGCCAATTTATTTAGTAAGCAACAACAAATTCTGCCAATTCAACTAATTCAATATTTTGTCAATTCAGCTAATTCAATTCTGACAACTCAGTTAATTCAGCCAATTTGCAATCAATATTTGTCACTACTTTGCAATCAATCACTACTTAGGCAATAAAACTGGAACACTATGACAAATTTTATAACTTAACCAATGTGTCAACATGCGTCAAAACAGACGTCTTTTAACTTCTGACTTTTACATCAACCAAAATACAAAACCATTTCATAATCATCTCAACTAGATATTTGCTCATAATACATAAAAACTAAACTACACTCTGTGATCACTTAGCAAGGTACATCACAAAGAAGCAAACTGCTGCCAACCATATCAACTTCTCCCTCTTTTCCCTCTTTTTTGTCTTCTGCAATTCATCTTCCAGCTGATTCACACGTCTCAACAAACCCGGAATAATCTGGCAAGCTCTTTCACACATTGGTGGATCAATCCAATTGAAAAAGTTGCAACCTCCTACTTTCTGCAAAAACCAACAAATTAACTACTACAACACATTACCTACTTACTGCCAAGAAGAAAACTAACAACACATTACCTAGCTTTTCCATACTAACAACAAATTGTCCGTTTATTCAAACCAACAAGAAGTTTACAATTTTGCCATAGTGACATTGCCTACTTTTTCATTGAAACAGATTGTATTGCAAGCTCCTACTTTCATTTAATAAAATCAAAAAATTGCAAGCTCTTACAATTTTCACAGTTGACATGCTTACAATTTACTTGCATTCACCAGTTTAACTACTTATCCAAACCAACAACAAATTTACACATTCACCAGACAAATTAGGGAATTAGGGTTCTAGGCTACAATTTTCGATTTCTTTCAAAAATTCCCAAAATCTATTCAAAATTTACATACTTTCAGTGGAAATTCCAAAATAATCGAAAGTACTTTGAGAGCCTCTTCGGACACGAAAATATTTTCTACATAGTGCTCATACTTACATGGTATCTATCGCATGTGATATATCTTCTCCCCGGGTTCAAGTTCGTCCATGACGTCAGCCGTTTTGTGTGCTTCCCGCAGTGACATACATCGTCCATGGCTTTTGTGCGTTTGGATTTTGATCCTGGGTGAAATTTTGCGAAGGGCTGTAGAAATTTTTTACCCTAATTCCCGTTTTGATTTAGGGTGAAATAAAGTTGAAGATGTGTGTGCACAAAACGACGCTGTTTTTGTGTATTGTTTGAGTTACATTGTCATTTTTGCCCTTAAGTTATACGACGTCATTTCAGTTACGCCGGAAAAAATAGCCGGAAAGGGTCACTTTACTGGACTGTGCAATTCTCGCAAAGTTTGATGAGGACGATGCAACGAAAACATGATTTTACAAGAAACTTCAAAACGGGCTATAGTTCGGATGGTTAAATGCTTTTTTCCCTTTAATTTATAGATTTATATTTGCAAACATATGTCAACTACTGAAGAATAATAACATTATATGAAGAAATCGAAGCTTAAAGAATTCATAAGAAGTGAAAAAATTATTCAAATAATAACAGAAGGGCAAAACTTGTGTACCCCGTGCCCCCTGACCCGACCCGGTGCGTGGGCAGCCTCCACACGCTCCCACGCGCCGCCACGCGCGCCCATAGGAAATCTGGTGTGCGCCCACACACACCTGATTCCGTAGTTAATGATCTATAAATATTATGCCTATACCCTATAGGTATTACACTTATTTTTCTAGGTATTACACTTATTTTTCTTAAGATTCAATGATAAGTATCATGTGTTTATTCTATAGGTATTACATATATACCCTATATGTATTACACTTATATTTCTTGAGATTCTTATAGGTATTACTCTTATACTTCTTGAGATTCAATGATATGTGTCATGTGTTTACTCTATAGGTATTACATGTATACTCTATAGGTATTACAAACTTACTCAATAAAGGTATTGATTTTTTGTTCAATAGGTGTTACATTATACTCTATAGGTATTACAAATTACTTACTCAATAAATGTATTGATTTTTTGTTCAATAAGTGTTACATATATACTCTTAAGGTATTACATGCATGTATACTCTTAATGTATCGTGTGTTCATTCAATAAATGTCTGAATTATTTGTTCGAACTTTTGTTTTATAGGTATTACATGTATACTCTATAGGTATTACATATGTACTCTATAGGTATTACATTACTGTATAGTGAGTTTAAAATTTATAAATTCTAAAATCACGATTTATATCATATTCTTCCTCATTTTTTTCTGCAATTCATCATATTCTTCCTCATTTTTTTTCTGCAAAATTTACAGAATTGCAAAATTCATATGAATTTGTATCACAAAAAACATTGTGCAAATAAACCCTAGAGCAAATCTATTCAATTCGATCAATCTAACAAATCTCATCTATTTGATCAAATAACCATACTCTACAAACCAAATCCTTCCATAACTTAGTCAATACAAAGAGTGAATCGAAGACTTCCTCATCGGAGTCGAAGTGGAAATGCGAAGCAGAGTCGGAGAAGAGATGAGAAATAAACAAGAAGAAGAAGAAGAAGAAGAAGGCAACAAAAAAAAAGAAAAAAAGAAAAGAAGAACGCAACAGAGAAGAAGAAGAATAATGGAGAAGAAGGAATGTACGCAGAGAAGAAGGAGAAGAAGAAAAAAGAAGGAAGAAGATGTGTTGTGAAAGAAGAAGAAAATAGAAGGAAGAAGAAGAAGAATAAAAGGTGCAAGAAAAGGCGAAGAGAAAGAAGATGAAATGAAAAATTAGGGTTTTGATTATATATAGTGTATTCGGGTCGGGTTGGGGACACGGGACACCCAAGTCCTACTCTAACAGAAGAGTTATATGTTCAAGTTGCTAAAGAAATGGGTTAATTTCATTTTTTTCTCTCACAATATCTATGGTATTTTTCCTTTTCATATATTGGTACTTGAATTTTCAATTTTATATTTAGTTTTCCTTTCTGTTCTAAAGTAAACCTATGAATAATGAATCATCTTCTATAGCGAATGACATGGGCCTTAACCCATAAACCAATCAAACCGAATTTGAATGGGCAAAAAACTTAAAATCCTGACCCCATCCCAACCTCGAACCAAACTATCTATTATCATTGACGATTTAAATTTATACAGTCGTGTCACCCTACGTATCGTACTATCCTTACTATTATCATTGATGATTTAAATTTATACAGTCCTGTCACCCTATCTATCGTGAACATATTAAAGATATAAGTTTATACAATCCTGTTATATCCATCATATTAATTAATTTCATTTTTAATATAACGAGGGAATTGTACTATTATTTTTCAGCGGTGAACATATTAAGAGCTGTCCGCGATATAAGTTTATGCACTCCTGCTATATTCAACATATGAATTAATTTCACTTTCTATATAATAAGAAATTGAGACATTACACGTCAGCGGTAGACATATTAAGAATTGCTCGCTACGAACATTTTAGCAATTTCTAAGTTTATATATGTAATAACTAAATAATCATTTATTAGTTTTTTAAAATAGTAGGATTCCATAAAAATCAAACTTTGAACCTTTCATTTTAGTCTTTTATATTAATAAATGAAATTAATAAAGAAAATACATTGAGAATTCAAGTTTGGATTAGTCATAATAAATTTAAGAGAGCCTGCCGAAAGTACACAAATTTTTTTAAGTAATTGACTTTTCTAACATTGGATATAATAAAAGTACTTTCTTACCACAAAATATAAGAAAGTTACCTTTTCTACACTATTTTGACTCGGTCATGGAGAAATCATTAAGTAATGATGGCTTGATGATATATTCAATTTTATTTATACTTATTTAACAATTGTTTTATCCAACAACTCTAATTACAATTTTATTTGCTCTTTTTATTTATACTTATTTAACAATTGTTTTATCCAACAACTCTAATTAGTAATTTATATAATTTATAAATTATGGTTCGATTAATTAGTACGAGAACCACTATAATATGTTAATCGAAGCACAATAATTTATACTTAATTTAATAGAATTACTGAATATAATTTAGGTTGTTCGAGTTGTTCGATCACTAGTGTAACAAACCCTTTTTTTCCAAAGTGATCGAACCACTAGGTCAAATTCATAGTGGTTCGATCACTAGTGTACAAAAGCAAATTTTTCCAAAGTGATCGAACCACTATGTCAAATTCATAGTGGTTCGATCACTAGTGAAAAAAACCAAAATTTTCCAAAGTGATCGAACCACTATGTCAAATTCATAGTGGTTCGATCACTAGTGTAAAAAATCAAATTTTTCCAAAGTGATCGAACCACTATGTGAAATTCATAGAGGTTCGATCACTAGTGAAAAAAACCATTTTTTTTCCAAAATGATCGAACCACTATGTCAAATTCATAGTGGTTCGATCACTAGTGTAAAAAACCAATTTTTTTCCAAAGTGATCGAACCACTATGTCAAATTCATAGTGGTTCAATCACCAGTGTAAAAAACCAATTTTTTCCAAAGTGATCGAATCACTATGTCAAATTCATAGTGGTTCGATCACCAGTGTAAAAAATCAATTTTTTCCAAAGTGATCGAACCACTATGTCAAATTCATAGTGGTTCGATCACTAGTGTAAAAATCCATTTTTTTCCAAAGTGATCGAACCACTATGTCAAATTCATAGTGGTTTGATCACTTTGGAAAAAAATGGATTTTTGAATATTTTCAGTTTGACCCCAAGAAAAAGAAATTTTATTACATTTTGACCCCAAACCAAATGTAAACCCTAGCACTATTTGACCCATTCCTTGCGCCTCCTTCCTCAAATTTCTTCTAAAAAATCTTCTTTCTTCTTCTCTCTTTCAAAGCTTGAAGTCCATTGGTAAGTTTTTTTTTTGTACACGTCTTTCGATTAATTCAATTAAATGTTGAAATTATTTTGAAGTCTTTTGTTTTAATAAAATTCGAACATGTCTTTAGGGTGAATTGTGCATTTTGGTGATTGAAAATTTGGCAAAAAGATTGAAGAATTTCTTGAAGGGATTGTGCAATGGGTGATGAGGTATGTAACCCATATATTTTTTGCCTTGAATTGTTGAAGTATGGTTCGAACACTTGGGGATTTATAGCTTTGAATTGTTTAATTTGTTGACTAATGATTGCAATTAGGCTTTATTGTTTTTTTGCTTTGAATTATTTTCCCAATTTGCACTATTGTTGATTGCTTTGGCTTTTTTGAATACATCCGGGTTTAGGGTCAAATTGTTCAATTGTTTTAAATTTTTTGCACTATTGTTTGAGTTGTTGAAGTATGGTTCGAACCACTTGGGGATTTATAGCTTTGAATTGTTTAATTTGTTGACTAATGATTGCAATTAGGCTTTATTGTTTTTTTGCTTTGAATTTTTTGAATAGATCCGGGTTTCGGGTCGAATTGTTCAATTGTTTTAAATTTTTTGCACTATTGTTTGAATTGTTGAAGTATGGTTCGAACCACTTGGGGATTTATAGCTTTGAATTGTTTAATTTGTTGACTAATGATTGCAATTAGACTTTATTGTTTTTTTGCTTTGAATTTTTTTAATAGATCCGGGTTTAGGGTCGAAATGTTCAATTGTTTTAAATTTTTTGCACTATTGTTTGAATTGTTGAAGTATGGTTCGAACCACTTCACAATTTATAGCTTTGAATTGTTTAATTTGTTGACTAATGATTGCAATTAGACTTTATTGTTTTTTTGCTTTGAATTTTTTTAATAGATCCGGGTTTAGGGTCGAAATGTTCATTGTTTTAAATTTTTTGCACTATTGTTTGAATTGTTGAAGTATGGTTCGAACCACTTCACAATTTATAGCTTTGAATTGTTTAATTTGTTGACTAATGATTGCAATTAGGCTTTATTGTTTTTTTGCTTTGAATTATTTTCCCAATTTGCACTATTGTTGATTGCTTTGGCTTTTTTGAACACATCCGGGTTTAGGGTCGAATTGTTCAATTGTTTTCAATTTTTTGCACTATTGTTTAAATTGTTGAAAATTGCCGATTATTGTTGCAAAAGTTTGGGTGTTTGAATTGTTGAATGTTGAAAATTGCAAATGTTGAATTGTTGTTGAATGTTGAAAATTGCAAATGTATATATTTGAATTTACTTTAACGTATACTGATTGAATTTTAATAATATACAGTACGAGCCGGTATGGGTACGTGAGGCGTTACAGGGTACTATAGCCTATGTAGTCGGCTATGTTCGTCTGAGTATCATTGATGATATCAGGGCAGAATTGTGTAGTATAGGACCGGAGTGTGAGCAGGAGTTTCTTGGGACGTGTTTTGGACACTTCCTGCTGTGGGAGACCGAAAGGACGATCAGCAAGCAGTTTCTACATGCCCTTATGACACGCCAGGTGCATGGTGGAGCAGTTCCAGCTGATGAGCGATGGTTCCATGTTGGCCGAGACCGTCGCCTTTGCCAGTTCTCGAAGAGGGAGTTCGCACTGGTTACTGGGTTGCGTTTCGGCACTTCCGATTTTAATCCTTCGGCAGTCTACCATCCAGACGAGGACTCACTCTATTACAGAGTTCACGGTGATTCGTCAAGAGTTAAGGTCAACGAGTTACTAGAAAGATTCACCCACGGGGAGTGGAGACATTCTCGACAGGACAGTATCAGGATTGCGAAGATCTTGATACTGCAGTGCATACTTATGGGTGTGGATGCGGGAAAGTCTGTCGTGGAACCATGGGTGTGGGTTCTTGTCGAGGATGATGAGCAGTGGGAGAATTTCCCATGGGGTAAGTTTTCATATCTGAACCTTTTAAAGTACATTGACAAGGTTCCCACTACCCTCCCACATGGACGTACTATACCGAAGTACCACTTCTATGGATTCTCGACAGCCCTACTGGTAAATTTGATAATGTTCATTTTATCTACATTACATAAGTTTTCCGGTTTTTTTCAATAACATATAAATTACGTCCTGTAAAAAAAGTCAGATATGGGCACTTGAGGCTATCCCATTCACGTTCACCTTCGCCGGGCGCCGGTTGGATACGCCCCTGTCCATGCCTCGATGTTTAAAGTGGTCCCTCAAGGTAGCGGAGATTGATCTGTCGACCATACTGGACGGTCAGGTATTTGCATGACCCTTGTTTTCTTACACTAGACTCTTTCGTTTGTTATTTAATCTTCTTCGTTCAAATAAAACCTGAAATTGGGTTCTTGTAAAACAGGGTATTCAGTGCTTCGAGACCCTAGATGCGACCCCAGAGGAGTGGGTGAAGCCGTACATGATGGGCGTCGACCGGGACATATTTACAGGCGTTCAGCCCCCTCCACCTCATTATGGTCCACTACGTGGTGCAGTGGCTCGTCGGCGAACACAATCTGGAGGAGCTAGGCACCCCGTGGAGTCAGAGGCTGAGCCCGATTGCGCTCGTCCATCCACTTCGAGGCCTGCTCGTGCTTCCAGGCGGCCAAGGGTCCAGCACGACATACCAGTTGCAGCTGATCGTCCACAGCCTGAGTCCGCTCCCGATTCGTGGTTTCCTCGGATGACCAGTTATGTGGATGAGAGAATTGACGAGGTACGTACTCACCTACAGCAGTACTATGACGAGCACTAGTGAAAAAATCAAAATTTTCCAGAGTGATCGAACCACTATGTCTAATATATTGTGGTTCGAAAAATAGTGTTTTAAACTAATTTTTGAGATTACCGACATATAAATTGGCTCGTGTATAAAAGTATAGTCCACTTACAGTGTATTTTATTTTTTAGTAATTAACAGTATTATTCACTTTAATTTCCACGTTTCACAGTAAATGTTCAGATGTTTGTTGTCACAGTTTATTTCGAATTAATTTTCAATCCATAGTCAAGATGTTCACGTGTTGGAATTAAAGTTGATTTGAACATTCATTCACGGATTGCTCAATTCTCATCTATTTAAGTGAGAATGAGTTTCCAACACTCATAGCACAAAATCGTGAGTGATACTTGGTGTGAAGAATTTGAAGAATTATTAAGTAACTTATCTCTCTTTTGTTTTTTATATCATTTGTTTTATCCAGTAGTTATATCGAATGTTTTAAATATTCTAATTCAATTCCATTTTCAGATCGTATTATCGAAAATGTCTTATTCGGTGGTGGTTTCGTTCGGAGGCCATTGGAAAGGTATTCAGTACGTAAATGGTTCCCAAGAGTTGATCAGTCTTCCAAGACTCACGTACATGGATTTATTGACCTCGATTCATGGGATCGTGCTTGCCGACTTAAATTATTGGGGATATGTGATTCATGCGCTAACTGACTGTAACGGCAGATTGAAAAAAAAGAAAATTAAGACTGATTCTGATTTAGAAGAGGTTTTTTATTCGGATGATTCTCTTTTGGTTGTTTTTGTTTCGTTGACCAGGGTTGATCTTGGAGTATCCGCGGGATCGTCCTATCAGGATCAACAAACTTCAGTGGATGAGCATGAAAATCAAAGTTCTCAACCTTTTTTTCCGTTCAGCTTTGGAAGTCCTTCAACCTATAATGTCAACACTGTACATGAATTCAACCCTGTACCTATTCCTACTGGACTCCAGAACGACGAAGAATTCCACGCGAAATGGGATTTGGCCTGTCAGAATCGAACCACTGAAGCCGGTACGTCTTTGAATGAGCGTTGGGCACCCTGGTCATCATCATAGGAGAGAGACAATAATTTTCAATTTCTCGACCTGAATAGTCCTGCTCCGGGGTTCGACGAAGGTGAACCGGATCATGGAGAACACAGAAATTCCGCTGATGACGCTGAAGCAGGTAATTACTTTTGCATATACGATATGTGAGTACAGAGTTATCTCAATTCCCCAATCATAACTTATTAATTGTAATGTCCACATTTTGACATTTTGACATCAGAAAGAGAAGATTGCTTTGCCTTAGACAAAGATGTTGACGCATCGTTGGATGATGAGCAGCGCGAGGCGTTTGCGGAATTTTGTGAGTACACAATGCAGCCGGAATGGTATGTTCCCGATATGGACGGATTTGACGAGCCAGAATCCGAGGATCTTTTGCAGGTCCCGCATGGACTTGAAAAAGGCTCGGTGTATAACAGTAAGTCCGATTTAAAAAATGCAGTCGGGATGTACCATTTGGAGAATCAGATTGAATATCGGGTCCTATATTCGGATAAGCACAGGTGGAATGTGAAATGCAACCACGACGGATGTCGATTCATACTTAATTCATCTGCCAAGCACGGGATCTGGAAAATCTCCAAGGCTGTAATGCCGCACAGTTGTGAACATGACTTAAACACCCGCGCATCCCGCAGAATCCCTTCCTCGGTGATCGGTGAATACTACGTTGAGCAAGCCAGAAAAGAAAATTCCAATCTTATGCCGAGGGCTATGATTCAAGAAATGGGTCAACGATACGGTCTGAACCTCAGTCTGAAAGTCACAAGAAAGGCGAAACGACACGCTATGTACAAGGCGTATGGCGATCCGAAGCAGTCATTTTACTTGCTCCCATTGTATTTGCTCGAGTTGGTGGATGCCAATCCTGGAACTTACACTGCATTGGAAACACACTCGTCCGGTAAATTCAAGTTCGTGTTTTTTGCCCTGGCTGCCTCAATCATTGGATTTTGAAATTACGATCATCCGGTTATAGTTGTTGACGGTTGTCACTTGAAAGGCTCATACAGAGGTATTGGCTTTGTCGCGGTGACAAAAGATGGGAACGACCAAATTTTCCCCCTTGCAGTTGGAATTGGAAACATCGAGAATGATGAGTCATGGTCTTGGTTCATGAAGCATGTTAGGGAAGCATTCAGATGCCCAAACGACCTACTCATCGTTTCTGATCAACACGCAAGCATAAGTAATGCGATACATGAGAACTTCCCTGAGGCCACGCATGGACTATGTTGTTACCATATTAGGCAACATTTGGCCAAACATGGGTCGCATTTGGTCAATCTGTTCCAAAGAGCTGTATACTGTTATGATCCAAATGAGTTCGATGGGTAAGTTTATCCCCATATAATTATTTGCACTACGTATTCAAAAATAACAAATTGACGTAAATCGTGCTTTGCTTATTTTAACAGGTACATGTCAGCCCTATGTGACAGTCTACTGATGGGTGCAATCAATACATTGCAGAACGCCCAGGAAACGAGGTGGTCACACGTAAAATGTCCAGTACGACGATACAGTTTCATGACGTAGAATGCCGCGGAGGTTTGGAATGCACGACTCGTTTGGGCAAGAAAGTTGCCCGTTTATTCCTTCATAGAAGCTGCTCGATGGATTATGGAGAAATGGTTTGTCAAACGGAGACAGATGGCGGACGAAAGGGATCACCCTCTCACGTACGTTCACGACAAGTTAATCGAGCGGCAGCGGCTTGGTCGACAAATGGATGTCTCTGAACTTGGGGGAAATAAATTCAAGATTGTTTCTAATGGTAAACTCCATGTGGTGGACTTGGACCACCATATGTGCATATGTTGGGAGTTCCAAAGCGAGTTAATTCCTTGCTCACACGCATGTGCTGCAATCAGGTCAGTCCACTTTTTGACCTTTGACTACAATTCTCTTACCCAACTTTTGATTTTTGTTTGGTTTCACAGTTTTACGAAACGGTCGGTGATCAATTACGTGTCGCCTTATTACACGACCGGATGGTTGAGGGAAATGTGGGCCGCCGAGGTTATGCCTGTACAAGAGCCACAACACTGGAAACAACACGATGTCGTTCATCTACAACTGTGTACGGCTCCAGATAATCCAAGACAGGCCAGTCGACCTAAAAGTACCCGTATACCTTCTACGGGTGAACATTCTACTGGACGTCCTCGAAGGAGTGGGACGTGCGGACGATGTGGAAGAGCTGGTCACAATAGGGCTACCTATACGGAGTACATTCCCGAAAGTTCACACCCTATTTTGGATGAGCTTGAGGAGGATGATCCTACCACTAGTGGTCACGTACCTACAAGGAGGAAAAAAAAGACATGTTCATTGTGCGGATCTGATTCACATACAAAGAGGAGGTGCCCTACGTATTTGGCGCAACCTTGAAACACAGTTGTATACGTAAATATGTAATCTGTATATGCTTACGAAAAAAATGGTTTTTTACACTAGTGATCGAACCACTATGTATTTGACATAGTGGTTCGATCACTTTGGAAAATTTTGGTTTATTTCACTAGTGATCGAACCACTATGAATTTGACATAGTGGTTCGATCACTTTGGAAAATTTTGATTTTTTTCACTAGTGATCGAACCACTATGAATTTGACATAGTGGTTCGATCACTTTGGAAAAAATTGGGTTTTCACACTAGTGATCGAACCACTATGAATTTGACATAGTGGTTCGATCACTTTGGAAAAAATTGGTTTTTTACACTACTGATCGAACCACTATGAATTTGACATAGTGGTTCGATCACTTTGGAAAAAATTGGTTTTTTACACTACTGATCGAACCACTATGAATTTGACATAGTGGTTCGATCACTTTGGAAAAAAATTGGTTTTTTACACTAGTGATCGAACCACTATGAATTTGACATAGTGGTTCGATCACTTTGGAAAAAAATGGTTTTTTACACTAGTGATCGAACCACTATGAATTTGACATAGTGGTTCGATCACTTTTGACAAAATTGGTTTTTTACACTAGTGATCGAACCACTATGAATTTGATATAGTGGTTCGATCACTTTGGAAAAAAAGGGTTTGTTACACTAGTGATCGAACAACTCGAACCACCTAAATTATATTCAGTAATTCTATTAAATTACGTATAAATTATTGTGCTTCGATTAACATATTATAGTGGTTCTCGTACTAATTAATCGAACCATAATTTATAAATTATAAATTATATAAATTACTAATTAGAGTTGTTGGATAAAACAATTGTTAAATAAGTATAAATAAAAGAGCAAATAAAATTGTAATTAGAGTTGTTGGATAAAACAATTGTTAAATAAGTATAAATAAAATTGAATATATCATCAAGCCATCATTACTTAATGATTTCTCCACGACCGAGTCAAAATAGTGTAGAAAAGGTAACTTTCTTATATTTTGTGGTAGGAAAGTACATTTTCTTATATCCAATGTTAAAAAAGTCAATCCCTTAAAAAAATTTGTGTAATTTGGCCCATTTGCTCATAAATTTAATTAGCAATACCTTTAACTTAACATCTTTCCGAATGACTATTTCAGAAGGGTCTTGGGCTTCTTTTAATATTGTTTTTGCTTGTGTTGTGAAGCTGTTGGGAATTTAATGCATAGCAAACATTTATATTTTTAGACTATTTGTAACACCCAATTTTTTTTTTTTTTTTTACGTAACCTTTATTATGAAATTACATTCCAGAATTTTAGCTATTAGTAATTTTATTATAAGTTGTAGTGAAATTATTTTCGTGGTGATTCAACTAATATATGATATATGATTGAGACTCTAAATAATTAATAGATAAATAAATGATATCAGATTGCATATACGATTCTAGAACTTTATTTTCTTAACATTTTTTTAATTAATTAGTTGAGATAAATAAAAATAAATTAGATGGTTGAGAAAAATAAGGAGGCCACCTAAGATCTTCTATTTAGATAGGATTTTCAAACCCTAACTATAAATATGTATATAATATTATAATCACATACATAGATATCAGGAAGGGGAAAAAAAAAAAGGAGAAGAAACACGAGAAAGAGAGAGCATGTGAGAGGGGGAGCAAAAGGAAAACAATAGAGAGTTCCATAGAGTAATCTATGCTCAATATCTTGCAAGGTTGTAACACCCCAGTTTTGACGGATTGAGGCACTACCATGACTTAATGTGCTCGAAATGCATTTTTTTGTAAAAGGAAAAATAAAAAAGGATTAAAAATTCTTTCATAAAGGAACTCAGCGGAAGACTTAATTATGAAAACACGAGCCTTTTTTTTTCTTTTTAAAATATAAAGGATAAAGATGTAAACATCCGACTCGTGTCTTACCCACATTTGTAAGTCAAAACCTTAAAATATTTTAAAACATATGAAAATCTTACATAAAGAGTTAAACCAACATGGAAGGTTTCAGAAAGTATTAAGCATCATCAAAATATACATATTAACATTAATCAAAACATATACTTCTTGGGAGGAGTCCATACAGCCGGCTACACATCCGTTTCGTTGTAAGCTGAACCTGAAAAGATTTAAAGGTAATATCATGAGATTCCTCCGGAGAGGAAGCCCAGTGGGATAACAATACTCTCTCATACATAGAAGCAATTAAATTATTAAGCACGTACTACATGTCCAACAGGCACGCTCACCCGTTTTGGACCCTCATAACATTAGACCAGGCACTCTCGCCTTATGGTCACATAACATTAAGGAATGTGGGCACGCTAACCCACAAGACCTTGCTTTCATAGACCAGGCACTTGGCCCTTATGGTCGTCGCCCGGCGTGAAGCCCTCCCGGTTATAGCTACGGTGCTTCCTTCCGTAGATTTTCATACATATCTTACTAATTTAATTATCAACACGTAGTAGAGAGTAGAAGTTACCCACTTTTGAAGATTCCACTTGAAGCGGGGATAGCTACTGAAGTATCTGGTCGTCTCGTACTGCACTCGGCACATTCATTAACATTTAGTCTTTGATTAATTACATCTCCATCATATCATACAAACACATACATATTCATCTTCATGTGTACTTAGTTAACATATTATTCAAGGTTCATTAGTGTATCTTAATAAACATAATATCATGGAGTCATGTCTTGGGCAGCTATATAACCTAACATACATATCATTCATGCCACATATGTATATCATGACAAGACATAACAAAATAATCTTATAGACTTTATAACATTCTTTGGAACATGCATCAATTAATCATGTGAAAGAAAACTATTTAGACCATATGAACTCATAAAACTCTATTACATTACTTTGAAACCTAACGGTTCATCACCTTACACATAAGCTCACATTTTATTTCTCAAAATCAGTTTCAAGAGATGGTTGAATCTCACTTTTAATCATAGATAAAAATAGATTCAAAAGCTAGTAACTTATAGATAGAAATACACTCGTTAACATATAACGATTTTCATATTTATAACAAAACATCTAAAATTCATGAAAATAATTAATATTATTCACATAATACCTCTTAGTTAGTCATGCTATAACAATAGATATAAGTTCCAAACACACAAGCTTTAATAATTAACCTATTGTACCCAAACATATGTTTGGAAGGTACTCTAATACAGTCTGATTTATAAAATTCACCATAAATCACATAGTAATTAAAATCTTTTGAAATTAATAATTTAAACTTACAACATCATGTATTAAAACATATTAAAACAGTTCGGAAATAATTATAACTCATCAAATTTCTAAGATTATCCTTCTAAAGTCAAAAAACTGTAGAATTTCATCTTGAAACTAGACTATGTTTGAAAATTCATTATAATTCATATACTAATCTAAAAATTACAAAATTTTTATCATAAACTCAAAATATTATTTAGTATAACATACTAGAACATTTTTGAAAAATATACATTGACCTATTTGAAATTGGACAATCTTTGAAAATTCATTATAATTCGTAAACTTCTTCAAAAATTACCAAAATTTAACCATACACTCAGGACTTCATGTAGAATAACAACCTAAAACATTTTTAAAATATTTCACTTGACCGATTTTATAAAAATAAATTTCTAGGATCTGAAACTGTATGATGTAACTCAAACATGGACCACTTTGAAAAATCATTAAAATTTGTATAATTCTCCAAATGCTACCAAATTTTTACCATGCACTCACAACATCATGTATAACAACATACTAAAACAGGTTTCGAAAATTCATAGCATAGGATTTTATAAAAAATCGTTTGAGGGGACTGCAATTTACTCAACTTTTCCATAGGATGATCTATTCCCTTATTCTCTTAACTAAATGATAAATCTAACTCTAACAAACTTAATTAACCTCAAGAATATCATCATCACTTATTTAATCACACATGCAAAGAGTTTTAACAATATAATCAAGCATGCAAAGCCTATTTTAACATGCAATTGCACAATCACCACTCAAAGTTCACATATTTTGTAGATTAACCACATATAACAAACATGCAACCATTTCACCACCACATTTCTAGAAAAACCTTTAGATCATACATGCAACACTTATCTCAACATGCATTTCAATATTTAGGACCTAGTCATGCTCCTAAAAAGAAGATTGGTAAGGATTAGCCAAGTATACCTCTTGGATGCACAAACAAGAGTTCTTTGAAAATCTCCTTATTTTTTGGAAGATCTTGCTTTTCACTTAATTCTTGAAAGGGGCAGCAACTTTGTGAGGTGAGATGAAGATATCTTTGATGAAGGGAAAATGGTGTAGAGAGAATATAGAGAAATTTTGCTAGAGAGAGAGAGAGAGGATAATCGAATGCAAGAGTAGGATGGATCCCCGTTACACACACATATATAACATAATACATGTATTATACATGTAGATCATCATTGTAGTATCTATCCATTTGTGAGGTGATAAATAGTGTAGCATTGAGACTTGTAGTGATTTGATGGGGGTATGGGCTTGGAGTGTAATTCTTATCTAATATGACATATCTAATAATTGTAATCATAGAAATCATACATACATTTTATGTCCAAAAATTTGCACACTATGTAAGTCACAAAAGTATGAATGATGATAAATTTAAATAGAACACATCATAAATGTCATACACTATATATCACATAATTCATCAATTAAAGATTCACTTAACTATGATTGGGCATACATTAGTCACATTTTCTATATTAATTATTTAATCTTGTTATATATATAACTTGTCTTTTTTTTTTCTTTTTTTTTTCTTATCCGTGTGTGTCGAGTGCATCACGATTAACTCGATCTCTTCGGGTAGCTATCCTGCAAGACTTTTTATACTTAAAGAAACATTAGCTCATTTCTTTTGGTAAAACATAAAACTTGATATATAGAGATTATTTACAATAAATCATTTAAAAAAATGATTTAGGAATAAAATATGCTATGCAGTTTTTTTTTCTGAAAACGGGGTGTTACAAAGGTAATATATATATATATATATATATTTATGTTTAAATTTGTAAAACCACCATAGATTTATTTAGTGAGGTTTGATTTTATAATTTTACCATTAAGAATGTATCTTGAAAGTTCAGTATGATATTTTAAGTATAAATTCATTAACTTGTTAAAATTATTAGTTAATAATTGAGCATAGCAATTTAACCCCAAATTGGATTACATGTTGTGGTTAATTATATAATCTGTTGTTACTATTATAAATTGTTTAAATTAGGTTAGATTATAATTTAGATGAAGTACACTGATTCTTTCACATGTAGTATGAATACGATTGATTATGATTTGAGTGGATATAAATAAATAAAAGATCATCTTGTAGTGGAAATATTTTGAGTCTGCAGATATAATCGGTAGATGATGTTGGTTATTGTTTTGTAATCTGATTAATTCATATAAAATAGTATACATGGAATTTTATGGATCAACTTGAGAAGGAAATAAACCACTGAGATTTGAAGATGCAATTCATAATTCTTGTTAATGGCCGACAACTTTAGCGAAATAAGAGGTGTTAGTAAGTTAGGATTAGGTTTTGATAATTTAATTATCACAAGGTATGACAATGTCATGAACAAGCATGTAATAGCTTTGCAAGATCATTAATTAAATTAACTTAACCGTAATAATTGCATTGTCAATTGTAGTGAACTACTAGATATGGGTCATAAATTTATTTGAATAATTGTGACATTAAGCAGCTGATGGATGACGATCATATGTGTGTATATACATGTATATAGAATTTAAGAATATGATAATGAATTATGTAGAGATTCTTATAAGTTGTTATATAGTTAACTTCATGACTATTAAATTTTCTAAAACGGTTTTATACGGGTGATATGTTTGATAATTGGTAATGAGCTTCATTTTTATCAGTCGAGAAATGTTTATAAGGGCATTATAAAGAATTGAGTTAGTAAATTTGGTTTTTGGCAGCATGAGAGTCCTAAAACAGAATGCGTCGAAATTCTATAATCTAGGCAATAAGCTTTAAGATTTGCAGCACATTAATAAATTCTAATAATTTTCTTTACAATTGTTCACGTTTAGATTCGATTGAGAAAGCCTAACACGTATTTAAGAGTCTTGAAGTATTGTGAATTTGAAAACTCCAGGTAAGTACATCTCTCACCTGCAGTATGAGTAATTCCAAATAATCTGTTTATTATTGATGTCTTTAAAATTTTGTATGTGTTGTGTTGTTTTCTATGAGTATGCTTTAATGAATTGTTAAGTGAAGTGTTTACGTGTTTTTGATTATGTGCAAGATGCCAGTGAATCATGTTATATATGAATTGAGAAAGTATATTATGAGAAAGTATGTATATGTATATAGTTTTATTTTATATTTTTTAGAGACTGGTATCAGGGCTCTTAGACCGCCCACAGGAAGAAATTAAGGGCTCCCAGACCGCCTTCAGTTATTAGTTGCTCCGTTTGAATTCGTTGGCTCGCGACCACGAGTTCTACAAAGTTGCGCGCATTTGGTACCATGTCTGGGCCCACAGTATATTATTTTCAAGTATAATAGTATATATTCAAGAATACAAGTACATTAACTGTTATTAGTTGATGTTTCCAGTTTTCTGTAAATGTTTTTACGAAAAATGTTTTGTGAGATTAGATGATGTGCTTACTAAGCGTTTCGCTTATAGTATTTACCTCATACTGCAGATCAAGTCAAAGGTTATGTGATGAGGTAGCAGCACTGAAGGGTGATTGGTGGTGATGGCGGAACCTCGGAATTGGTTTAGTATTTTTATAAGTTTAATGTTTAATTTCACGTTATGATTAAATGTCAACTTTTGATTCTCAAATGCTTTTGATGGAACTAAAATATATAGCATGTTTCGAAAAAAAAAAATTGTTTCCGTTGCTTATAAAAAAAGAATTTTACAAAATTTTAAAAAGAAGTTTTATGTCGTAAAGGTTATGTATGTTCTAATAGAGGTAATAGCCCCACTAGGGTGTTACACTATTTCTTGAGGAGAATTCATTTTTAATTCAAGTTTCTAATATATGTTTATTTTGCATTTAAATTCAAATCAAATAATGTAGACATAATTATTACTCCTTCCGTCCCGGTCGAAGTTGCCTACGTTGACCGGGTACGGAGCTTAAGAAAATGCAGTTAACTCTTACTTTTTGCTTTTTATAATTTATACTTTTTGCTTAAGGGGTTTTTTTTTTTTTTTTTTTGCCATTTATATACTGGTAAGTTGAATTGAGACAAACAAAATTGGCAAGTAGGCAAGTTCGGGTAGGACGGAGGGAGTACCATCTATTACAAGCTTAAAGTAGTGATGTTATCTTCGTAGTTGACATGTATGAATTGTTATAAAACTTTAGATATGTATTCTCACTCTTTGCTTAAAACCTCACAAGTATGAGAAAACTCGGGCCTTAAGGCGAAATTTCATCCTACATGTGATGTTAATATCGTCATATTTTAGAATGTTATCATTTATGCATTTTGTATTTAAATTGATAGAAAAAAAATACACCTTCGACATCAAAAGTAAACACAAGACAACATCTTGAGGTGTGATGGTAATAACATCACATGTAGAGCGTAATTTGCTGACATCAAACCTTTCCTTCTCTCTAAGTATCTCTATTCTCTAGGGCAAATAATACTTCTGTCCTTCCTCTTGTCTGTGAGCATACCCTATTTATCATGGTCTATTAGGCTTTCCATCCATCCTCTCTCATCACTTCTTCTAGGGCCTGTCCTCCAATTTAATGTTCTATTAGTCCTAATTATACCTTTGCCTTGCTGTTCTTGACATCTAGTTAGCCACATCAGCTCTGACTTCTGTCAACTCTGACCCTCCATTGCCACGTCACCTTCCAACTTTGACTATTCTTATGGGACCTTTACACTTCAACATCAACATAAAACACGAAAATGGGTCAAATGGTCCCCTTGAGAAAACTCCAAGCAAAAGCTTTTTGTAAACTCCACGCGTTAATATGAAGAAAATTCTGAACGCGGCTTAGTAGTATGACTATATATATATATACACCACTTCGTATTTGATAGCAGAAGACTATTGAATCTTGAAGGTTGAACCAGAACCATGAATTCTTCAGCATACAATGTGAGTAACTTTCTGATCCCTCTATCCTTTTATGTTTATCCACACATGAGGATTATTAATGTATGATTGCAGATCAAAAGATGTGGTGTGTGTTCTGGAATTGTCTCCGCCGGAGAAGCCATGTTCACGGCGGAGTGCGCCCATCATTTCCACCTTCCCTGCATCACAACCTTCATCTCTTCCGGCAATCGCCTCTGCCCCATCTGCAATTCTTTCTGGAACCATCTTTCTTTCACCATTAACTACAACAACAAACCTTTCCATTCAACGACGACGAGCCTCTCCCACCTCAGCCGGCGTCATTATCTTCCGACATTGTTGGGTTGCAGAAGGTGAAGATAAAGGCCGTCCCCGAGCGCCCAGCTCTGGCTGCATCGGAGTCGGTTTCTCTCTTCTCAGTTCTGGTCGGACTAAAGGCTCCGTCAATGGCGTCTGATGATCAGCGTGCTTTGGTTGACATTGTGACAGTGCTGGATGTGAGTGCGAGCATGCATGGAAGAAAGCTGGATCTTGTGAAGAAAGCTGTGGGGTTTGTGATCGATAATCTGGGCGATTCTGATCGTCTTTCCATTGTCTCTTTTGCTAATCAAGCTAGGAGGTGGTTGCCGTTGAGGAGAATGACAGAGAATGGGAAGGAAGATGCGAAGAGGGCCGTCGATTTGCTTCGTACACGTGGCGGAACGAACATCGTTGATGGGCTGGAGAAGGGAGCTGAGGTTGTTGCAGACAGGCGTTGCAAGAACCCTGTTTCCACCATTATCTTCTTGTCTGATGGAAACGATACTTACAACACCGAACCTATGTTCTGGTCTCAAAGCTTTCCGAGTTCAAGAAAACCTCTTCCGGGCTATCTTCATCTATTGCCACCTTCAATTTACCCCAAGAATCAAGACTTTGAATCGGAGACAGTTCCGGTACATTCATTTGGATTTGGTTTGGACCATGATCCGGTCGCAATGCACGCCATATCTGATGCATCAGGAGGTACTTTCTCATTCATCCAGTCCTATGAAATGGTCCAGGACGCCTTCGCAGGCTGCATTGGAGGCCTCCTCAGTGTCGTAGCTCAGGATGTTCGTCTCAATGTCCGATCAGCATCACACGGAGTAGAAATCAAATCAATTTCTTCTGGGAGACATGCTAGCCATATCTCTAGCCAAGGATCAGAAGGCCTGATCAAGATAGGCGATCTCTACGCAGGCGAAGAGAAGCAGTTTCTGATCAACCTCTTCATCCCTATACTTCCAGACAACAAAGAATGTGAGCAAAAGACAACACTTTTGGACATCATGTGTTCCTACAGCAACACCATGTCCAAAGAGAAGGTAGAAATCGAAGGCGACTTGGTTGAAATCCGACGCCCCACGAGTCCATCCCTCGAAGACATGAGGACGGACATGGAGATAGACCGGGAGAGGAACCGGCTCCGAGCAGCAGAGGCCATTAAAGAGGCTCAAGAGATGGCAGAAAGAGGGGATTTAGAAAGTGCAAAAAGATTATTGGAAAAGAAAAGGAGTGACCTTTTAGGCACAGAATCAGGGGAAGCAGGAGATGAAATGTGTGTGTGGCTTGAAAATGAAATGAAAGAAACAGAAAGGCTAATGGGAAGCTCAGAGATGTATGAGCAATGGGGACGAGCATATGCTCTCGCCGGAATCAGCTCACATGCCACCCAAAGGGCGACGACAAGAGGCAACGCGGTGGCTGGAGCTTTTTCCGGCGGCTATTCCACGGAGAGTATGGCTAATATGG
Source organism: Scutellaria baicalensis (assembly GCA_005771605.1). NCBI lineage: Eukaryota > Viridiplantae > Streptophyta > Magnoliopsida > Lamiales > Lamiaceae > Scutellaria > Scutellaria baicalensis. The sequence goes on along the minus strand of CM016722.1, from coordinate 23,189,815 downwards.
TTAACAAGTCTCAGCAACTAAGCAAGAGCAAGGAAGACACCATTGCTAAGAAATAATTGAGTTTCTTCTTTGGGACAAACTATACACACCCCATTTAATCCTAAAGACACCCTAATTACTAAACACACCCACAATTAAATCAAAACATTTCCACAATTTCTAAACACACCCCACAATATTACAATTATACCCTTTATGAAATAAAATAAAAACTAAATAATCAAATACTTTATATACCCCACACCACCCAAATCCCTCACACACCCCATCTTCTCTCTTGCTCCACACAAAGGAAACGGGTACGAAAAATTTGAAGAAGAGGAAGATCCAATTTGGACTCAAAGGCTACCGAACATTTGATAGTGCGTACGGCGTGTAATCGAACGGGTGTGAAGGAGTTCAATCAATCCAAGTGTACTTCTTACCATGGATCCCAATGAACAACAAAATTCACCAAGTATGTGTTTTTTAAAATTTTAACAAATTTGTCATATGCTATGTTTAATGTGGGAGAAATTGTATGAAATTTGTGTAGAAATCATATTTGGGTTATGGGTTTAGGGTTTAGATAGTTTATGTGTTCGATTTGATGAAATTTGAGTTGAATTTGGACTTCAAATATTGAATCCCGTATGTTAGAAAATCTGGGTATGTTCGGCCCTGGTTGGCCGAACATTTTATGGTGTGTTCGGCCACCAGCCGAACAGAACACAGAGTGTGCGGCCACACGCCGAACAGATTATGTAATGTTCGGCAGTAGGCCGAACGGGTATATAAATGTTCGGCCGCCTGTTGAACCCATTTGTTGGTGTTCGACCACCTGCCGAACACCTTCAAAGCTGTTCGGCCTACCATCGAACGTTTTGTGGAACGTTGTTTTTATTTATTTATCAAACTTTGATAACTTGTGTTATTTAAATTGACGTATCTTGTAGATTTATCCCTATGTGTTTCTATTGTAGTAGTGTATCGAAGGAAACAGCCTACTGCGTCTAATAGAAGAAGACGTGTAGCACAAGAAGTACCAGTTGAAGAACCAGTACTGTCTTCTTTGGCTCTTCCTCTGATTGAGTACAATATGGAGGAAGCAAGTGCTTTTCGTGATGTTCCCCAGCCAATGGAGGATGAAAATGTTAATGATGAAGGGGGATTGGAGGATGATGACGAGCCCGACGAGGAGCTATTGACTGGTCCTTGTCCAGGTGGTCCTATTGACCATTGTTTGATTCCAAGTTTCAAGACGCATGTTGCATATGATATCTGGAATGGGGTGGAGAGAGATGTCTTGAAAATTCACTGTCACACTACGAAGATGGAGACGTGAAAGTTTGGCAACATGGTGGATAACTTCAAAGATATGATCGAGCGAACATAAATCCCAAACCTCGGATGGATTTTGTATAAGACGCCGAACAAGAATCTGCTATGTGCTTTCGTGGAGCGTTGGCAACTAGAGACTAACACGTTCCACATGCCATTCGGCGAGATGACTATTACGTTGGATGACGTATATAGACTTACGATGCTGTCGGTCACTGGAAGACCAATTATGGTGCCCCAAGAAAGAAACCATCCAGAGATTCCTATTCTTCTCATGCAGAAGTTGTTGGGGACGGGCACTGATGAGAGCTTTGAAGCCCTGCAAGGTCACAGGAGTAGCTCGGTTCGCTTGGAGTGGCTTCGTTCTCACTTTGAAGCAGATACGAGCTCACCGGATGAAGACGTGAGGACGGCTGCTGCTCGTGCATACATCTGGTTCGCTTTGGGTTGCACGATCTTTTCAGATAAGAGTGGTTCTAGAGCGGATACGAAGATCTTAAGACTCTTGGATGATTTTGATCGTATACATGAGTATGTCTGGGGTGCAGCGGCCTTGGCCTTTTTGTATCGACAGTTGGGCCTGGCTTCGAGGAGTGGTGTGAAGCAGATGTGTGGATATCTGACTTTACTTGAGGTACTAGGTATTTGCTATCTTTATATACTAATGTGTGGATCTTTGCCATCTTTTTATACTAATGCTAAACCATTGTTTCGGTGCACAAGGCTTGGATATATGCACATTTTCCGGTGTTTAGGCCGACTTAGAATGCACATTACCGGATCGAGGAGCCAATAGCACGAAGGTGGATCCAGGAGCTCATGCTGGAGGTAATCAATAGCGTGTCTTTGCTATACGTGAAGGGTTAGACAACATGACTCCCCAAAGTGTAAGTGTATATTTATCCTCATGCATTTTATATCAACAATGTTCGGTCTATATATAATGATAACTTGGTGCCATTTCGTATTTTGAACAATGTAGGTCGATTGGAACCCTTACAACGATGTGAGAGAACACTTCCCTCGAAAAGAAGTGACTTTCTTCCAGGGGTGTATACTGGCTTTCGACTGCGTTGAGCCTTACCATCCGGACCGAGTGCTTCGTCAATTCGGCTACGTTCAACGGATACCAGTTGAACCACTTGTTCCGAGTGTAGTCCGACGTTGTAACAACGCTTTGAAGTACAAGGTCACTTGGGATGCTCTTGGAGCGTACTTTCGAGTTTGGAGGAACCATGTGCTCTCAATCGAGGACCGTGGTCGAGATGCGAATCCACCATGGGAATGCGTGGATGAGTATATGGATTGGTGGAACACAGTGTCACACCCATTGATCCAGAACCCGTTGAACGTGCCACCGGAGCACGTTCAAAGTACCCGTTTGAGAGGGCCCGATCCCTGGGCAATGATCGATGATGCCCGCAGGCATCTGGATCCCGTCTACCAACAATGGCTTCAAAATGCCGATGGGATGGACCTTTCGACTGTCATGCCAGCCATGGTGGGAGCTTGGCGTTCGTTAAATTTCGAGGATCAACCGGAGAGCTCTAGACAAGGGACAGGCCGGACTCGTAGAGGCCGTAGATGATAGATAGACTTTTGGGATAACGATTTTGTAGCTTTATTGAAGTTGTTGATAGGTTGAAAATATATGCATTTAATTGTTGATTTAATTGGACTCTTATTATCTTTTATTTGATTGAATGCATTGTTTTCATACCTATTTGCGTTGTTGAACTCGAGATACTTCATATGTTATTTTCTTGATTAATGTAGGGATTTTTGAAGTATTTTGTAGTTCATTGGACCGAGGCCCAAACACAATGAAGATCAAAGAGAAGGCCCAGTAACTGAAGGAAGCCCAAATGTTGAAAAGAAAGTAAATGAGCTTATGCAAAGAAGCCCAAAATCACTTTGGAAAGAAAAAGCCCATTTACTCACTACTTAATCCCCAAGTCACATACTTGTGGGGATGGACGGCACTTTTGGAAGAATTGAGATTGGAGAGAGAGTTTTCTTTAAAAACATACATTCTTATTTTATTTTGCTTGGATGGATTATTCTACAACTTTTGTGGATTCGATCGAGATGACGATCGGCTAATTTCCTAATTCCGGTTAGCAGGGATGTTTGAACCCAATTATCGTTTTATGTTTTAATCAATCCCGTTTCTCCCTATCGATGTTTTGATTGGAATTGATTATGTTATCTGTGATGAATGTTTTCAATTATTAATGCTTGATTTAGATTGGCCACCTAGGTTAAGTGTTTGATAATTGATTGCTAGAATTTTAAATCATGAATCCTAATTGTTGTGGTTTAATTTTCATTAGTAGTAAACTAGAGGTCGCGCATCTCTAGGGTAACACAATCCTAGATTATCAAATCGAACTTGTGTATTTGGAGTCTAGTTCACCGTATCGTCTTGGTAATTAATGCGTTTGATGAATTAAATCTAGAGAGCTTATTCTAGGTTATTCAATTAAACAGAGTTAATTAGAGATCTTATCCTAATTTAATTAATCATAAGAGACGATTCGATTTAACAGAGCTTGTTGTTAGGTTAGGGGTGATAATTCCATGATAAACTGAGAGAGGGGGTAACATTGATTAAGGCGTAATTGATATTGGAGGATAACTGAACTGTTAACTGGAATGTTTTTTATCAACTGATCACTGTTTAGTTGTTTTCTACATCTTTAGTATTTCTTTTAGTTTAATTATCAATCTGATAACCCCCATACTCTTTTGTTTCTTTGAGTTTAGACATAGGTAAACACAATTGAATTGTCATTCTCCGTGGGATCGACTCTTACTTGCCTTAACTACTAGTTGGTTAGGATAAGAAGGATTAATTAATTTTATCGCGTCGCGACAGCGCAGTCAGTTGTTTATTTGAACTCATTGCAAGAAGTACTACATATTTGAAATCAAATTAAGAATTGCCTTTTCTTTTGGGTATTTTTCAGGTATTTTTTTAAGACGTACATTCGATTGTAAGACGATCCACATCATGTTCGGCAGACGGCCGAACATTCTTAACTATGTTCGGCGTATTGCCGAACACTCTTCACAACGTTCGGCCTGTGCTTGCCGAACAAAAGTCGCGAACCCTTTTTTTTTGGCGACGTTTACAAAAAAAAACGATCGGTAGAATCACATTTAAACACTTACATTGTCCATATCTTGAGCTCCTTCTTCTTTCAAAGTGTGTTCAATTAGTGTATAGGTATAATTTTTCTTGATTTTTTTGGAAGAAATTTAAAACTTGCTCTAAGTTTGAGTGTGATGAAGTTGAAGGTGATAGATACATATGTTATGGAATGGGGTGTGTTTAGTTATTGTAGGATTTAGGTATGTGTAGTAATGTATTATTTATGTTATGAATTTTTTAAATAATAGGGTTAGTAAGGGTAAATTAATAATTGTGTAAATATTTTAATTTTAATTTATTTAATTGGGCTGTGTTTAGGATTAAATGGGGTGTGTATAGTTTGTCCCTTCTTCTTTCACTCATGTCCATGTGTTTTGGATTTAAGAGTTTGTGGAGTAAAAATCAAGAAAGAGTATTTACTATTTTTAACTTTACAACTTTTTATTTTAGAGTAGGACTTGGGTGCCCCCGGGGTACGGATCCAGGATCCGTACCCCCAACCCGACCCGGATTTTATATATATTTGGTTTTCTTTTTTTTTCTCTATTTTTTCCATCTTCTTCTTCTTCTTCTTCTCCTCCTTCTTCTCCTTCTCCTTCTCCTCATCCGATCCTCTTCTTCATCTCCTCATCCAATCCTCTTCTTCTTCTTCTTCCTCTTCTTCTTCTTCTCCTCCTCCTCCTCATCCGATCTTCTTCTTCTTCTTCTTAAAACATCCCCATTTTCTCCTCTCTTTCCTTCATCCACGCTCCTTCCCATCACTTTTTATCCTTCAATTCTTTCTCTATTTCTGTTTTAGGGATCCTAAAGATTGATGGGTTTCCCTTGTATTGCGTGAATTTCGAGTTTTAAGAATTTCTAAGTTCTTGATTTTTAATTGCTCTTTCTCCGATCATTTGTTTTGCATCTGGGGTTTTCGAATCATCGTTTGTTGATTTTAATTCCTTTTTATGTTGTTTGAGATTGGAATTATGGTCTTTTGGTGCCGTGTTAGAGGAAACGGGAGAGTGATTTGAGAATTCAAGGTCAGAGAATTCATTGGTAATGGAGGCTAAGTGAAGCAGAGCAGTGTGAGCCAAGGCAAGAGAGTTCCTGCTAGAAGAAGACATATATATAAGAGAGAGAGATAATCTATATATATTAGCTTCACATTTTATATAAACTGGTGCATGTTTTATGCTTTAAGAATCCTTGTAAATTGTAATACAAATGTTACTCTGTATTCAAAAAAAAAAAAGATTTTAATGTATACCTATTATGTAGTGATTGTGGGTGTTGTAAGTTTCCTCTATTGGTATTGTATATTAGTTCTATTGGTATTGTAAATAAATCACAATCTGCTAGATTATTTACAGATTAAGGTATCAGTGTAATACCATAAAGACATTTGTGTAATACCATTAAGGTATTCGTGTAATACCTTTAAGATATTCACTGTTTTTTATAAACTTTGGAAAATAAATAGTTTCAAGATAAGTATATGATACCTTAGTCAATTTTTGTAATACCATTAAGGTATTAATGTAATACCATAAAGACATTTCTGTAATACTATTAAGGTATCAGTGTAATACCATAAAAGACATTTCTGTAATACCATTAAGGTATCAGTGTAATACCATAAAGACATTTCTGTAATACCATTAAGGTATCAGTGTAATACCATAAAAGATATTTCTGTAATACCTATAGGGTATATGCGTAATACCAATAGGGTATAGGTGTAATACCCATCACTGAATCATCAACTAGGTAATCAGGTGTGTGTGGGGCGCACACCAGACTTGCTATGGGCGCGCGTGGCGGCGCGTGGGCGCGCGTGGAGGCTGCCCACGCACCGGGTCGGATCTGGGGGCACGGATCTAAGATCCGTACCCCGGGGGTACACAAGTTTTTGCCTTTATTTTATTTTTTAAAATCAATTAGAATCTAAAATTCTAGAATTTATTCGATTGCAAACTAAATCACTTTTCTGACCATGTTTCCGTCACATAATTTAATTTTTTCACTTTGCAATTCAAACTTTAATTTTTTATTGAATTGCAACCTCTAATTTACATTTTCCAAAACTTGATGGTATAATTAGATAAGATAACAAAATAAAGATTGCAATTAGATAAAAATAAAATGACCGTCATGTGATCTCCACTTAATTTACAGAAAAATTTACAATTGGATGAATATTAGAAGATTAGGTTGCAATCGAAAAAAGGAAAATATTGCAAATTTAAAAAATATATATATTTTGTATTGTTTTTTACATTTCATCCTAGATAATTTATATTTTTTGTTGAACAAAATTCTTAATTTCCTATTTTATTTTTTAATTTATATGTGCAAAAATCTATAGATATAAAAGTGGGGTTGCAATATGTGACGTTTTTGGGCTCCCTACATTACCCATGTATTTCTTAAATAATATAAGGAAAATTACAAATTTAGGACAATAATTTTTGGTCATTCACCACTTAAAGACATTATCTTTTTGAGTCTTGTAATTAGAACATTATATTTAAAAATGAGCAATGTCAGGACAAAAAAAGCCCGAATTAGAGAATTTCGGGTTATTTGACACGAGAATTGTGATTGCATTAGTTCCGGCTTCTCGATGATGGGGCGCATTGTCATCAATAAACTTTTTTGATTTCTAAATTCCACATCAACTAAATGAATTGCCACGTCATTTAATGAAAATAATTATAATAACAAGTAATATTATAATTAGATAATAATAAATCTATAAGAAATCATTAATTTATTTTAAGAATTTGGAAAATAGTGCTATTAATGTATTATTATTTGTTCATACTCAATTTTTGAAAAAAATCTTACAATAATATTTTAAAAATATTATTATAACATTTATAATAAATTTTAAAAAAATTAATAATCATATTATTAAATTTTGAAAATTGTCTTGTAATTGTAACTTTTTTTTTGGAAGTCTTGTAATAATTCTTTTGAGATATTAGTATCCAATGATAATGATCTATATCTATACTAAAGGAATAACCAAGAGTGACACATGTTACTCTCTGATTAATCCTATTTAATTATAATTTAACTTTCAATTAATTCATTTAGTATTCATAATCTATTATAATAGAACATTTAATGAGATAATAATAATCTATATATATATATATATATATATATACACTAAAGGAATAACCAAGAGTGACACATGTCACTCTCTGGTTAATCCTATTTAATTATAATTTAACTTTCAATTAATTCATTTAGTATTTATAATTTATTGTAATAGAACATTTAATGAGATAATAATAATTGAATAATAAAGTATTAATAACTATGATTCATAATAAAATTGTGAATTATGAAATTTTGGACAAACATTTTAATTAAGTTCATATTTGCAATTATATTAATTGGAAATTAAAAAATTTCACACAATTAAAATTTAAATTCATACTAATTAAATTAAAAATTATTGATAAATAATAATAATAATAATAATAATAATAATAATAATAATAATAATAATAATAATAATAATAATAATAATAATAATAATAATAATAATAATAATAATAATAATAATAATAATAATAATAATAATAATAATAATAATAATAATAATAATAATAATAATAATAATAATAATAATAATAATAATAATAATAATAATAATAATAATAATAATAAACTAATATGAGAGATTGACTTATGGTGATTAAGACCAAATCAAGACACACAATCTTAGTACTTGATGCACCATTCCAAGATGATATCGGCTCTATAATGAATGAAGTTTCCAGTCAAGATGAAATTGATGTTGCATTAAGAGATTGCCGTAATATGGGCGAGGAACTCAATCAAATTGAAGTTGAGCAACACATTGAAGAAGAAGAAGAGATAGAAGAGGAAGAAGAAGAATATGATAGTGAAGACTTAGAATCTGAGGAAGATGTTCCTATTGATTATTATGTTTATAGTGATTGATAGTTAAGGTATGTGTATGTGCATTTATTTAAGTTTTAACTTGATTCATTATATATCATTTTATCTTACTTACAAATTTAATTTGAAGTAAATATATGCAGATGGCTAGTAGGGGCAGTCATGGTGGTTATAGAGGATGAGGAAAAGACATCAAGGGTAGAGACACATGCATGAGCACAGAGGTAGCCATAGCTAGAGGAAGAACAACTACAAGTTGAGGCACACCTACTACTAGTGATCAACATGCTCATTCTACTCCAATGGATCATGAAGATCACTCAGTCGTTGCAGCTATATATAAACAACCTGTTACATCCATCTCAAGTGCCCTCCACTGAGGGTTCTTCATCTATGTCAGGAAACACGACATCAGGAAGTGGATCAACTAATAGTAGATTGCTGATACGCACAAATGGAAATGAGTACTATTTTCAAATGAGAAACATACATTCTTATAAGAAACTTTAAACGTTATTTACTTATAGAAATTTTCATAAATGATTTGAAACAGGTTCTTTCCTCCAGAGGTAGTTAAACTTGTCTCAGCATTCGTTAAGTCCAAATATGATAAACCATGGCTCGGGTGGAATGAGATCCCAAGAAATGTAAAAGATTTGTGGTATACTGAGTTTAAGGTAATATCATAAACTCAAGACATCTATTAATTATGCAAGTGTTTGCCATGTTGTATAGAAATCTTAAATGCATTCAATGTTAAATACTCATTGAGTTTTTGTATAGAGACGATGTAGATGGGACCCTGAGCATGACTTACAGATTGAACGAATGGAATTGCAAATGTGCATCATCTGTGTGTTCAAGCTTGTCTGACATCACTACAAGAAAAATGCTCAAAGACAACTCATTAAAGACAACCCTTTATGTTGTCTTTCTGGAAATTACAACCCTTTTTGCAAAAAGGGTTGTCTTTGTGCGTTTGGATACACTAAAAGACAACACAAATAAGGAGAAAGACAACCCTTTTGATAGGGGGTTGTCTTTGAGCACTTTTTTACGCTCAAAGACAACCCTTTTATGCAACGTTTTTTTAAGAGTTGTCTTTCAGCGGATTTTTTTCGTTCATAGACAACCTTTTTATGCAACGCTTTTTTAAGCGTTGTCTTTTAGAGGACTTTTTTATTATAGTATTATTATTGAATGTAAAAAAGAAAAAAAAAAACTAAGTGTGAAACTGAATCCCAATTCACATTCCAATTAAAAACCCTAGCTCCTTCCCTCCTCCCCTCACCGCCGCTCCCCCCGTCGCTGCCGCTGCCCCTGACGTCGCTACCCCCGCCTCCACTTCCCTCGCCGCCGCTGATAGAATCAAAGGGTACCTCCAGTTTCTCCAGCTTTTAACTCTACCTCCACCAATTCCTCACCAAGCACCACCGGCCCCTCGTTTCCCCTCGCCTCAGCCTTGCCTCTTCTCCGCCGCTCGAAACCCTCAAAATCACCATCTCTGATATCACCGCACCTCTTACCCACAGCGTCGACGAGTCCTACACCCTCGACATTCCCTCCGACGGCTCCGCCGCAGAGCTGGGTGCCGGAACACCATGGGCAAGCCAATGAAATTCACGGCCATTGGAGGACATTTTCATTTGCTTCTCAAATGAAGCAAACGCTGAGAAAATATCTGCTTAAATTCGAGAAATTTTAGGTACTTGTTTTCGTTTTGCTAATTTCCTGTGTTTTGTACTTGTTCATACCTGAGATGCTTCATCATTTCTGTAAAATTTCTAATTTTGCTGGAATTTAATTGACACTCTTATTAAATCGATGATTAACCCTAAACTTCAAATTCTGTGATCTGTTAGATTATTACAGTGTTTATCTAATGTTTGATTCTTTATGTGGAAGGTTTCTGCTTTTGATTTTCAGCAAACCATTTTTTGTCATAATTCAATGTGTACCATTTTTGCTTTCCCTTAATTTTATGCTCTGCATTATGAACCTGCTTTTTAGATACATCTTTTTATGATGTGAAAAGACTGCCTCTTCAGCTTTTTGACTGTATGCAAGTGATTGCTTAAGATGATAAATTTTGTGCAAAAGTCATGGATCAGTAGGTGGAGGATAATTGATGGATTAGGGTGTTTGATAATGCTTCCAGCTTTTATCTGGTGATCCAATCTTATCTGCTGATTTTTATCAGTTCTAGTTCCTAATTACTTGATATGTACATATTGGTACGGGAAGTAAGACATATCATTCGCTTGAAATAAAAGCATTTTTGAGGTCTATGTATGCTTTATCTTTGGGCAATACTTATTTTATATATTTTGATGATGGAATTGGCTTCCTTACCTTCTCATCTAGACCTTGGTGTTTCATTCTAGTTTTACAAATTCAGTGTTTTCCACTCTGCTACAGGTTGCACTGAAAACACTAATATTTATTCATATAACATTGAGAGAAGGTGATCCAACATTTAGGGAGGAACTCTTGAATTTTCCAACAGAGAGGTCGTGTCCTTCAATTGTCCAATTTCAAGGATGATTCCATTCCTATTGGTAAGTGGCAACTTTTGTATATTTTATGTTTTGGTCTTTAAGAAATCCTCCCACATAGTATGGAACTTAGTACTTTTTTTACTTGAGTAAAGAGAGCAGAAAAATATATAATAGTAATTTCGAAATAATGCATATTACTCTCTCTAGCTTGGGATTGCTCTGCCCGGGTCCGTCCGTCACCGCCGTCCCCCGCCCCATCTTCTGCACTTAATTTCTGGTATTTTTGGATGCAAGATCATTTGAATTCCTGTTTGTTTGCCTGCATAATTTTCCCTTCAAACATAGAATACTCTATTGAGAGACTATATGGGTTGAGGGTCTTGTGCCTGGAATTAATTTTTGCAATTATGGTAATTTGATTATCTCAGATGAATGTTTATGATATGTAGTCTGGTCATTAAAGTCTTATACTTGGGGGAATTTATGTTTGTTCTTCTATATAATTTACAGACGGAAGGTAATTTAAATATGATAGAATTTTTAAAGAAATGGAGGAGCATAGGATTCGTATATGCAAAGCTGATTTTTCTTATGGAAACTGGAATCATATTAGTAGGAGATAGAAATATGTTATGATTGAAGGAAGCTAATTAAGAGCATTAGTTCATTAAAATGATCCGATTGCTGTTTAGCTGATTTTATGCTTTCTATGTGCTTGTCTTTGAAGAAAATGACACTTATTTTATTGGAGATTCTATGTTCTTTCGTTGGTTGATTATTTGAAATATAAGCTTACTATAGTTAATCATCATGTATTTAATCAATATATCACCAGGGGGAATCTGTCTAATGGACACAGAAAAGTATATATGCATATGTGTATGTGTTGGCGTAAAGTACCTGCGATTGAGTTCAATATTATTTATATGGATATGTGAAATTACGATTTACTTTCCACTTAAAAAGTTTTTCTTCTACAGATTATCTAAGTTCTGATTTCTTGATTTTTATCAAGACGTCTACTTGACTCTTAAGTTCAATTACATCTGTGGTTCCATGTCCTATACATTCCATGTTGAATCATATATGTATTGAGTCCTATTAACTAATGATTATTATTTAAAGATACTATGTTTTCAAAATGGTTTCATAAGTACAACATGGAAAATGGAAGGAATGTGAAAAAACAGTCCACATGGGAAGTAGTTAAGGTATGTATATTTGGGATGTAAATTTGTTGACACGATATCATAAATTGTGTTTCTTATCATTCTTATATTATTAGGCACTTCATAGGGTATGGACGAGTATAGTTGGAGAAGATATTATATCTTATATTCAGCTTTTAGGCATTAATTATGCTCAATAAAAATGATTTGATTTGTATTGATAAAGAATGAACTGAAATGTGGGATTTCAAGCGTTAGATATTTTATCATTGTTGTGTCTGCAGGCCCCACTTCAACCTGATAGTGCACAATGTGGTTTTTTCGTGTTGCGATACATGAGACAACTTCTTGATGCGGGTGCTACTGCCGACATGACTTCATTGCTGTCGATTGTAAGTAAACAAACCCCTTCATAATTTTCTTACATATTTTGTAATTCATCAAGTTAAATAAAGTTGATTTCCCTTTTATATTTACTTTTTCACAGTTTGGGAAGCTTAAGTGGACTAGAGCGAATATTGATGAAATGCGTGTTGAATGGGCTGAATGCGTTCAAGAACATATAAATGGGTAGAATAAGGTGATAGTTAGCCACAAAATGATATATTATTGTTTAGTTTTAATGACCATGTTCTAATATTTATACTTCACGAATTTCGTATTGTTGGTATATTTGACAGATTGTGGTGAAATATGAAGCGAATGTGAAGTGCATGATGCTTTTTCGTGAAGACCATTTTATGAAAACTAGGTGATCTAACTTTTGTAAACATTTGCTCGTACTTAAAGTATTGTAGACATAACATTTTATATTTTGAAGTGTTACGGATTGATATATTATGGAGGTTTTGATGTCTTTGATATTAATGATATTATATTGGAGATTAATGTATTTTTGGTTTATATATTATTATAAAAAAATTTAGGATAAAATAATAAATATTTTTACAAAATGTGATTCAAAAAGACAACATATAAAAAGACAACAGAAAAAAAAAGCGTTGTTAAAAGTGTTTGGGAACACGCCCAAAGACAACGGTAGTAAGCGTTGTCTTTGTAAAAAAAAGGAGGGTTGTTGTTAAAGGGGTTGTTAAAAATATACGCTCAAAGACAACGCAAAAAAACCGTTGTCTTTATCATAAAAGACAACGCTTTCTTGCAACGGTAATAAAGCGTTGTCAATGAGCGAGAATTTCAGATTAACAACCCTTTTCTGCAACGGGTAAAAACCGTTGTCTTTTTGAAAAAAGACAACCCTTTTTCTACCGTTGTCTTTGAGCGTGTATTTTTAACAACCCCTCCAACAACAACCCTTTTTTTCTGACAAAGACAACGGATAATATCCGTTGTCTTTGTGCGTTTTTCTTGTAGTGCATCCGTAGAGGTAAAACAACTGGAAGATGGATGTCTGATAGAGTACTTCATGAACTTAAGAGAAAATGGGATACTGATCCCCACTTCAAGGAGATATCTAAACAAAATAAAAAAAGCATAGCTACCAACACCGATGGTTGTCTAAATCGAAGTGGCACCATTTCTATTTCTGAGCATATGAGAGGAATTTTAAGACAATTTATTATAATATATTTGCACTTAATATCTTATTTAATTCGAATTAATTGCATTTTTATTTCTTTCAGGGATTGGAACTAAAATTGGGGAGAGATGCTATCGTTCCTGAGGTTTTTCTAAAACTCAACTATGATGAGAAGCACTGACAAGTGGGTGAATCCTAGAGCTGTGAGTGCCTATGTAAGTTGCTTTTTCTAAGAGAGTGTTTGGCTAAGCTTATAAGCTCTTTAAAAGAGCTTATAAGCTCCTCAAAAATGTTTGGCTAACTTTTGAAAATAAGATCTTATTTTATGAGCTTATATGATGTAAGAAGCATATAAACTATTTTTTGAAAAATTGGGAAATCCCAACTTATTTCTAAAATAAGAGTTTATTTTTCAAAACACCTTCAAATTTAATCATTGAAATTACACAAATGTCATTACTAACAACTTATAAGCTCCACCATCTTATTTACTCAAACACTTCAACACCTTATATTAAACTTAAATTAAACATCTTATAAGCTCTAAAAACATCTTATAAGATATGATAGTTTATAAGCTCTAAAAATAAGCTTAGCCAAACACCCCCTAAATGTAGGATGCTAAATATAATACTGACAACTTTTGATTTCACAACTTTACTCATTTTACTAGATTTTCTAAATGTAGCTAGGATGCCTATAGGAGGTTGAAAAGTACTAAAGACCAAAGAACAAGGTGAAACAGATTTTGATGAGTCAGCCCTCTTTTATGAGGCCAATGGAGGGAAGAACAAGAGAGGGTTACTATATGGATCCATAATAATCCGGATTTGGATCGGAGATCACTTTCTTTAAATCTTAAAGTTCTACCTCCTAAGTTGCTACCCAGCATAATAACATGGACCAACAAGTGTATGATCGGTTGAGTGCTATGGAGAGTGAACTAGTCTCCCTTCGCAGCCAACTCGAGAAGCACCTTCCACAGTGTATTACCTCCGAGTCTTTTTCAAGGGTAGCTCCTACTACTGCCGATAATGTTGAGTTGAGCAATGATGGTAATGACTTTTAGGACTTGTTGGTATTTTAGGAACCTCTTGAATCTGTTGGTATTTTAGGTATATCTATGATTTGCTAATGTTTTGTGCATCTTTAGACTTTGTTGGCATTCCAGGCACATTTAGGATTTGTTGGTGTTTGGACACGTTTAGAATTTGTTGGTATTCCAGGCATGATGATTATTATGGTGATTTCTATGATTTCTAGGTTTTGCTTATAAGGTTTTTGAAATTTTGTTTAATGCAAATGGAAATTACAACAGAAAATATATCGTTGGAATAACTATTGGAAATAAAAAGTACTTTATCAAAAATTCCAACGGAAAATTCCAAGTAACAAATATGTTCGATTAATAAAAATTCCAACAACCGAAAATTCCGTTGGAATTCTCCAAATAATTCCAACAGTAATTCCGTTGGAAAAAGTGTAGGAATTCTTAAATTGAAATTCCAACGGAAACCAAAACCGTTGGAAATTCCATTGGAATATTGGACTTTTATTCATTTGTCAATAATTTTTCTGTTGGAATTGAAAATTCCAACGACCACTTTTTCCACGCCTCATTTTCCGTTGGAATCAAGAATTCCAACGGAATTTTTCCGTTGGAATTTGAGTGTTTTCTAGTAGTGTCTATTGTAGATTTCTACAACTTTATTGCTCACATGTTATGCATTTCATAAAATTTAAATATTGAGTTAATTTGAAAATTGTTAATTTTTATGAAAAAGAATAAAGTTTAAATAATGTTTCAATTTCAATTGATACCATTGTGATGCATCCTCTATAAATTTAGACAAAATATTTTGTGCAACTGGTGGATCCATGCACCCGGTTGACCCGCCCCAACATAACGTGAAGGTAACGATCAAAACATATGAAAAAAGTAAAGAGGCGCGGCTGGGCGGCCCAGTTGCACGGATCTCAGATCTGTGCAACTGGTACACCGGAGAGTAACTCATAAATTTATTGAAATGGATAATTTTTTTTAACAAATATGATTTAAAGTTAAATTTAAAATCATATAATTAAAAATATTTTTTTCAAAAGGATTGTCGATTCGAAAAATCAAAACATCAATTTCTAAATTCAATATTATGATGAAATAGTTTATGAAATACATATAATCAAATATTTTAAATCTTACCGTGATACTAAATTACTATTTTTAATCTTACTATGCATGAAGTTTTCCTAAAATAAGAAAAAGTTGAAATATTAACTTTTGCGGAAATTAGGAACCATTTCGTTATTATATATAGATATAGAAAAAGATTTAAGTTTCTTTGTGTGAGAGATCATTATAAAACATTTAAATTAGATCCAAGAAATTATTAATGAGTTGGTCTCTTGTGAGACTGTCTCACATGCGACCAAATTCAAGTATGTCTTTTATAGGTATAAATATGTGTTTTTCAGCTATAAGTATGTGTTTTATAAGTATATTTTTACAGGTATAAACATGAGTTTTAAAAGTATGTCTTTTACACTCATAAGTATGTCTTTTTCAGCTATAAGTATGTGATCTGGAATTCCGTCGCATGTGCGACGGTTGCACGCGAGTTTTGTTGATTATTAATTAGTTCAAACCAAGGATGAAAATATCGGTTTCGATGGATATATCGGTACCTTGATTTTATGGAAATATCGGTTTCAATGGAAATATCGGTACATATATATTTCCTATATTTCCCAATATTTATCGATATTTACAGATATTTATCGATATTTACCGATATTTTCCCTATATTTAAGGATATTTTCCCGATATTTATCGATATTTCAGCGATATTTACCGATATTTTCTTGATATTCATGAATTTTCTTATAATTTTTATCTGAAGCCACTGATATTGAAATCGATACCAATTTTTACCGACATTTAGCTAATAATTATTGATTTTTCATTTATTTTTTATCAAAAATGAAAATATCGGAGATATATCATGACAGCCCGTTTTTGTTTCGATCATGTGAAAAAACAGAAATATCGGGGATATATAGTAGATATTTTCATCTTTGGTTCAAACATTAAAAAAAAAAAAAAAAGCGAAAACGTGTTGTACCAATGTATATTTTCCAAAAAGCGTGCTTTGTAAAATCTGAATTCCATGGGCCCCAAATGGGGCCCACCTACACACACTCTCTCTCTCTTCTCACAGTTCACACAGTCATACATGTATATATAGACATGATTCTTATGAAGCGGTAAAACCCATAAACTCGCAGAAAAGCAGAAACCCACTTCGGAATTAGTCAAGAAGAAAGGTGATGAGTTCTTCCAATGACGTAAGTTTCTTTTAGTCTATCTTCGTTTTTGGTTGATTTTCTTGTGATTTCAAGGCTCATTTCCTCTGTTTCTTGTTGTTAATCGGTGATCTTGAGTTTATTCATGGTTGATTTGATTTCTTTTTGTCAATAGATTTTGTACTGCTTGAAAACTCTTTTTTTGATAGGGTTTCCCACAAATTTGATGATCGCGCTTTTTGATTCCATAATTTTGTGTTTTGTTTACAAAAATTTCTGAATAATTGTTTATCACCAATTTTTTGGCGTAAATTATTGGTGTATTACTCTGGATTCATCTGTTTTCGTTGAAGCATTTTCGATCGTTTTACGTGAGCTTTTATTGTTTTGTTCTTTTCAATAACTTATTGTTCCATTTTAGATGATGTTGGATAGACGTGGAAAGGTTGTTGTTTTGGTATGATTTTATTGTGTGTTTGCAGAAAACATGTGCTATTTGCTTAGGAAGTGCGGAAACAGGGCAAGGTCAGGCCATTTTTACGGCTGAGTGTTCCCATTTCTTCCACTTTGGCTGCATTGCCAAGAGTGTTAATCATGGGAATTATCTCTGCCCCATCTGTCGAGCTAAATGGAACGATCTCCCTTTCGTTCAGCAAAACGTTTCCGCCAATGTTAATAGCACTGGCGCCGTTCATGGCTCGTCTAATCCCGGCCTAAACCAGTTTTTCCAAGTGCCCCAACCACGACTCCTAGCTAGTGCACCCGTGATTCAGCCAGAGCCCCTTCGGTTCTCTGATGATGAGTCCACTGCTGATCCAATCTCGGATGCTGTGCGTGCTCGCTTACAGAATGTTACTATCAAGACTGTTCCCGAGCGTGAGGCCGTTGCTGCTTCGGAACTCGCCCCTCATTTTGCAGTTCTTGTTGGACTGAAGGCACCGTCCCTGTCAGAGGACGCACTTCAGGTCCAACGTGCTCCTATCGACCTAGTTACGGTGCTTGATGTTAGTGGTAGCATGCATAGGTCAAAGTTGGCTCTCCTTAAGCAAGCTATGAACTTTGTGATTGATAATTTGGGCCCTTCTGACCGTCTCTCTATAGTGTCATTCTCGACCTATGCTCGGAGGGTTTTCCCCTTGCGTAGAATGACAGGGCATGGCCGTGATGATGCTAAACAGGCCGTCGATGCACTTGCAGCAGGTGGTTTGACCAACATTGTGGAAGGTCTGAAGAAGGGTGTTCAGGTTCTTGAAGAAAGACGTCATCACAATCCGGTTGCTAGTATAATATTCTTATCTGATGGAAGGGACACTTGTAACCGTGGCCCTAATTCCGATCCCTCCTCAAATTCGAGGCACCCTCCGACATATCTGAACTTGTTGCCTGCTTCTATCTGCCCCAGTAATAGAGAAGATGGAAGCCAGCAACAAATTTTCTCAGTCCATGCGTTCGGTTTTGGTTCTGATCATGATCCTCTTGCAATGCATGCTATTTCTGATTCGTCGGGTGGTACTTTCTCCTTCATTGAGTCTTATGAAGTAGTGCAAGATGCCTTTGCTAGTTGCATCGGTGGTCTCCTGAGTGTCGTAATTCAGGAGCTTCGTCTGAAAGTGCGTTCAGCATCGCATGGGGTAGAGATTAAATCGATCCCTTCAGGACGATATGCTAGTGAAATCTCTGATCAAGGATCTCAAGGTACAATCCATGTTGGGGACCTATATGCAGATGAAGAAAAGGAATTCTTGATCAACCTATCGATCCCCAAACTCACAAATGCCGGAGGCGAGGAAAACGAGAGAAAGACATCACTTCTGGACATCACATGTTCTTACAAAGACGCCGTTTCAAAAGAGAATGTCCAGATAGAAGGTGACCTCGTCGAGATACAGAGGCCAGATTCTCCATCACCTCTCAGCACAGGAGTAAACTTGGAGGTTGATAGGCAGAGAAATCGCCTCAACACTTTAGAGAGCATTGCAGAGGCACAAAGGATGGCAGAGACGGGCAATCTAAGAGGGGCACAAGCTCATCTTTCGAACAGGAGATCGTCCCTCCTAGCTTCAGCCTCCGGGCAAGCAGGCGATGCCCTCTGTTTGTGGCTCGAATCTGAAATGAAAGAAACCGAAGGAAGAATGGGAAGTCGAGAACTATACAATCAGTCGGGCCGGGCCTATGCCCTGTCGAATATGAATGCACATAACTATCAGAGGGCCAACACAAGAGGCAGCAACATAACAGCTGTATTGGAGAGCCTTAGCTTCGGATCGGGATCGGCTCGACGCAGTCTGAGTGGCTATGTGACACCCAACATGGCTAGTATGGTGAGCAAGTCTCAGGAGCTCAACAGGACTGGTCATGCTACTCGATAAATGGCTTCTCTTATCATTGCTTTTATGTGGAGAGGTCTCTCTTTCCATTTCTGCTTTATCATGAATTGCTCATGCTTTTTTAGTATAATTGCACTTTGAAGAACTTCAATAATATATGCTTTTGATTTTGAAAGCACCATTGAGTTTATAAATGTTCTTTTATTTAGTTCAAGATCATATGCTAAATGTTAATTACATGTGCATTGTGATGGGCCCATATTGACCTTTTTTAGTGTTTATATATAAATATGCATTAATGGGTCATCACTAATTACACTTTGTTTATATGCTATGATAACATTCAATTAAGCCATGTTAACATCAAGTTAATTGGTTATTGTTGATCAAGAATTGATAACTTATTTGGATTTTCTTAATTTGACTCATGTAAGTTGTTCGAATCCACGTTTCGTCCATTTAAAATGGTATTTGTACATTAGATTCATTCCAATCAATATCAAAATGTGGATGAAAATCAACTTAGTATCCACACAATCAAGATGTTTAAAGAAATACATATCCTCATATTAAGACTATCAACCCCGTTTGAAAATCAAACGGGATAATAAACTAGATTGATATTTCATTTCAATTTAATGATAAGATGGAATGAATTGAATATGATTCATATAATATGTGATAAATCATACATTTGGAACCGTGTCATCGAACTTATCATATTTAAAAAATATTGTACGTGTTTTGTTAAAACAATGTTATTAATTATTAACTCGGTTTCATTCCTAAATCATGTTTACATTAACCATTCTAATAGTCTACCACGTGGTAGTATGTAATCTACTTCTATTTTCCTACTACTAATCGTATGACACGTCAACACGACTTGGGAATTTAGGGCCATTTAATTAGGCCTGACACTCGCTAATTTTTTTTAAAGATAATGTATACTATCTTAAATAATAATATAAAAATTAATTACGAGTAAATATCCACTTATACCACAAAACTTATAACATTTATCCTTTTATACCACTCACTATAACAATACATATTTTTCTACTACAAAACAAAAAAAATTGTTTCTCAACTACCACAATTACAATTATTCCTTTTGACCTTTTCACAACCTTCCAAATTCCACAAACTTCCAAAAAACATTCATAACCAAATTTTTCCATCTTCCACACCATATGATCTTCATATCCTAAATCAATATTAATTCAATTAATATCAGACCCAACATGCTTCCGTAAAATTAATTCATCCTTAAAATGCATATCTTTCTTTGACCGTAACAGTACCGGGTGAGATGGCTCGCAGTACCACCAGCTGGAAAATTACTGCCCCCAAACCGTTTTACAAACAACTCCTCACTGTTCAACTTCAACCTTTAGGAAAGATGGTCTGCAAGTTATTCAGCTCCTTCAGCAACTGCTCAGCACAACCTTGGTTCATTTACTACCCCAGGTGTACAAGATAATTCTTTTAAGGGAGAAATTAAAAATACTTCATCACATGTTTGAGCAAAACCCTCTTTTTTATTAAGAACTTAATATATATATATATATATTACATCTGTAATCCCCTTTTGGGAGGAGAATACTAGATCAGCCTCTCATGGAGAAGGTTGTCACTCGTATACACATAAACTAAAAACTAAGAAAACTTAGAACACTCAAGATGTTACAAAGATTTTTATTGTAGAGAAAACTAAGGGGAATGGTCGATCTCCTTAGTTTCCTTCTACCTTGCTTATTTATAGGCAAAAATCCGGA
The DNA here is from genome assembly GCA_005771605.1 of Scutellaria baicalensis. Classification (NCBI taxonomy): domain Eukaryota; kingdom Viridiplantae; phylum Streptophyta; class Magnoliopsida; order Lamiales; family Lamiaceae; genus Scutellaria; species Scutellaria baicalensis. The sequence continues at coordinate 23,168,811 of CM016722.1, read as the reverse complement.
CTTGAAGTGCGGATTCCAAACTTGTTTAACCTAGTTGTCTTATTTTCCTAGTGGATCCTCCACTAAGTGAGTGTTTTGCCAGCTTTTTCTCATGACTCATCTCATGTGATTGTTGTCGGGGAATCTTCTTTTTCTTCCCGTGACTTTTATCACATGTGATGCTTATGAGGCGTGACTTAGCCCATGTTACCTTTGTCGGGGAATCTTAAAAATTTGGCCTTCGTGGTCCCCGCGGATAACTTTTCTTTTGGGCCGGTCCTTTGTCCTTGTCCGCCCTGCTTTCTCGTCGGTCGGGTTTGGGTCAGAATCCTTTCCCAAACCAGGGTTCCTTCTGCTCGGGGCATGATTGGCAAATCCGATCCGTCCATCGGCCTACATGCGCCATATTGTAGAATTTCCGGTACGCTTCTTTGCTCACCGGAATCTTGTTTTCCCATAGGGTTCTTCTTTTTGTTTCAAAGAGATCCTCTGCAAAGCCTGTGGTTGTTCCTGTCATTGAATTCAGAAGGAAAGATTCATTTGCTGAATTCTGAAAGAACTTGAAGGGATACTTGACTTTGTCCATTTCGTTTAGACAAACCCAAAGTCCCCATGCTCGTCGGGTAGAAGCTTCATCTTCTGACAATGCCCCTACCAAAATTGGAGTTTCTTCCGGAGAAGTCATCTTGATGGTTTTCAAGGCGTTTCCATCTGGTCTCCTCAGTTTGATGAAATGAAAGGTTTCATGGAAACCCTTCTTTGCTGGTTCTGGAGCTGCACTGAAAAAATACAATTCCAGAATATCTCTTCTGGCAAAGTGTGGATTATTGGCCCAAGTCTCGTGCACCGCTTCCCCAATCCATTTCGGTAATCTTGAAATTTCAGGGAATCCTGGTGAAACGGTATAGATTAAAGCTAAAGCTCCAAAATTATACCATTCTTGTACTTCGTTTGGATGACTTTCTGGTTTCATCCAAACTCTTGGGTATTTTCCAGAGATATCCACAATTGTTCTCTCCGGATTGATACCCTTTCTTGTGATCACCTTCTCCCATTGCTTCTGGTAAACCTGTATAGGGGAAACTTTAATCTCGTCAGTTTGAACCTTAGTTTTGCCAGTTTGTGGCCTAAGGTCCAACTCTCCCTCTTTTACCCCAGAGGTGCTGGGTTGACTTGAAGACTCAGGTTGTGATACTGGAGCTTCAACATTTGCCACAATTGGCGCATCCTCAAGGAATGCATCATCTGCAACACTCATAGTTATGGTATTTGAATCCATAACTTTCAGGTTAGAAACCCATTCTCTTATTTCCCCTTTTTGCATCGTTGGAGATGCAGTCTGGAGGATAGGCTCCCATAGCGCCGAGAACAATTGTCTCTGTGCGTACTGGCATGCTCGTATTAGACCAGAGACGGATCTCTGATCAGCCTGTTGAAGTTGTCCAGCGACTTCTGCATTGATACATAAAGTATCAAAGCCTCGTTCTAGGCTCTCCAGATTTTCCCTGAGATGTCAAACTCGTTTGAGGACCTCATCAGCGAATCATCCTTCCATCTCATGTTAATAAATCCACAAGAACATTTTCATGAGATTTCACAATGACAATATCAAAATCATAATATTGACATCCAGCCTGCCATCTAAGTAGTCTAGCTTTTTCTGGTTTGGATTCTATTTTGTTTTTCAGAAAAGTTTTGACACTTGAGTTATCAATCTTTAAGATGAACTTCTTAGCCAATAAGAATAAAGACCATTTTTTGAAAGTCTTTCTGACTGCAAAGAACTCCTTCTCGTTGATATGCCATCGATTTGCTTCATTGTCTGTGAATAAACCGCTGCAGTATCTGCATAACATTTCTCCATTTGGTGTAGCCTTCATAAGGACAGCTGCCCACCAATGATCACTGGCGTCTGTGTAAAGAACCAGTTCGTCCTCATCTTGAGGTATAGCAAGTTTCGGAAGCTTTTGACAAACCTCCTTAAGTTGTTTTATCCCCTCTTGGTGTTCATCTTCCTATTTGAATATTGTGTCTTTCTTTAATAATGGGCTAAACACCTTCCTGTAATGTGCCAGATTGTTTATGAACATTCCGGCGAAGTTAACAACTCCAAGAAAACTTTGAAGCTGTTTCTTGTCCTTGAGGGTATCTGGAAATCCTTGTATTTTCTCCACAATGTGGCTCTATAGGATGATTCCAGATTCATCGATTTCTATTCCAAGAAATTCGATCTGTCTTGTAGCAATTACTGCATTCTTTTCAGAAAGCACTAATCCTTCCTGGTGACAAACATCTGAAAATATTTCCAAATGTTTGAGATGCTCTTTCACGTTCCTGTATGCGATGAGAATATCATCGATGTACACGAACATGAAGCTGAAATAATCTTTGAAAAGATTATCCATCTTTCTTTGATATATCTAGGGTGCATTTGCCAATCCCATAGGCATCACGTTCCAGATATAATGTCCATGTGGTGTGAAGAAAGCTGTAAACTTCTTACTTTCTTTCTCTATCATAATCTGGTAGAATCCAGACTTGGAATCGAACTTTGAGAATACATTGGCTCCTTTGATACAATTGACTAGATGTTCTCTACTCGTGATGTAATATCCATCGAACTCCAAGATGTTATTAATTCATTTGTAATTAATAACGAGTCTTGGCTTTCCTCTCTTGATTTCTCCATGATCCTTACAAGGAATCCCGGGCTGCTGTATGGAGAAACTCCTAGTGAAATCAATTTAAGGTTAAGATGTTCCTTAAGTATTTTCTGCATATCTTTATGATCCTCTTGGTTCATAAGGATTGGCTTGTATCTTACGAACTCGTGTTCCTTTTCGGATTTGACCTTTAAGGATGCTTTAAGCTCATTCTTGTTCCACCATGCCAAAGGATTTTCATTGTAGTTCATTTGGATCTTCTTCTTGACGTCTTCGAGTAAAATCTGTTCATCAATAGAAATCTCACTCGATGAATTCTTCAATAGGCTTTTCATTAATTCTGCAATTGCCTCTGGAGGTACTCGTTCTTCTTCTTGTATCCTAAATGAATATAAGTTATTATCCCATCTCTTGGTATCCTTCTGCTTCGAACCATATTGCCGATAGGATAATAATGCATCACCAAACCTTCTTTTATCCGCCATTTTTGAATTTCAAAGTTTGGCTTCATCACCACGCTTGCTGCGAAAATTAATGGGCATTTATCTGTAGAATGCCTCTTGCAGTCTTTGGACAATAATCTTATGATCACATAAGGTTGTGAAAATAAGTCTTCTTGTCTCATTTTCCTGTGTAAAATACTTGAATTTTTGTAGGAAATTATTACCTAACAAAACATCTACTCTGGTATCATGGAAATAGATTGATGGCGTCTTTACTTTGTACCATGGGGTACCGCCTGCACCTCCGATCATGATTTCCGCTTGTTTGATTCCTCTATTAAGAATAAGAATTCTTTTTGAGAAATCTCTTTCTGCAATAACTGGTAGATCTTTTCCAATTTCTTTAGGGAAAACCTCCTGCTTTGCAGTACATATTCCAGCGCTTGAGTCAACATAGGCGACGAAATATTCGGCCTTGTATTCATCATATATCATTCCGATAGAAATGTATATGGAGAATGGGCTAGTGGTCATATGATTCTGTATCTTTTATCTGCCACTGTGAACTTCATTCCATCTTGTAGTCTTTCCCAAGGTTTATGATCCTCGAGAAACTCGATCCCAAGTATCAACTGGTCTGGGATCCTTCCTGCAACTCCCCTGATAGTCAACTCAATTTCACCCATTTTTAGGTTTCCTTGAAATTTTCCGACTATCGGTTGTTGGAGGTAATATAAGATATTACAAGGGAATATATTATCCCGTTGAGTAATGTCGAATACCACTTCAACTCCTCTCCATCCTTCCGGGCACTTCAGCTCTCCTTGTGTTTTAAAATCATCTGGGATTCGTTGGGTTGTACTCGGTCTTTTCTTCCCAACGGCTACTGCTCATTAGACTGCCTTGTTGGAAAGACATCCTCATTGGCTTAATTCTGAAACTCTGGCTCTTGTTGAAGACGGGTTGATCTTGGATTCTCATATCGATCTCCTTTATTGTTGGAGATTCTATACGGTAGAACTACCTTAGCGAAGTCCTCAAAGATTCTTGGAACTTCAATGAATTCCTTTATCAAGAATACATCTAAGTGATGTGTATTCGAGAGAGCATATGAAATCTTGTAGGTAATCGAGTAAGGTCTATTCTCTTCTTTCATCAGATCATTTCTTTTGAAATCTTGATGAAGGGTTAAGATTCTGTTGAAGTCTCGATCTCCTAGATTGTATGCAATTCTAGGATAGACATTTGAATGTCAATTTCCCTGCATACAAATTTCCTGTAACTGTCCCAAGGCATGAATCCTTGAGATTTGAGATTCGCTTGTCACAAATTGCAAGATTGAGCAGCGAATCTATTCCTTCTTTGAATGTTGCTTTAATAACAACTCTTATGGCTCCGATGTGAATCCATGAGAGTGTATTTGCAACTTCTCTCTTAACTTGCTTTTGATCTCCTGTATCTCTCGGTAAGGGACCAATTGCATCTCGATCAAGTTACCAGTGAATTCCATTGGAATGAAAAATTCTCCGGTAGTTACTCTGTGGATAATTTGGTGTTTTCTGCTACGAAATCCAATCTTATCCAATGTCTTTTCCATATCCCCAATGGTAAAACCATCGTCAATTTGGAGCTTTGGATCTTCTTTCATAATCCTCATTAGAGTCTTATGAGACACCGTAGTATGGGAGAGGAATCCTGACATATCCTCTCTCACCGTTGTTTGAAGAATTTCTTCTTCACTCTGATTCTGAGCTGGATTCACTTCCATCGTCAGAATAGATCTCTTTTTCATAGATGCTTTCATCTGAGGGTAAATCCTCAAATTGATACAGCTGTATAAGATCCTGAAAATAGATAGCTTCTTCGAGTTCGGGTGTTACCTAGAATTGTCTAATTCCTCGCTTTTGATTTTCCGGGCAATCTGTCGAGATATGCCCTCTTTATCCACACATCCAACAATTACAGTCTTTAAAACTTTCATTGGCTCTGGTGTGAGCTCATCTGAAAGTTATCCTTTCTGTGGAACTTCCTTGATTTGAACCTGATGAAAAGGCTCTATTCCTGTTTGGTGTTGGTCTTTGCCCTGATTTGTAACTCCGGGTCTTTTGTTTTGACCACACTCTTCTTGGTCTCCATGAAGACCAACGACTGTCTTTCTTGTTGTTGCTTCCACAGTGGTATGGATGGCTTCGTTGTTTCTGTCTTTTATGCCTTCGTGGTTGACCTCCAACGACTGTAGGGATGTCATTTTCTTCACAACATAAGGGAACCATTTTATTGATTTCTCCCCAGTCACTTGTAGTTCTTGTAAAGTGCTGCTTGATGACATCATTCAGATAATTTGGCCTTTAAGAAAGACATTCTTCTGGCTACTGTATCTAAGTCATCTGCACCCTTGTATTCCCTGATCAACATTTCTCTCCAGGGACTTGGTATCTTCGCAAAGAATAATTGTGAAGCCTCTTTGTCTTCCACCTTGGACTTCCATCGGTACTCGGTGAATAACTTGATGTATTCGTCAATATGACAAATATCATGCAACTCGAGGCTGTAAAGGGCTTGTTTGTATCTTTTCATTTTTTCTTCTTCTAGCCCCTCAAAATAGCCTATGCTGATAAAATGGATTTTGAATAATTTTGTCATATTATCGACAATTCCTTTTAATGACTCACCAGTTGTAACTATTGTTTTTTATTTTTTGGTGCTGTCATATCCCATGTGATCTTTGCAGGATCCTTCAAGACTCATCTCGATTAGTAAGATGAATCATTCTTTTGTAAGATCGAGGGTTCCTGCTGCAATCCTCATAGCCAATGCCCAATCATCGATAAGGATTTCACAGTTCTTGAAATCTGGGATATCCAGATTTAGCATCAACCCGTATGGATGTATCGGGTCGAGCTGAGACTTTCCATAAGGCGTATTATAAAGATTCAGCCTTTTGGAACGTGGTCGAGTTCCTGTGACAATAGGATATCCTCCTGTTGTGAAATCTCCTACGTATGGCATTGGTTCGTCCACATGATGTGATCCGGAACTTTCTGCTACGTTGGGATTAACTGGTGGTCTCTGCTGTTGATCACGAGTAACCAAGGCAGATCCCTCTCCTGTGTTCATCTTTAGATCCACAATTCCTAATCCCGCAAAGGATTCGACAAGGTCATATAGATCCTTTATATTTATCTTCTCCAAATCCATTACTTATTTGTAACGGATTTTCCTTTGATGATGACAATAAGCTTCTCATCATCAGTCATGCGTAGTCAATAGGGAACTTCCTTGATCCTTGATGATTTTCCGTTGGTTTCCCTTCTTAGTGTAAATAGGGAACTGTTCCGAAGTCAATAAGTCTCCTTCCTCTGGATGAACTTGGTCGGTTCTCCAGATTCTTGACTCTTTTTTGAATATCATAAATGATTTCAAGAGTCTCCTTTTGATTTTTTATCATCGTCTCCATTTGGCTTTGGATCTGATGAACTTGTGTCGGTAGGTGATTATGACGGTTGCCATAACTCTGCACCATCTTCTGGATTTCTCTAAGATCTTCGAAATCTTAGAGGTATCTGGAAGTATCTCCTTCCACTAGGGCACTCCATCAGACATGGTTTTGATGGGCTGCTTCCTGATGATTCATCAGATCACAATATAACATCTGGTTCATCACAAGGAAAACCATGTAATATGTGGCCTGTCTATCACACTGCCTCAAAGTTTCCTCATCGGCACCTGCGAGCTCTTTTTCGGCATATTAGTCATTCCAATATGTCATCTTGTCTTGATGCTCTTGAGCATACATCGTCAAAATTTGATGATATCTCCTGTAATAAATACATCTTGAACATTCGTCCAGATCCATTCTTTTCTCGAATGATTCTCCTCACCAATTTGTGAATTACAGATATATAATATTATTTTAAGTTCTTAATAAACCTAGGCTCTGATATCATCTTGGGTTCGGGATCTAATAATCATATGGATAGGATATATTGGAAATTCTTGGAAAAATATAAATAGTTTGGAAGTAGTAAAATAAATTTGGACATAGCATTTATCAATGATTATCATTAATTGCAAAAAGTGTATCATAAGGCTTTTTCTCAAAATTTTGTGGTAGAAATTTCAGAATACCCAAAAATATCTTGAGAGAAATACCCAAAAAATATATGTTGTAATTTCAGATATATTGGGTGGTATTTTTGTTTAGTGTTATAGTTTTTGTGGTATTTTTCGGATATAACTCAATTAATTACAGCCTTAAATATACAAATCTTACTGACTTGTAAGGAAATATTCCTTTTGTTTGATGTCATTTAATTTTGTCGATATGATAGGCCACATAGGGAAATATATTTAATGAGTGATGGGATAGGTAATAAATGTTATGGGAACATACCTCTAAAAATAAAATAATCCGAGATGAAGAAAAATAAAAATCAAGTAAGTTGTAATTCTTTTTGATATATACATATATAAGTTATAATTTATAGGCAAATGTATATTTTGATTTTTCTTACAATAAATATCCGGTTAACTCCATATCTATAATAATATATGTAAATATATAGATGTGAAAATATAAGTTGTTTAAGTAAGACTTATTTTAGTTTCTCTCTCATATTATGTATAAATAAATAGTTAATAAGTCAATTAAGTTTAACAATTCCCAAGACGTGCAAGTCACTCAAACTAATGTCAAACGTTACAAGATCAACATTTCCTTAATACAAACAAACACAGTAATTAATAAACCTTTTAAGAAAAAGAATTCAATTTTTTTTAAAATCCAAACTACAAAAGAGTTTTCACTATTATAATTCTTTCAATTACGTAATTATTGAAATTTAAAAGCCCAAAGAGTGCTATTACTATAGCTCGTTAATTATAAGTATATATATATGACAAAATTACCATTAATAAAGAAATTAAAGAAAAGAAATAATAGTAACAAATTCATCTTAATAAAATCCAATAATTCAGATGAAAAAAACAAGAAAAAAAAAACGTGTAAATCTACATACATAATTCTACATGTATAAATATAAACATTAAGACCCATAATTAAAATAAAATATTTATCTCAAATCACACATTTTCTTTTGGTGGAGCCATTGAAGCTCACCATATTGAAAAATGATTCGACTTCTTCTCTTCCCACCGACTCAAAGAAGTGCAGATTCCTCTTGCAGGGGGCGGAGCGCCGCCGCTTCTTCGGCGGCGGGGGGCAGCTGAGGGTGGCCGGAATCATGTGGTGAGGAGATCTTGGGGTGTGGCAATCTTCTTCATTTGATCTGCATATTCCATCACCAATATCTATACTCATCAATGGCAGCCTCATGAATTCAAAATCTGTGGACATAGGTCTTGTGGGGGTGGGTGGGGTGGGGTGGGGTGGGGGTGTTGAGATGATGTTTGCAAGAAATGGGGAAGAAGGTATGAGTTTTTACGTCAATATATGTAGGGGTTGGTGGTGGGGTGGGGTGGGGTGGCGTGGGGTGGGGGTGGGGGTGGGGTGGGTTAATTGAGTTTGAAGAAAGTGGGTGTCACAATATGGTGTTATAATTTATGATGATTTAGATTGCAAATATGGGAAATTGTATGATATATTATGGGTGGGGCTAGCTAAGAAAAGATGCACGCTAATTGTCATTATGTAATTTTAAATAAAGTTATTATGTATATGTAAATTATACGTAAATAATTAATATATACAATTTGAACTTTATGTCAGCAATTGAAATCCAAGAAACCCAAACATATATTGAATCAACCACCATGCATATGTAAATTCATATATCAATAATTAACTTTATACAATTGAACTTCATGTCAACCATTAGAGTTCTAAAAACACAAACATATTCCAAAATAAAACAAGTAATAGAATTGAGTGTTTTAATGTTAAAGTCAAAATTCATGTTAGCAATTGAAATTAGCATCTAACTTCATATTGCAATTCAAATTAGTTTCTAACTTCGTGTTTTTTTTTTAAATCTAATTAGTACTATATTTTTAGGTAAATTTCATGAAATTCTGTATTTTATTTCGTAACTAAGCTACTTATTTATTTATTGACCACGGTGTTTCGTGTATATTTGATTTTTAAATTGTTTACAAGAATTAATTTAGACCGAATTAAATAATTTATATGATAAAGTAACGTTTATTTAAAAAATCAACACGTGACAGTGACAATTAACATGTGAAGTTTGTGCCAATAAAAATGAATTTTGAGCATTTAAATATAAAGATTAGAAAATTCAAGGCTGGTTACCCTTTTAGTTATCTTAAAATCTTGTCACTTAATTATTTTACTATATCTAAGGGAAATTAATGCAAATTAATATTCTTGCTTCATTGAGTAATTAATTAATATAGTATGATTGTGTTCTCTGAAACTTCCATAATGATATATATCTCATCTTCTCTATTGTTTTGATTTCATTTTTTTTTAACTATATAAGTCATGTGTATTGTATTATATTGTTACTTTTTAATTAATGAGAAGAGAAAATGAAAAATAATAAAGAACATAAAATCCAAGTTGACTTTTAGCTCAAATGATTTCTTTGCCCAGCAAATTAATAAGGAACTTAACCTTTTTTTTTTAAATAAAATATCTTAAAATGTTATGATTTTATAATCTTATTTTTAAGTAGTAGAAAGAACATATTTATTATTTCTAAAATTTAGCCATAGTTTTCTTGTTAACTTCAAATTTGATTACTTAAATTACAAAATTATCACTATGATCTTACAAAATCCACCATCTAATTTATTCAAACATGTCATCAACTCGTTTTTAAAATAAGTTCAAGAGTGACACATGTGCGCCCTGGGGCACGTTGCCCCCAACTTAACCTATTATATGGTGTTATATATATACTCTACAGGTATCATATGTATACTTTTTAGGTATCATACGTTTGCTCTTTTATACATATGATACCTGTAGAATATATGTATAACACCAAGAAACATAACACCTATAGAGTATATATATAGGGTCCTTCTGTAGTACACCTGGTGTATTAATACACCAGGTTGTCAGTCATTTTTGTCCATTAGATCTGAGTACTTTAAATCCTGACCATTCATTTCTCATTTACCTTTTTTTACCTTTCTTCAATATTTACTATGGTAACTTCTTATAATTCCCCAAAATGGTATAATGTCCTAGATAATGAGTCTAAATCCTTCTTCTTCTAAATTTTCATTTATCAGTCATTATCATCCATAAAACCAAATTCACGTATTCTAGGATTATGCATCGTTCGACGACGATTCATTTGACATCCATATTCGATATATTTTATTGTAATTTACGATGATTACATTATGGATGACAATGGTTACATTATGGATGACAATGGGGCATGTCGGGGCGGGTACCCAGCCTTCCCCGCAACTACTACCCGTCGGGCGGGCGGGGCAGAAGCTTGCGCCCTATGGCCCGCCCCGCCCGTTTTTAAAAAAATAAAAAAAAAATTGTAATTTTAACATGAATAATTTGAAAAACATCTAATTAAATCATTAACTAAATAATTTGAATAATTATTTGATTGAATAATTTGAAATGAGGATTTAATTTTACTATTTTACACACCCAACAACAAATTAAAACATTATTTTACATGTAATATTACTACTTTAGTCTTTTACTTAATTAATTAAAATATGATCCTAAATTACTTATATATACACACACATATACACTTAATTATCATAATATATATTAGATATTAAAGTCTAATATATATATATATATATATATATATAATACACTTCAAGATCTAAAAAGATATAATGAGATACAAAAAAATCTTAACAACTTTATACATGAGTATGTCTAACTTTATCTCTAACTGAAATGTAAATTATGTGGGAAAATATTCATTTATAGTGCAAGACATTCCATTCAATTGCAATGCATCAACGCATTGCTGCAAGTAAAATTCTTAAGTATGATGCATTGCAATAACATGCATTGCATTATATCAATGCATGATACCATGCAACCAATGTTATGAATTGCATTGCATTGCAATAACGATGCATTGCATTATATCAATGGCATGATATGAATTGCATTGCATTATATTACTTGGAATATGCATTGCAAATCATTAATTGTTAGTATAATACGTAATATATACAAACTATAATATGCAAATATATACAAATAGAAAACATTGGTGAATTAAAATAAAATCCATAATCTTATGACTCGTTCATATATTACAAGATAAAATAGAATGCGTTAATGACATCCCAAGATTGTGAGGGTAATATGCAATATATACAAACTAGTTTGTATCTTATCAATGACATCATGCAATGGTTAATGACATTCAAATGTATACATTGATGAATTCAAATAATAATCGTTGGGCAATAGACAATTCATAACATTGGTTGCATGATATCATGCAATGGTTAATGACATCCAAAATTGTGGGGTAATATGTAAATATATAAATTAATATACAATTAAAACATTCGTGAATAAAAATTAAAATTGTGGGGCAATAAACATATTAATATATCTGAAATATATTAAATATTTCAATCTAATGGTTGAAGGAAATGGTTGTAGGGTCAAAATATACAATAGTGTATGGTTGAAATACAATGTTTTACACATACAATGCTTGCACTATATAACATGGTTAAAATGGTTGCACTGATATGAAATTGTTAAAGTGACATGTAACCAATGTCCATATTTAAAAAAAACATGCAAGGTTATAATGGTTGCACTTACATCAAATTGTTAAAATTGTTACCATCGTTAAAACAACACATAATAAAATTAATTTTATTATGAAATTTATTAAAACTCCATGATCATATTAGTATATCTCAAATATATTAAATATTTAATTTCAATTTCATCACAATGGTTGTTAATGTTTTATCATTTATTAAATTAGGTATGATTTATGCAAATGAAATAAGTTTGTAACAAAGATTTATATTTTATATAAATGAGCATTCTAAGGCGTACAATTTGTATGACCCAAAATTAAATGTAAAACACACAATATATTTGATAGCCCAAAATAAACCCAAATTAAATGTAAATCACACAATGTATTTCATAGCCCACAATACAAAAATCAAGACATTGCAGCCCATTGTCCAAAGGTTACACAGCCCATACATATTACAAAGTCCACAACTCCTATAGTCCAAGATTCAAAAAGTTACCTTAAAAAAAGTTACTGGGGTAAAAAACTCTGGTGTATTAATACACCAGGTGTACTACAGAATTACCATATATATATATAACACCTAAAGAGTATGTGTATAACACCTAAATATGTGTCCCTATGTGCCCAGGGGTATATAAGTTTTGTCCTAAGTTCAAATATTTTATAGAGGGTAAAATAAAATAAGTATATTAAAAACATTTTTTATGGGGATTTGGGGAGAGTAGCATATATTTTGTACGAATATTTACTTTTAATCATATATTTTTATGATATGAAGTTGATGATTATATTTGGACAACTCCTTGAATGATAATATTACGAGCATTAAAATTGCCTGCAAGTTGGAGTTGTACCCGAAACCCGACAAGTTGTACATACGGCCACGACTATTTTCAATTGTCTTATGTATTTTCTGTTATTTTAGAATCCTATATTACCATATATATTATTATGTGCGTGTATATATATATATATATATCAGCACGTACGTCGTACGTGGAGGATGATTTTTTTAATCAAAAATATTATATTACTATTAACTTAAAATAATAATTTTTATAAGGATATATAATATATATTAAATTAAATTAAATTCAAAAATAATCTATAGTAAATTAAAATCCTAAATTTTATATGATTTTGGTTTAAAATTCTAATGTAAAATTATTTAAATATGAAAATGGTAAATTATTATTATAACCTTAAATAAATTCTTTAATAAGTTATGAAGATCATAAATTACTATCATAACCTTAAATAAATTTTTTAATAAGGAGTATTCGACAATCCATATTTTGTAAGGTAATAGATATATAATTTTATTTTATTAAGATATCGTTATAATTAATAACTTGTATAAGTACAACTATTTTTTTTTACAGAAAATCAGGAATCATTGTGTTATTATATATATATATATATATATATATAGATGTTATAGTCTGTATTGATAAAATAGATGTGGATAATAGTAAAAATTATATGTAGGTTAATGAGATTGAGAAAAACAATCCCTTAAAAATTCGATTTAAATATGAACATTCATATAAAAAATGTTTTCAAACGACAACTAAATTTTACAAAAAAAATAAATTTAAAAAGGAAAGGAAAAAGACTAAAGAGTAACAAATATGCTAATATTGAGTTCTCTTATAAAAATGAAAATGAGGATTTAAAAATCAATACAAATGTTGAGAGAATTTATAAATGGGCTGGAACCAAGCCTACGGGTTAAAGGTATATTCAGAAGTGGGCCCATTGTTGAAATGACATTAGTTAATGGGCTGCTTTTCAGAAGGCCCAATTATAGATCCTAATTCAAGGCCCAAGCACTCTCAGCACTGTTTGATTCAATACTACAAGGAGCAGAAATGTAACATTTCTTGTCTCGTTTCTGTAAAAGAAATTGGGTAAAACACTGAAAATGAGTTTGAATCGTATTTTGACCGATCAATTACATCTCAAAAAATTATTTAGTGAAATCGTTTTACAAAAGATTTTTGTGTTGTTTTTTTAAATAAAAATTTATGAAATTAGTTTTCTAAATAAAAAGACGGCAATTTTTCGTAGTGTGACACGTCATATGCTTGTTATAGGAGATAAACATAAAGTAATATAATAAAATATCCAAATGCATGTTAGCTGAGTTTGTTTAAGTTTCCCTAATGAATGCATATGCATGCTCATGAGAGAGAGAGAGAATCTGAAACTCTCACAAAGAAACTTTGATCATATGTTCAACTCCTGCAAATCAGAACTCAATCAACATTACTCTTTCTCTCTCTATATCCATCTTGTGGAGCTTTCTCTCTCTACTGATGAACTACCACCTCACTTGCACACCACCAATGGTGGCCTCCATCCCACTCTTGTTAAGGCCCTCAAAATGGCGAAATCGGAATTCTCGAGTCTCCTTGACACTCTGCAGCCTCACTAGTTGATAGTTGATCTTATGCAGCCTCACTCTGCAACACTCTCCTCAACACTCCATAACCATCTTTTGTTCAGCTGCATTGTCGTTTTAATTTCACTTGAATCTGTATCTGGGGATTGAGTTTCCCTTTCCAGCTATTCGTCTTGCGGCCTATGAGTTATCATCTATGGTGCCTAAGAACTCTGAACCTGAGGAATGTTCAAAGGGTTGACGAGAGAGTCGAAAAATGGGCGCCACAAGCAAAGATCTTGAATCACTCAAGTATTGACACATTCATCAGTCATTGTGGGTGGAACTCAGTATTGGAGAGCATAGGTTTCAGGGTCACGATCATTGCCATGCTGATGCATCTCCATCAGCCAATCAATGCTAGGTTGACACAACTTTGTGGCAAGTGAAAGTGAAGGTTAAAACCATGTATTTTGTATTCTAATTAAACTACATTTGATGTGCTTTGAGTTCAAGATCGATTGTTACACACATAAAGAAAAAATACTAGCAAGTCGTATCAAACGAGGGATATATAATCATAACCCAATAAAAACAGCTCACTCATGGGATTCCAAACTATATCATGTATAAAAATGAAAGCGTTGAAGCAACAAATCACCACAATGATCTAAAAGGGCTAACCTGTTCTAAGAAAGACAAACACTAAATGGAGAAACGGAAGCTTTACTCGGTCCAAAACTTCACAAATGAGGAGATGAACGCCTTTACTAATGCCAGAAGTGGATTACTTTCAACAGGTCGAGTAGATTTCTTTGATGCCGCTTCCCAAGTTTCACTGCCCACAAAAGCATGAAATGGAATGTCATGAGGGATCAAAAGATTTGAGATAACTTTGCAATGGAGAACAAAACCATAGGAATGTAGACTTACAGATTCATTCTGTTCAAAGTGGGATTGTTTCCTTTCGATGAACTACTATTATCCTGATCGTGCTTGTTGGTACAACTGCTAGACTGCAGGAGGAAATGTCAAACAAATGATAGTGAGAGGCGTAACAAGAGGTGGTTTTTGGTATATAACTTCATAAATATCAAGAAAAGAGGGATATATAGCTCTCATCAAGAAAATTAATCAGAGTTGAATCTCTGTATATAACTTCATGAAGCCACTACCACCCCCCACCCACCCCACCATGAATCCTACTACCAAAAACTTACCTTAGTTGCATCAAACGAGGAAGCCTTAGATTCACGCTCTGCAACGAGCACATTGGGCTTGGATGCCGATGGATGTTTTGCATTCTCATCCCTGTATTCAGCTTTCAATTCCACTATTGAATCTGCTATCTTTTCCTCACCCTTCTTACCAACGGAATTAGAAGAGCTTTGAGTAACTGTCTTCTTTTCGTGCTGATACGCTTTATCATCCAATGTTGCAACTGCCTCTTGTAGTTTACCAGATTCTCCATCCACATTGTGGATTGTCTTCGGTAAGGGCCTTAGTGGAAATGTCTCCACCATAACCATAGAATTCTTAGGAGATTTTATAGCTTCTGATGTTTCTAAATCTTGAGCTTCAAGTTTATTTCCTTCCAGTGTCTCCATGACGGTTGGCTCAGTATAAGTTCCTACCCCAAATTCTTCGGTTTCATCAACCATCTGATCATTCTTATCGTGATGTTGCTCATTAATAAGACCTTCGCTCCCCAACCCACTAAGATTTTCACTAGATAGTTCGATATCATTCTGATGATCAACATTTGTTATGAGTGGTTCGTCCAAGTGTGAACTTCCATCAAGAACCTGAGAGCAATTCACAATGTTTTCATCCTCAAACTCATGACTCTTTGGTAGAGGCGATTCCTCACCAGAGTTTGAAATATCTCCAATGCTTGTAACTTGGAAGATAGGCGGATGATGACTTTGACTTGTTCGATCAGAGCCTTCGACTTTGTCAGCCACCTTCCTTACTCCATTAACTATGTGTTCCTTGTCCAATCCCAAGGGGTGAAATTCACTAGAACTGGAAATGTTTTCCTCACTTGAATTTTGATACTCATTGGGCAGAATAGGCATCACCATATGAACTCTTTCTGATTCCGACAAATCAATTTGAGGTTCCATGGAAATAGTTCCCAGTGGGTGTTGCTCCAAAAATCCAGAATACCCATGTTCTTCTAAAGATACTCTAGGTGGAGCTAATACTCGATTTTCTTGAATAATTTCTCGAACAATCTCCCTCACTGTATAGAATGAACCACCAACTTCTTTGTGTGTAAGGTTGAGGGACGGAAAAGTTCCATTGTTGGATTCCTGATATCTGGAAGCAATCAAGAAGAGTTGGCATAAGGTGATAATCAAAAAACATAAATTTAATTAAACTATTCAATTTTCTGATACAAGTAAAGCTTCTAATATAAGTAACTTAATAGTCTCTCAAATCCCAACAAACGAAACAATAGCTAATAATTGTTCGTGTTGGCAAAAATTATTGGAAAAGCACACTTCCTTCTACAGAAATAACTGTCAAATTTTAAAACCAACTAATACAAATTAGAGATAATAGAAAGGTCATACAGCATGAATTTGATAAGTTAATCAACAAGAAACGAACATTAATTCATCGCTTATGTTGGAAAATTATTGGAAAAGAACTAGAAAGAGAGAAGAACATGATGAAATATGAGGCACAAAGGAAGGTGGAGAAAATAGAGTGATGTTACTTCTTTATGAATGATTCAACCATCGATTTCCTCTCCTCTTTTGAGCGTCTAATTCTCGATTTCCTCCCACTTGAGTCATTGGTGGTGGCAAGGGCAAATACTTGCCCAGACCAACCACCCTTACACACATGCATAACTTAGATATCGACTGCAAGACCAAAAATCCAGACCTGGAAACAGTAAATTAAGAAGGTGAGGTTTTTACGGCCTAAAGTTAACAAGCTCGATATGTTTACATACAGACACAACACAAACAGAAAAAATTCTCATAGCACTACAAAAAGACCAACCTAAAACGGAACAACATATGGAAAATGCAATACGGCTGCTTCCCATATACAATATGGCAAGTCCAGATAAAACATTTTAAACTAAAAGGCCGGAGCCTATATCCAAGAATACACTGTTTTCGACATTTTAGAGTGAAACAAATAATTCTTAACCTTTCACACTCTGAATCGAACCTGAGAATTCCACCAAATTATACCTTTCACATTCAGAGGTATAAAATCATTCAGAACACACTAATAATTCAAATACAAGTTACTCTAAACTCTAGCAGAATATTCGTGGATGCTGATATGCATAAAGACACCAAAAATCAAATCCAAGAAACAAAATCTCAAAATAAATAACACAAGGGAGTTATCTAAAATCATGTGAAGAGTTATATATAAACGGAGAAAGCTCAATCTAATGCGGAAATAATACAAAAAGAACATAAATTATGGAACCAAATTAACATAAAAAAATTCAAAGTTTGCATCTTTTCTTCTTTGCAGCATTCATTCCCACATTTCCTTCATTTTTAGCAAACCAACCACGTAAAAAACATAAATCAAAATCAAAATTCCAAAGAAAAGCTAAAACTTTTAGTCACCCAGAAGAGCAAAACCCATCAAGAAAATCACTCAAAAAAAATCACCAAGAAAGCAGAAAATGAGGAAATGAGCCAACAAAATGATCAAAATTCAAATAAATCTTTTACATATAATCAAGAAACTAAACCTGGAAAGCGTAGATTGAGAGTGAGGAAAAGCTTGGGTTTTGGGAAATGGAGGAATGAAGTGAGTGTGGAATAATAAACCCTACCGAAAGAGTCAGGTAAGTGGCCCAATAGAATTTTTTTTTTCTAATTAAATAAATATGTACTAAAAGTGTCATAAATGGTAATAAGAAATTAACCAAATTCTAAAAGTGTAATTACATTTGAATTTCCTCTCTGAAATGGATAAGGGGATAAAAAACGTAGTTATTATAAAAAATCGAAATAAACGTAGTTCTGTACTTTCTAGAATAGTTAGGGTCTAACTATTCACCTCCAATATCTACTAAACATACCCCATTATTTTAAATTAAATATAAAAGAATAAAGTAAAAGACAAAAATATTCTTACTAATAAAATAATAAAATTTTAGGGAGGCTATTTACACCCCCACTTTTGCTAAGGATCCACCATTTTTTGCTACTTTCAATATTTTTTTACTATTTCCAAATCAAGTCTTAAAAAATTCCAATTTAATACCAATATTTATCTAATTTATATAATTTCAAGATTCGAAACTCAAAATGATATCAGAGCTTAGGTTTATTAAGAACTTGAATTTATATTTATTATATTATGTAATTAACCAATTGGTGAGGAGAATTATTCGAGAAATTAAGAATCTGGACGAGTGTCCAAGATGTATACCATACAAGAGATATCGTCAAATTTTGACGATGTATGCTCAAGAGCATCAAGACAAGGTGACATATTGGAATAACCAATATGTTGAAAAGGAGCACGCAGGAGCTGATAGGGAAACCTTGAGGCAATGCGAACAACAAGCAACATATTATATGAGCTTCATTACGGTAAACCGGATGTTATATGTTGATTTAATAAATCATCAAGAAACTGCTCATCAAAACCATGATGACTGAAGAGATACCAGAGTGGAAGGAGATTCTTCTAGACACCTTTAAGATTTTCAAAGATCTTAGAGAAATCCAGAAGACGGTGCAGAGTTATGGTAACCGACATAATCACCTACCAACACAAGTTCATCAGATCCAAAGTCAAATGCAGATGATGATAAAAAAATCAGAAGGAAACTTTTGAAATCATTTATGATATTCAAAAAAAGAGTCAATAATTTGGAGAACAGCCAAGTTCATTCGGAGGAAAAAGACATATAGATTTCAGGACAGTTCCCTATTTACACCAAGATGGGAAACCAACCGAAGTTGTACGATGCATGACTGATGATGAAAAACTTATTGTCATCATCAAAGGAAAATCTGTTATAAAGAACCAATGGATTTGGAAAAGATAAATATGGAGGATCTTCATGACCTTGCCGAATCCTTCGCGGGATTAGGAATTGTGGATCTAAAGATGAACGCAGAAGATTGATCTGCTTTGGTTACTCGAGATCAACATCAAAGACCACCCGTTGATCCCAACGTAGCAGAAAGTTCAGGATCACATCATGTGGACAAACCAATGCCACACGTGAGAGATTTCACCACAAGAGGAGATCATATTGTCACAGGAACTCAACCACGTTCCAAAAAGCCGATTCTTTACAATACGCCTTATGGGAACTCTCAGCTCGACCCAATATATCTTTATGGGTTGATGCTAAATCTGGATATCCCAGATTTCAAAAACCATGAAGTCCTTATCGATGATTGGGCATCGTCTATGAGGATTGCAGTAGGAACCATCGATCTTACAAATGAAGGATTCATCTTACTCCTCGAGATGAGTCTTGAAGGATCTGTAAAGATCGCATGGGACATGACAACACCATAAATGAAAAACAACGTTACAGTTGGTGAGTCATTGAAAGGAATTATCGATAATATGGCAAAATTATTCAAAATCCATTTTATCAGCATAGGCTATTTTGAGGGACTGGAAGAAAAAAAAAAGAAGATACAAACAAGCCCTCTACAGCCTCGAGTTGCATGATATTTGTCATATTGACAAATATATCAAGTTATTCACCGAATACCGATGGAAGTCCAAGGTGGAAGACAAAGAGGCTTCGCAATTATTCTTTGCGAAGATACCAAATCCCTATATAGAAATGTTGATCAGGTAATACAAGAGTGCGGATGACTTAGATATAGTGGCCAGAAGAATGTCCTTCTTAAAGACCAAGTTATCTAAATGGTGTCATCAGACAACACTTTACAACAATTACAAGAGACTGGGAGGAATCAATAAAATGGTTCCCTTATGTTGCGAAGATAATGACATTCCAACAGTCGTTAGAGGTCAACCACGGAGGCATAAAAGGAAGAAAGAAAGAAGTCATCCATACCACCGTGGAAGCAACAACAAGAGAAGCAGTCGTTGGTCTTCATGGAGACCTAGAAGAGTGTGGTCGAAACAAAAGGCCCGGAGTTACAAATCGGGGCAAAGACTAGCACCAAGCAGGAGTAGAGTCTGTTGGAAACATTTAAGTATGTTTTGATGAGACAAAGCCTTAAAGAAAGTAACCCTCATTCTATAAGCATAACCAATCTTAGGAGAGGTTAATGCAATATGGTTACTGCAGAAAAATAGATCAGAGAAAGTGTCAAATGAAGGACACTGCAGAGAATGGTGAAAAGAATCTAGTAGACTAATTAGGATACTGATGACTACAGGAAGCTACTGGAAGAGACCTTACCGAAGCAGATTGCAAAGCAGCAAGCTACCAAACAGGAAGCTACTTAAGAGACCATGCCGAAGCATACTGCAGAGCAGCATGCTACAGAAGCCTCAAGCCACCTGACGGAGCAAGCCAGAGAAGGAAGTTTCAGAGTGAGCGCGAGGAGGAAGCTACAAGGCAGACATGAGAAGAAGTCAAAAGTTACCGGTAGAGAGAAGAGGAATGGAGCCAATCAGATGAAGACACGTAGAAAGTGAAAAGCTGGCGTGTATCAGAAGAAGTGTGGCGCATCTAATGATGGAAATCTACCTACCTTCAACGGGTAGATTTTCTAATCTATAAATAGAAGAAGACTGAGAAGAAGAGCTGAAGAGAGAAAGAAAAAGAGAGAGCTTGTGCGAGAATAAGAGAGAAGAAACGAAGCATAAGAGAGAGCTCAAAGAAGAAAGCTCAGAAAAGAGAGGGAAGTGCATACATAAAAGAAGAAGAAAAGAGTGTACAAAAGATAACATGAGAGAAGAAAGCTCATACACTCAATGCCCAGAAACGCATACTCAGTCATACAGTCCAGGCAACAAGCTACAGCAGATCAACCTACAAAAGAATCCTAAGCTTGCTGCATCCAGTTGAAGAAAAAGAAGACAAACCTTTTAAGGACAATCTTTGAGTGCTTAGTGCGAGGAACAAAGTCCTGCTAAGATGTCCACTTTCTGAAGAAGAAAGTGAGGACCCTGGGTGGGTTGAGTAGGATCCTGTGTGGGTCAGTTAGGAGAGTAGGCAAACAGCTGTGAGAAACTATGAGTAGGCTTGCTACTTACTTATTAAGTGTGTGTTGTAATAGATAGGGCTATGTAAATCAACAAGCTTAACAAATGTTCCCTCTTGAGAAGAGGCATAGATGATGTAGAAGGATTACTCCACCTTCGAACCTCTGTATATCCATGTGTTAATCTATGCTTACTGCTCTATATGTCTATCTTAAGATAGAAGCAAGTCTTGCATATTTGATCTTTACAGGAGAGAAAGCTTCCGCATATAACTCTGATAAGTAACCTCCCAAAAGGTTACTGTCTCCCGACCAAAGCCTCCTGCAAAGAAGAAAATTTTTAAAATTGAGTAGGCTTATTCAACCCCCCCTTCCCTAAGCCTACTGCCACTTGGGACCAACAAGTGGTATCAGAACAGGTTGGACTAAACATCCATAAAATGATATCTGATACCAACAAGTGGTATCAGAGCAGGATGGATGATATGTAAGATCTAATCGATCTATTCGGATCCAATCCTTGATAAACATCTCTCTCTCTCTCTCTCTCTCATCATAGACACATGGTCTGAAACATCACAAGTCCTTCTTGTGAAAGTGTAACTGATGTGAAGACAACAAGCAGCCATGAAGAAACTTGAAGAACTGGCTAGTTGTGAGGAAAAACTGCTCAAGAGCAGGAAGCTGATGAACAACAAGCTATGTTCAAGGAACATGCTACTAAGTAGGAAGCTGTGCATAAGGAGCAAGCTTCTACTTAAATGAAGAGCAGATTAACAAAGTGAAACTGGTTGCTGATCATGAAGAGGAAGCTGATACAAAGGAATCAAAGCGAAGCTAGGAAGTATGAACCATACTGGAGCTTCTAATCCACAGCAATGAGCAAACAAGAAACCTTGGAAGAAGATGCTGAAGAAGCCAAGCGAGAAGTGTAAGAAGAGAAGCTCACTCCATCAACCAGATCATCCTCTAGAAAGGAAGCAAGGGATGAAAGAGGATATACTCTTTAAACCAACTCTCAAGAAAGGAATAACGATGACCAGGTACCACGTTCTAATTTACTCTTATGATTTCGGTCTCGCTTACTTTATCCAGTTAAGAAACTCAAGTGACCACATGAGAACCAACGACCAAAAATGCCAAAGAAACGAATCTTCAGAGGACTGAAGATAAGAGATTTAAAAATTTGGTCACTTGATTTGAAAATGAGAAAGGGAAGCCTGTACGTTAAATTCCAAAGAGGATGTTTCACCTACTCATACAGAAACCTCAGAAATACCTAAAGTTGTACTGAAAGTGACCCTACATCTTAAAAGAGATATTCATAAAGTAAGGGGGAACTTTCAGTACAAATCGAGGCAGCAAGCAACTCTGAAAGGAAAGAGAAACACCTACCTTACTTGTATCAAAATTATCTTATATAAAGAAGTCAAAACTCTAGAAAGGTACAACAAGTTAGATCCTTGACAGAGAACTAACCCAAAAGGACTCATACTCGTATGAATACCTAGAAATGGATATTCTTTCTGTAGATACCTTCAATCGAAAGGAGACACCAAGAAAACAACCAAAGCAAGATATGATTGCCACAAGAATCTGAAAACTCAAGAAAAAGGTCAACTCTCCCTCAGACAATAGACTACTGAATTCAGGGGAACCTTTAACGAAATGACAAAGCTCTGACAACAGGACGCTAGACACCAGATTGCTGGACACTAGGTTGCTGGATAACAGGACACTGAAAATCAGGACGCTAGACACCAGATGGATGGATACTAGGTCGCTGAACATCAGTCACTGTACACCAGGACGCTAGACACCGAGCTACTAAATACTAGATTACTGGACATCAGAGTAATTGTCTATAAGTCACTGGAAAGGAGGTCACTGGTGGGTTACATCTCACCAAACAACAGTGGTTACCTAAGAGCAATCGGTAACGTGTGAGCATGAAAAGTGGACCACCTTTTTCAGAATCCTTGGATATCAGCCGTGCGATCAAGAAAATCTAAGGGTTGAGAATCAAGTACGTGTTGACCAAACACTCAATCAATCATCTCATGCATATGAGAAAAGAAATAAAGTTGTGAAAACTGTCAACAACTTTATTGGAAACCAGCGGAGCAGTTAATGAGATCTTTAAGAAGATAAATCTAACCGAAGGATCTCATGGAACATTCAAAACAGGGAGTATCTCACAACTCTATAAATACATACACTTTTTATTCTTCATCTCCATTCATATATCCTCTCTCTCTCTGTCTCTATCTCTCATCCTTAAACATCATGGCACTAGATTGTTGGAAACCATTCTCCATGTTCCTTCCTCACCGCACATTCTCTGCAAATAATCAACCAAGCTCACCACAAATCACGAAGAGTCATTCCTTATGCTCAATGCTTGCCAAACAAATCTTCTAGCGTAGAGGAGAAGTAGCGCACGATTTGGGGAAAAAATTAGGGTTCCCCGTCTAATTTTCGAACAAAAACGTTCAGGGTAGTTAACTTCCGTCAGTTTGGCCGGATTTTTAACAGCAGGTACTAAATTTGATGGATTTTGAAAAACTGAGGAACTAAATTGATGAACTCGAACTTTGGGGTACCCGATCTGAAATATAGCCTATTTTCGGGTACCAAATGTGAAATTTTCCATTTTTAATATTACAATATACATAAAAGAATATGAAAATTGTAATTATATAAATTCGTTTCTATACTATATCTAAAATGACAATAGTTGGTGATTATTACCAATTGCAAAACTATTAGCCAATAGGAAAAGAGGGAAAAAGCAAACTAAAAAAAATAGAAAAACTTTTGAATATCTTATTGGACAAGCTCCTATAAATTATTGGACAATTTGAGTAAATTTTTTTAATTTCATTTTGATTATCTAAATTAATTTAATAATTTTAAATCAAGCTTCCATATCAAGCCATTAGAATTAGGCTTTATCTACAAGTCATTGTCCTACCTCTATATAAGCAATGCAGAATGAAGATGAAAGTCTCACTAAATGAGGATGAACTAGCTTATTGAAATGGAGGTTTAAAATATCAAAACAAAAAGAAAAATAATAGAGCTTGAAATATCAAAAGAAAAAAAAAATTAGTGATGGAAATAAGATGAAAAATTGAGATGAAAATCATTAATTTTCGCATTTAAGCAGTGTATGTATATATACCTACTCACTTAATGAGAATGGACTAGATAAAATGAAGGTTAGAAATATCAAAAGAAGAAAAAAAGTTGGTGATGAAAATAAGAAAAACAATTGAGATGGAAGTTATTGTATACAAGCAATGTATATATAATAACTCTTATTTAATTAGGATGAACTAGCATCAAATGAAGGTTATAATTATCAAAAGAAAAAAAAATAGTAATGGAAATAAGAAGAGAAATCAATATGAAAACCATTATACTATATAAGCAATTCATATATATCCACTCTCAGTACTTAATGAGAATGAACTAGCATGAAATGAAGGTTAGAAATATCAAAGAAAAAAATTGAGATGAAAGCTTTTTCAGATATAACGAAATATTACCAATACTAATTTGATTGTCATCTTGATTATCTAAATCCATTGATAAGTAATTAATATTGCATTACAAAAAGATTAAAAAAAAACCATTTAGGATTATAATAGTATAGATTACAAAAAAACATTAAAAAAAATACCAAATTTATAATTAATTTGAAATTAAAATTAATAATAATAAAGGTTGTGTACCAATCTAAAATCTATCTATATCTATATATCTATGTCTATATATACATAATGATAATAAAAATGTTAGCAAAATATATAAATTTGTCACTTTCCATCCTAAAAATGTCACATCAATTTGTGTAGTTTTTTAAATTTCATTTTGGTTTTCTAAATTAATTTAATAATTTTGAATAAATATTTCATCTCAAGCCATTAAAATTAGGCTTCCTCTACAAGCCATTTTCTACTTCTATATAAGCAATGCATGAAATGAAGATGGAAGTCCCACTAAATGAGGATGTGCTAACTTTTTGAAATGGAGGTTATAAATTTCGAAATAAGAAGAAAAATAACGGAGGGTTGAAATATTAAAAGAAAAAGGAAATTAGTGAGAGAAATAAGAAGAAAAATTGAGATGAAAGTTATTTTCATTTATAGGCAATGTATATATAAAAAATCATTTAATGAGAATGAACTTAAATGAAATGGAGGTTAGAAATATCAAAAGAAGAAGAAAATTTGGTGATGGAAATAAGAAAAAAAATTGAGATGGGAGTTATTGTATTATTATATAAGCAATATAATAACTCTCATTTTATGAGGGTAAATAGCATCAAATGGAGGTTAAAAATATCAAAAGAAGAAAAAAAATTAGTGATGAAAATAAGAAGAAAAACCTAGATGATAGTCATTATACTCTATAAGCAATGCATATATAATCATTCTTACTTAATGAGAATGATCAGGTAACATGAAATGAAGGTTAGAAATATCAAAAAAAAAAAAATTATTGATGATGAAAATAAAAAGAAAAATTGGGATGAAAGCTTTTTCAGATATAATGAGATATCAACAATACTAATTTGATCGTCATCTTCATTATCTAAATCTTTTGATAAGTAATTACATTAAAAAAAAATTAAAATTAGCATTTTAATAGAAAAATATATATACAACCACTTTAGAGAAAGACAAGTGAATGAGAAGGGTTCAGGATATGATTATGACTCCAGTGTTTTTAGACATATTTAAATAGGAGGAAAAATAAAGATGAGGGGAAAATGTGAAAAGTTTATCAAATACAATTATTTATATAAGTTGAATATATTAAACATTTTTATTAATATAGACATTAAAAGCAATATAAATTTTATTCTTAAACAATATATCATTATACTATATCATCAAAAATAAAAAATATTAGATAATATAACAAGTCGCGCATCGTGCGGATGCACTACTAGTATTTTATAAATCATTGCTTGCATTAGGTAGGAATTATCATCGCTATTAATCATTTCTCATATATATTTTTAATGAAAAAATAATTAAAAAATATAAAAATTAAAGGCGGGCCAACCCACCAAAAGCCCAACCCGTCTTGGGCCAACCCCACTTCGACCCACCTTTTTGCGGGCTTAAAATTACTCAACCTAACCCTCCATTTTTATGGGGCGGGTCGGCCCAACAGGCGTGGCTCGTTTTGACAGCTCTAAGTATACCTTACTTACGTGAGCCTTTTGATGCTTTCATCATGTAATTTCAGAGTGATTATCCCCACTCATTTAACCTTGCAAGCTTGATCATTGCCCAGCAACACAGAACCACCTTCGATCTTCTTGAAATCAGCAAATTATTCTCTTCTTGGACACATGTGAAAACTGCAACCTGAGTCCAAAACCCATTCATGAGTAATATTTGCAGTTGAAATACAAAGCACATCTACTCTCTCATAGTTGTTTTCAACCACTGCAAGCTCTGGTGTCTTTTCTTGGGTCTTGGCTTTGTTTCTCTCTAGGCAGTTCTTCTTCAAATGCCCCATTTTATGGCATGAGAAACACTTTCTTGTTTCAGGGTTCTCCTAAGTGATTTTCCCATCTTGACTGGTAGTTTTCTTGTTCTTCTTATCCTGATTCTTCTTAAACTCTTTATTCTTGATACTCAGACCTTGTCCTAATGGTTGAGGCTTGTTGTCAACATGATTTCGAAGAACCTTCATCTTGATCGCCAAAACAACCTCATCCATGATTAGAATTGTAAGTCTGCCATAGATGAATGCAACTTTAAATGCATCCAAAGTCTTTGGCAGGGAATTGAGCAGCATTAGGGCATTGTCCTCATCCTTAACTTGTTCATCTATATTCTCCAAATCATCCACAATCTTGTAAAATTCATCCAACTTTTCTTCAACCTTCTTCTCATCTTGAATTCTTGAAATTTAGTAGTTTCTGTTTGAGATACAACCTATTTGCTAGAGACTTGGTGAAGTAGAATGAATCTAACTTTTTCCAAATGGATGCAGCAGTGGTCTTTTTGCGTACTTCCCTCAATGCCTTATCCCCGAGGCACAAAATGATCGCATTTCAAGCCTTCTTGTCGATTTCAGCTCGTTTTTCAGCAGTAAGAGAAGAAGAAACTTCTTTTTCATCCAGCAATGCATCTTCTAGGCTATGTTGAATCAAGAGTGCCTCCATTTGAACCTTCCATAGGTTGAAATCACCCTTCCATGTAAACTTCGCTACGTTTAATCTCATGGAGCTCATATCTGCAATGGTTTGCTTCCCACAGATGGCGCCACACTATTGAGAAAATCCAAAACCTGTCCCAGAACTCCAAGCTTGAACACATGAGCAAACGAGCAGGACAAAACCCAATCGATAAACGCACGAGAAACAAGAATTAAAATAAGAACATTGAAGAAGACAATGTTTACGTGGTTCGACCAACCTTTGGGCCTACATCCACGGAGTACAGCAGCAAGAAATCTCACTAAAACGATCAAAGATCCAAATTACAAAAGAGATACCCAGATTAGGATTTTGCATAAAGAACATTCTCACAAACTCTAATCTATTCTCTCTCTATACTCGATGATTCTAAGTTAAGAAATTTGCTAATGATGCATGCTTATATAGCGAATAGCCCTCAACTAAATTTGAAATCTAATGCAAGAAATCCGCTCAATTTCTGAAAACCAACTCAGCGAATATGAACCCTAGTTATAGAAAGCCCTAGCTAACTAACTATCAAGAACTGCCAAGCAACTTCAGAAGTCTGGTTCACCCAGTTTGACTCCTCCGATTGACCCGATTCCGGTTCCACAAACCACTCCTCAAGCTGGATTCATACACTACAAATATATTTTCAATTCTTTTTTGGACCATCTCTTTACAATATTTATATTTATCGATCAATGAGATGGACCAATTTATTGGATCGAGCCATCAAAAGGTACAATTTCTTTCTCTTGCTCTTTACAATATTAAGGTAACACTAATTTCTTTCTCTTGCTCTTTACAATATTAAGGTAACACGGGGCACTTATGCTACACGTCGTATTTTGATTGATTTGTTCCAAACCTTCAATATTAAAGTAATATATGGCACTTATGCTACACATCGTATTTTGATTGGTCTGTTCCAAACCTTCAGGTAACACGGGCACTTATGCTACACTTTGTATTTGGCTACACGTTGTATTCTGATACGTATATTCCTACTAACACATGTCATGCTACACGTCATATTCAAAACATCTATTTTTATATTTTTTACATTTCCAACAAAAAAACATATACCTTTTCTACATTTTTTAAACATGAAAATGACATCTAATTATCCTTCTAAAACCTAAATCCAAATTTGGAAAAGCCACCTTAAGTTGAAATCAAACATTCTCAATTTTCAATCCCCACCACCCATATGAAAAATATGAAAATAGAAAAGCAAGCATTATCCACCCACAAAACAAAACCCAGAAAAATCACCAACCAATGCTCTATCAATGGACAATGATTGATACGTAACACAAAAATGAGATTTAAAAAGAAAATGAGTGATGAAACATTTCTAGATTAAGTTAGTGCTAGAAAAATATTTTAAAAAAATGAAGTGTATATCTGTGTCAAATTCTGCATTGTCATATGATTGGAAGAAATCATCTCCAACGAGTTTATTCAACTGGGATTTTGGTAAAAGTGGAAGCAAACAAGCAGAGCCCAAGTATTATGATGATATAGATCTCCATTTTCCTCCTTCTCTAGTGTCTAAAACATTCTTGAAAGGTACTCTCTCTCTCTCTCTCTCTCTCTCTCTCTCTCATCCATCTCTCTTATGTCATCTTTACTTGATTGGATGTAGTATCTTTTGTTGTATAACTTGTGTTCTAATTTCATGAGAGAGGTCAATGGTAGGAGATTGGGCTCGACTCGAAACACTAGGGTGACTCAGATCATATAAATAGTACATGAATACTTGTTATGCTTGATATTTAAAACATTCTTTGTGATAGATTATCATCTTGTATCAAGTCGAAAAAATATCTTACTTATCTAGTGGTGACAATTTAATCAGTCGATTACACAATAAAGCTCTAGAAAGCCAATATTAGACTTATAATGTTTATGGAAAGCAATTCATTGTGGTCTCGTCACATCAGCAGTGAGTACATATAGTTATGCAATGACGAGCATTCTCGTATTTTGTCACATATAAAGTTGCATGACATGATGTTGATCAGGAAGGGAGCTCAAGTGCTGCTACAAGGCCACCATAGATGGATTCAGTGCCACTGATTTCCACACCAAATGTGACTTCAAAGGACCATGTGTTATCATTGGCTACACTCACCAATCACTCAAGTTTGGAGCTTTCAATCCAGAAGGCTATAGAAGCACAGACGACTACTATGACACCTTTGATGCATTCTTGTTCTATTGGCCGAACGACGACGTAGACCAACCCATCGTCTTGCCAAAAGTTGGAGGCAGTGGCGCAGCCCTCTTCGACTATGCACGTGGGGGCCCACAGTTTGGAGCCGACGGGCTCCTGATCGGGCCGCCACTGGCGCCAGTGATGGGAGGGTTTGCCGGGCCAGATACGAATTCCGGGGTTGGTGATTTGAGGCAAGCAAAGTCTAGGTTGGGACTATCTTATGCTAAAAGGCCAGATGGGAAAGAGTCTCTGTTTGGAGATGAGTTTAAGGCTATTCTTGGTGAAGTGTTGGTGTTTTGTAGCCCTCAAATTGCTAGCTTGTATTAGATCTTATGTGGGCCACAATTTTCTTGATCTAAATAACAAGAAAACAAAGTAATCATCATAATTTTATGATCTATATAACAAGTTTTATTGATTTTACTCGTGTGATACAATGTCTAGAATTACACTTATTGCAACATGTATAGCATCTATATAATTCATTGTGACTAAACATTCCTATATAACTTTATAGCTTATATATTACATATGATAGGGAAAATGAGATGCAGAAACAACTAATCCTCTTCAGGACAGGTTTCAAGAAACTGTCTGATTATGAGACGTTCGTTGGTCGAAAGACGAGGGTCATCACCGGTTAATCTATTCCGAATTGCAGAACTAATGCTACTGGGATCATCATCAGAAACCTGGTGGAAATATTCGAGCCTTCAGTTAAACGACTTAGAAGCAACAAGTAGAGCATTAACATAAAGGGTCAATCAAAGATCTGTTTAATTAAAGAACATGGATATGAAACAGATGTACCTCGATATAGTTGTTCACTTGGCCCTCTTTGTTGGGAGTTGTCATGGGCTCGTTCTTATTGCACGTCCATTCACCATCCACGATATACTTGTATTCATAGCGTCCTTCCTGTTCGATAAACATAGGTAGTAATTAATTCACTTGTACGTGAAAAAATGATTCCAAGATATGGTTCACAAACACGAAAGTAAAGACGATATACTCACAGGTAGGTCTCTCTGTAGAATCCATATACCATTTTCTTTATCATACGAGAAAGGTATTCTCTGCCAAAATTTAACAGATTAGATAACTTTGTGAGTACAAATACCAAGAAGAAGCTAAAATCCTACACATAATCCAGTCATGCAGACCTAACTGATAACATAAATAAGAAGTTGTGATGTTGTAATAAGGCAAAGTTAAGGCCACTTTGAACATTTTTTATTGCCGAATTTTACATCACTATTAAATCATTTCAAATTACCTGACCCCAACCAATGTCGAGTCCGGAGATTTCCACTGTTTTACAGCCATTACCTTGCCATTTCAACTTCACAGGCTTCTTTTTACGATCTGTGAGCTGTAAATAAGAGGAAATTTCATTAAACAAAAAGAAGATGGGGTCTTAAAGATCTTTTTATGATACTTGGAAGGCTACAGAAAATATTGAGCTCAATTTTATAGATAAAATCTTGAACCATAGCCAAGGTATTTATTACTTATGGGCTAGTAAAATTAAGCCGAAACCATTCCATTTCTTCAAATAAGACTTCAAACACCATTAATAAACAAACAAGGAAAAGCAGGACTCACAATGTCAGCAGTTGCACTTTTGATAGCCTCTAACTTCGGATAGCATGATCGCTTGCTCTGCAAACACACAGAGAAAAGAGTTAGTTTCCGAATCTTTTCCCAATCAGATAGCTTTTCTTCGGAAATTTGAAATGGTTCACTGACCATTGAAATTTGTTATTATCCCAAAATAAGAGATGTAGTGACAAACAGCAAGGAAGTAGGAATTACCATGAGCAATTCATGTGCTTCTTTAAGGGTATAGCCTTGAACCCAGAACATGTAAGCCACCTATAGTTCGAACAAAATCCAATAACTTTTACCAAAAAATTATATCAAAAACGCATTCTATAAATTATAAGAAGCCAATGACGAATGCATATACTTTGCATCATTTCACTTGTGTGTTTGAAAGTCCGACACCGATGCTGAACTTATGAAGTTTTTAACAACTTGAGTATTTTAGTGGATGTCACTGTACTTTTCTATTTCATCTTAAACTCATCCAAGTAGCTTTCAATATAAAAACAGCCTGTGTCACTCGACTAAGAAACATAATTGCAGGAAACAAAGCCTTCCCATTTTAATTAAAAGGGATGGTTATATATTGAATGAAAAGATCATTCTAGGTGGAAAATCATTCATGAGATATTTCTCCATTGCCAAATGGAGAATGTGGACAAAGGATCTAACCACCTCGAAAACAAAAGGAGTAAACCAGAGTTGGTATGCATACCGCAGTTGCAGGTGCTCTTCCAAGACCAGCGGTGCAATGTATGTAGGTCACACCTCCATTACGATTAACGGCCTTGTGGAGTTTACTAACCACTGCCGGAAGCCGCAATCGCAGATCGAAAGCATCAAAGTCCCTGCTCCAAAATTACATTAAGGATATATAGCATAAAACTACGCCACAAGTAAATGGTATAAGAATGAAGTTGATCGGCAAGGCATTCCAAGCAAATATTTGACAGTATTATAACATAATTATTTATACACAAAGGGACTTGAGGCTCTTTCTGGAATAAGTGACAGACCCATATTTGGTGCATGCACCCTTGAAGTTCAAATTTGTTACCATGATTAAGTAATGTACAAGATATGAAAAAAGATAACAATTTAGAAGACGACTTAGAGAAAAAACTATGTTAAGGAAAATCAGATGGTAAAAGCATAAAGACATGTAGTCTCCATTCCTGAGATAAACAGGAAAGAAATAGAAAATTTGGTTTATAGATATCAGAACCATAAAGTAAAGTGACCACTTAAGAAGGAAGAGAACAAAGTATTATTTCTCAAGGAAACAAAGAAAATGAAGCTTTAAAAAAAAAAAAAAAATCATTGATAACTACCGTTGGAGAAGAAAAGCCTTCAAGAGTACAACAGAAACAATAAACTTACAAATAAAGAAGACGAGTCTTTTTTCTATTGTCCATTGAAATAAAGCCCACATGCAAATGCATGTTGTTAGAACACTTTTAATGTTTGGAAACTACATCATAAGTTCACAACAGATGAAATTCACCGTCTTGAAAAGAAAAGGAAGGAAACAAATTGCAGGAAAATATCTATGAATAGTACAATTGTGTCACCAACCTAATTTCAGCACGCAAGTGTTCAATGTCAGGACAGCTGTTGGCATATTCACGAATGGCCGCGATGTCGACCCCAAAGTATCTGAAGAACTTCATTTAAGGGCTAAAACAGAGTATGTTTCCAACAGCCTATGCAGAATACAGCATAATATCCCAAATAAGAAAATAACTGAATTTAAGCAGATTGAAACTAAGACCAATTTATTTGGATACTCAAGATCTGAATCTTGTTGTAAGCAAAATATAGTTTTCACTCCAATACTCCGAAGCTTGTCAACATCCTTTGGAGTCTGTCACAAGTCCATGTAAAAGACAATTAGAATATGTTAATAACTAAAAATATTTCCAACATATAATAAAAAATATTTATCACCTGTAGGCATGAACCCACGATCAAGTCCGGACGAATGAAGTTGTAGTTCATTCCAAGTTCATGCCTATAGGTTAACACTGTATCCCAATAGTGGTGTTTAGTTAGCCAAAATTATGATTTTATAAATAGCAACATATCCTAGAACTAATGAGAAAGCATGTGAAATAAGAAGTTATAAAAAAGTTAATTAGCAAAACCATCACCTAATGCCAGATAGATACTACACCGACAATTATGCAATGATCATATAGATACAATTTTTGAGCAAACAAGTAGTTATATCCATCACTCATTCCTTGAAGACATTTCCAACTCCCAAGTGAAACAACTATTAGTAGATAAAAGATGCACATACCAGCTCCCATAGCTGCAGTCATGTCTTGGCTGTAAGTTTCAGATTTCTCGCCCTCTTCGACTACTTTGGAAGTCTCATTCTCTGTACTAGGCACAGAACCAGATGCTGCCTAATGAACAAAAATCAACTAAATAGAGATTTCATATAAGAGAAAAAGAAAAAGAAAAAAGCCGACGCACTGCTGCAAGCTAACATGTAACTCTTTAGCTCAAAAAGTGAAACACCCTCAACTGATTGATTGTGTAAAAATAAAATTTATCAACCAAAGAACAGGAAAAATGAGGGAGGAAAAGCACTGGGCAGACACGATTACAAGATTGGTCCAGAAACAAACTAGGACAAACAATATCTCCTCAAACAAATCGAAATCGATGAATACCAGAATCTACTCTACCAATTCCAACCAAGAACAAATCACTCCAAATAAACCGATTTCAATTCAAGATTACCACATTTCTTACCTTCCCAACAACAATGCGGCCTTGAGATAAGGCAATGCCTTTTCCCATCCCCTGAATCAAAACGATCAACAACAAACACTCCACACATCAGATCCAACGCTAAAGCATAACAAAAATTCAAGAAGAAAATCACTATTTCTAATTCTACCAATGAAGTAACGGGTGAAGCTTTTCCAGGATAGCTTCTCAATCTTTGCAGAGGGAAAGCCGAGGATCTGAGAACAAAAGCTCAAGGCCTTTTAACAAACAGGTAGCATGCAATCCACTCAAAATGTCAAAAAGGAAGCATCTTTTATGATGAACCAACCCATCAAGAAAAATTGAAAAAGAATGAACCTTGGAAGATTATGAAGACAGTTCATCTGGCAGGATCAAGACTGCTGAAAATCTGCAACAGAATTGTGTGTTGAGTTCGAGTTAGTGATAGGACTCAGATATTTTCTGCAGCTTTTCCAGTTTGATTGGCATGTAGTTGAATCGAACCAAGAAAAAAAAGATATAAACCTTTTTGTGGATTCCTCGTGCTTAATAGTTCATAGTTATGTTTTTTTTATTAAAACCGTCTCGAGATTTGAAATTTATAATTTAGTTTATAAAATTAACTAGATATTTATAAATTTGTCCTCAATAAAAACATAGAAATTATAAATTTGTAAAATTAACTAGATATTCATAAATTTGTCCTCAATAAAAACATAGAAATTAGAGATTGAACTCTAATTTCCTCAATTCTGAACTTCAAGATCCTCAACCTTTGTTTGCAATGTCCCAAAATAGAGATTCTTCCTCATATTCAAGCTGGAATTCTTCAAAGATGCTTCAAACACAGCAGCAATGTAAATGTGGGTTTGACTTGCCTTTGAAGACCTCTTGGTCGAAAGATAATCCAGGGAGGAGATATTGGTGTTGCCCAAATTATGGGGTAAGGTTTATTGTCATTTTTTTTACTTCGAATTTGCACTGAATTTTTGTTTTTTTTTTCTTGTTTGATTGATTCTGAAATTTGATGTTTTGTATATGGCAATGCAGAAAGTAGGGTATTGTGGAGTGTTCAAATGGTTTGATGATGAAATCTGTGTTAGGTCCAAAAGCATCATCCCTGGATTGTTGAGAAAATGTGACAGGTTTGAGGAAGAAATCAATGAAGGGAAGAGAATGGCTAAGAGCAATGAAAGTAAAATGAAGGATGAAATCAGTGCTTTGGAGAAAAAATTAGGGGAAGTGGAGAAAAAATACAAATTTGCAAAGAAGTTTGTTGTAATTTTGATCATTGTTTTGTTTGTGGTTTATAATGTGTAGAGGAGTAGGATGAATGGATGTTGGATGTATAATTTCAGTTTTTGGTTCACAACTTGTATTGACAATGTTATTGGAAATGAAGTTTTTGCCAAATTGCATTGCAATTAAGATTTTTAATGTGTTAGTAATTGAAGTGTTTTTGGTTTACATTATTGAAGTGAATTGCAAAAATGTGGAAATCTGCATTGTGGCAAAAAGGAACAAACCAATAAATGCCCCAAAATGGAAACCAATTCAAATAGCTGAGATGTAACAGATTGTGATACATATTAATACCATGATGCAAGGAAGTGCAAGGAAAAGGAATTGCAAGGAAAAAAAATTGCAAGGATAACCTGGTTATTTATTTTCATCAAAGTAAGCACACAAGGTTATCTTAGACAATCTCCAATGTTGCATCAAATCAATTTGATTATCACCTCGATTAATTTTGGGTCTGTCTTTTTCGTTTTATTTCTTTTTTCTTTAACAAGTTAGGTTTTCCCTCATGGGACCCAAAAACTAATCTGTTTAGGTTACCACCTCTCCAAAATTTAATGAATAAAAACATAGCATTCTCAGCACAATGAAGGCATTAATTGCATGAACTAGTGGAATTGGTAAATATGGTATTTTTACCTAAAAATGTTTATGGTAACACTTCATGTTCTGTACAAATATAGCACAATTTGAACACAATCTAACATCACATGTGTTGATCTGTTATTGCTAATAATAAAATAAACTTACTAAAAAAAAGAAAAAAATATATCCCAGTAATACAGTTTAGTAGGGATAACAGATACTGAAAAACAAAGATTAAGTAATAATGTTAGGGGCATATGCTGTCCTGCACTTCCACAGAAGAACATCAATCATAAAATTAGAGGTCCAGATGTTCCCAGGTATATTGGTCGGACTGTGGATCGGCCAAAACTGCTTCAAAGTTCGATTTGGCAGCTTGATTCGGAATTGGAAAGTTCCAGAAAGAATCAGACTTCTCGAAAAATATGTAGAATGCTACTAGTGAAGCCAAAAACATCCCCAAGAGTAGCAAGTAGATTTGCCATTCTGCAAGCATAAGCAAAAGAGACATAAATATGTACATTCAATTGAGTGAAAAGGAAGATAAGATGATGGAAGAGGACTGGATATAGAGACCTTTCCAATCAGCGGGAACAGTCAATTTTGTCGCCATTGTGCCCCATTCCTTTGAAGTAGTAAGTATTACCCTGTGAAGTCAAAGCCAGTCGAGAGATATTAGATGGAGGCAGAGAGTGTCACCTACAATAGTGCCTAAGTCTAATAAAGCCAAAGCTAATCTTTTCATGCAAACTTAATAAATATTACCTTTCACTAGGACAAAACTCCAATGATGTAATTTCCGAACCCAGGTGTAGCCTCTTACTCAAGTGGCGGACTTCCATCTTTTTCACGTCTACGACACATATGTCTCCATCCTTGCTCCCCCTAGGTTCAAAAGAAGCAACTTTAATAATATAATTCAATATGGAAATGTGCTATTATTCACGTTACAATTTAGAAACAAGCACCCAAAAACGTCTCCAGTCATAGGAAAATGGAGATGCCAATACACAGTTAAAACCGTAAAGGTAAGTGAAGATCAAGTCTCATAATTTCAGGCATCATAAAATGAACTTGAAAACAGATTTCTAAAATAAAGAAACAACCCTCTACAAACATTAAGAGATCCAGATTGAATAACAATCTAGAATTTGTACACCAGATTAAGCACTGTTCAAGAAATTGTAACTGCCCACTCTTGGAGGCACTTCCAGAAAGTAAATTTTAGGTAAAGTCAAAAAGTTCTGTACTTGCTCCCAAAGTAAAATAGTGCCCAGAACAGATTAAGAGAGATGCAAGGGGGGGGGGGGGGGGGGGGGGAGAGTAGCTCAGCACTCACAGTCCAAGATATTTTCCATCCAAACTCATAGACATCAATGAAGCTGGCTTTCTAAGGAACCTCTTGTGCCCAATTTTTTTCCATTCGCTTATATCATAAACAACAACCAGTGCTCTATTTCCTGTGTAGAGACAATCACTATTCAGGAAAAACTGTACAACCCTTCAACTAAATAAAATCACATAGGCGACGACTATCTTTATGAACTAAGAACACTAACATACCTCTTTGAACAGAGCAAAAAAGAAATGGCTTTGTCCCATCTTTAGAAAATCGGCAAAGTTCAATCTTCTCATCCTACAACAAGAGGCAAGAAAAGTTGAACATCAAACCTCAACTAAAAAGGGACTTAACTTCAAACTTAAGAACAAACAGAACATACTGAGTTTCGTGTCAAAGTTGTAACTGGAGCACCATCACTTGTATTCCATATTCTTGCTGAACCATCAACTGATGTTGAAGCTAAAAATTCTGAGTCTAAACTGAAACGGGCAATATCAAGAAGAGAGTCAAAATAAGGGTCGCTTTAAGAAACAAATATACAAGCTTCTTTACTTTATGTTTGGAACTCAACACCAAACAGAGCAGGAATGATTGAAAAGTTAAATCATGAATCCCATTTACTCCCCTCCACATCTATTACAAGACATAAATAATAACAGTTCATAAGGCCTTCCTAATCATCATAGATTAAGCAGTATGTAATAGACTGATAGCTGTGTAGTGGCTCATAATGCAATGTCAAAAAATATCCAAAATTAAAGAAACATGAAGTGCAACGTGAGGACAGATACATCAATTAAGATTTCAGATCAAGAACAGGCAAAGCACCATCGATCCATAAGATTTCAATTTTATTGGCTTCAGGAATGAAAAAAAAAAGGGGGAAACTAACATTCCTAACATATTGAGATGCTAAGTCGTTGGTGTTAAGTTGAGGAGTATGTGTTGGTGCATGAAGATACATGCACAAATTTGAAATAGTAAAGAATAAGCTAACAACTTCACAGAAGTGCTACAACTCAACACTCATGATACCTGAAATCCATGTCTTGAAATGACTTGTGAGCTCTTGGTTCTTCTAAAATGATGCGCACAGTTGGCCATTCAAATATTCTAAGGCATCCATCCTTAAAATTGAAAGAGAAATAACAAATATTATGATATTATATAATTTATATTTCAATAATGACAAGTGATGGGCAATGATATCATGATAAAACAGCTTACAACTCCGCCAGTAGCAAATCTGGTTCCATCAACGCTAAAAGCCATGCATTTCTGTAGGCCAATTCCAAGCATTGAAGTCTGTTCTTTTTCAGTTAGACTTATCTTGTCTTCCTTGCAACACAGCTCGAACAATCTGCAAGTAGTAGGAAATATTACTCAAAAGTTAACAGATAAAACTTTTTATCTTTAACTTCATTCCACTAAATTTTCATGGGGGGGTGTAGTGTATACCAGACACAGATTTCTACCAAACCAATAATTTGAGAAAACAGATTCCTGTTTGTCATATTCTATTTCATTAAACTGAAATCTCCATCAAACGAACAAAACTTATAACTTTTCTTGACCAGTGATTGCAATCCTACTTCTCCGAAGAAAAGTCAAATTCAATTTGAAACATTAATCTCAAGATTACAACATCTGCATAAGGCCTGACGCATTGTTCAAGATTTGGTCCAACCAGAGAGCGATCAACCATTTAATTAACATCAATTTACATGCCAGAAAAACGTTTCAACCATATATTTACATGTTAGATTAACTTTCATTAAACAATTTCTTCCAACAATGAGATCACTGACTTGCAATCACCAGCGCTGGTCGAACAAACCAACTCCTCTCCATTCCGATGCACCGCAAGAATCACCGGATGAACCCCTTCTCCAAATTCATACTTAGCCTGCAACAAGCACAAACATACCTCAACACAAACACAACAATGAATTTGAATTGATTCTATTAATGAATAAACAAACAAATCAGCCTGACCTTGGGAGACGCAGAGAGAGAAGTGGTATCAGGATCGAAGGAGAAGATCTCAAGAGAGGAGGGCCCCGATTTGCCGACCACCACTAAATGAGCGTTTTCCGGCCGCCGAATCCACGTAGCACACGTCACCGTCCCCTGTCCCGGAGCATCAAGACCGTCCATTGCCTCCGCTTTGAGGATTGGGAATTGGAGGCAAGAACGGAGAAATTTATTTGATCGTCGATGGTGGAAATTGAAAATGTAACAGAGTCCGTTGAATGAATTTCTGTGTCTATATATAAGATTTTGACA
This sequence comes from Scutellaria baicalensis, assembly GCA_005771605.1. Classification (NCBI taxonomy): domain Eukaryota; kingdom Viridiplantae; phylum Streptophyta; class Magnoliopsida; order Lamiales; family Lamiaceae; genus Scutellaria; species Scutellaria baicalensis. The sequence continues at coordinate 23,129,205 of CM016722.1, read as the reverse complement.
TTGCCAATTCTGTTACACGCTAAGCCTAATTGGGGAACTCATAATTTATTTCGGAAATAAATAAAAATTGATAATATGAATTGATTTAATAATTTAAAAATGATTAGGATGGATTATTAGTCAACCCTGTAAAGTCAACTTCATATGAATTTTGAGAAGAATATGCTTTTAATTATTCCAATCCCCTTCACAACCAATTAACAAAGAAATTGAAGTGTTCGTCGATGTAAGGAATTCCAAGATTTATAATTATAATAAATAAATAACTGAAATAATAATAATAATAATAATAATAATAATAATAATAATAATAATAATAATAATAATAATAATAATAATAATAATAATAATTGAGCCCTTGTCGTTGAAGACATTGTAGATGGCCGGTTTAATCAATGATTGTTTGCCCTACTCATCTTTTTTTTCTTTTCATTTTTAGAATTATTTTATATTTAATAATATGGAAAATATATTTCTTTTTTATAGATACTTAGTGAATAAATACCTGGATTCACAAAATAATTGTGACAATATTATGACTTGGATAAATACGAATACGGTAATCTAAGTAAACAGTATTCATTGTTCACATGCATAATAGTACCATAAATCGAATAATGTCCTTTGAATTAAAGACATTTCTAAATGACAAGAATTGGTTTTACTAGAACTATAACTCGTTTAAAACCCTAATAAATTATATATTTATCTATTGAACATAACAAATATTATTCCACATAAATTTGGTTTCTCCAAAGAATAGGTCTCCTATGAATCAGGTGCATGAATCTCAATCATGCACCTGGGTCGAATCCGGGTCAGGGGCGCGTTTTCCTTTTTTTTTTTTTTCGCGCATGGTTTTTGAAATTTTACATCTACTAATAGGTTATGTTAGACCTACCTTAACGTTATGTTAGATATACTTTTACGCTATGTTAAACCTACCAATCTGCCCAGATTCATACCTTTTATTTTTTGCGCTTGGTTTTTTGAATTTTATACCTTTTATTTTTTTTTTGCGCTTGATTTTTGAATTTTGGCACCTACCACTATGTTATGTTAGACATAATTTTACGTTATGTTACCTTTATGTAAGGAACATTGTATAAGATATTGATGAATGACAAAACATGTAATAGATTAGAATCTAGGATCCTGTGTATTTAGATTCCATTGTAAAAAGTCTCTAAGTATAGGATCAAAGGCATGAAGACCTTGCTGCATGAAACCAAAAAGAAAAGAAGAAGTAAACAGGGATGCACATCTGCAGTAGGCTGCTAAAAAAGGATACTGGCCGCACTACCCTGAGATCATTTAAGATTACTAACTGCTAGATGGACAAAAAGAGAGCTAAAGATAACTGAAGCATCAGGAGGCATCAACAACCTGAATTAGTAGCGGTTACCTCGAAAGTCGTGTACGAGGTTAACGTTAGGCACAAGCCGCATTTGCAACCAATCAAGTTATGCCACGTATCGAAAATCAAAAAGGAAGTCTGAAGGAAAGACATACTAGGTATGGCGATAGCAGCAACAGTCAAGTACAACATCAACGGTTAGTGTACGAACAAAGCAGAAACTGTCACGTTGATCTATGAAAGCTGCAAAGAAGGATCACCCTCTCCAACGGACAAAAATTCGAATCGCTTATAAATGTTGGAAGACTGGTACATGAAATACACCTGAAACTATTGCGATCAAAACGCTTAAGCTATCAAAGATCATTCAGAAATACTCAGAAGTTTTAAGTCCAGTCTAGCAGAAAGCTATCCTTAGCTTTGAGAGCTCAATCGTTTCTAAGCTTGCTGTATGTGTTGTTGAAGAATTCTTTCTTTTATTTTAGATTGTAAAGGAGTTGCTTGATCAGAGGGTGTTCCTGATCAAGTATTTTTGTTCTTCGTAGAAGAACAAGAGCTCTATGTGGGCTAGAGAAGTTTGGTCACTGTGCAGTAACCCTGTGTGGGAGAGACTGACAGTCTTTGTTAGGTTTAGGTTGTATAAGCGAGACTTGTGTAAATCAATTGTTTAACCTAACAAAAGTTCCTCCTTGTGTAGGAGAAGAGAGGACGTATATGGATTACTCCACCCTTGAACCTCTATATATCGATGTGTTCTTTACTGTGCTGTTTTAATTGATCTTGTTGATGTTATTGCTTATTTGCTCTTATCATTTGCATATCATTTATAAGCATAATATCTATTTTCAGAAAAGAAGCTTTGCTTGAAAAACATTTCCACTGTGCATAAAATCTCATTCTGTTTTAAAAAGTGTGAGGTAACTGCTCAAGTAGTAACCTTCAGGGCAGTTAGTGCTTTATAAACTGCATGTGTGTCCTTTGTAGAAGAAAAGATTGAAAATTTTGAGTAGGTTTATTCACCCCCCCTAAGCCTACTACCACTTGGGACCAACAAGTGGTATCAGAGTAGGTTGGATTAAAAGTCCGATCTAACTAATCAATCATTGATCCCTTTTTCTTTCCTGAAAACCTTTGTCTGCTATCATAAACATATTCATCATGGATTCTCATAAAGTATCCATGTTATCCATTGACGAGTATATTGGAAAATTCGCATGCAGGCACATTTATCGGCCATGTATGATGAAATGTGGTATGTCATCACTGAAGGACCACCTAGAATTACAAAAGTTAATCCATTGTTTGCTAGGGCTGTGGATGAAGCAACTGATAGACAAGGAGATGCAGGAGCCATCCCACACCCAGCTGTTCTGGAAAAATCCAAAGAAGAATGACTGTTGATGAAAGGAGAAGAGCAAATCTTGACAACATAGCAAAGAACGCATTGTTCCTCACTCTGGATAAAGGAACTTTCAGCAAGGTGAAAACTTACAGAACCACCAAAGAGGTTCTGGGCAGAAGCAACCAACACAGCATGCCATACACAGAACAGACGTCTAATAAACAAGGATCTAAACAAGACACCCTACGAGCTGTGGTATGGTTACTCTCCCCGCATTGATTATTTACACATGTTTAGATGCAGGTGCTTCGTACTTAACAATGGAAATGAATATCTCAAAACCTTCGATGCCAAGTCTGATGAATGGATATTCCTAGGATACTCATCGGTAAGTAAGGCCTACAAAATCTTCAACAAGAGAACACTTGTTGTAGAAGAATCTGTGTATGTGATCTTTGATGAATCACATAGCAGTACGGCTGATATTAAGAAACTTCAAGAAGAGCTGGACAAAACTCACATCAACAACAATCATGTTGAGTATATTGATGTGTAGTTACCAAATCTTCAAAACACGGATGGAATACTACCATCCCAAGATATACATGTTCATAATATGCAGGTACCCACTCAGATACAGGAACCTGAAGACAATCAGGAAACTCAAAATGATCAACCTGCAGAATTGAACCAGAATCCGATAGAGGAAGAACCACAGCGAGTTATTGAAGAGAGAAGAAGTTGGCTAAGAGATCATCCTAGAGACCTGATAATTGGAGATTACACTTCTGGAGTGTGAACGAGAAGAGCAACTCCACATGAAGCCATGTTCGCTTGTTTCATCTCACACATTGAACCAAAGCATCTACAAGATACCAACTGGGTTCAAGCTATGCAAGAAGAATTGAACGGATTCGAAAGGAACCAAGTTTGGTACCTAGTCCCTAGACCTACTCATCAAGGAGTTATTGGAACCAAGTGGGTATTCAAGAATAAGTTAGATAAAGAAGGCCAAGTTGTAAGGAACAAAGCCAAACTAGTAGCAAAAGGTTACTGCCAGGAAGAAGACATTGATTTTGATGAAACCTTTGCTCCAGTAGCCAGATTAGAAGTAATCAGAATATTTCTAGCTTATGCAGCATATAAGAATCTCATCATGTATTAAATGGACGTGAAGAGCGCTTTCTTAAATGTGATGCTGGTAGAAGAAGTCTATGTTGAACAGCCACCTGGCTTCGAAGAAAATGCTGATAAGATGGTGTATAGACTGAGAAAAGCACTTTATGGATTGAAGCAAGCACTAAGAGCATGGTATGACACCTTGTCAAAATACCTACTAGATAATGGATTCAAGAATGACAAGGTGGATAAAACTCTATTTAGAATCCAGAATGAAGATAGCATCCTGCTCGTCCAGATCTATGTGGATGACATCATTTTTGGATCAACCAACAAAGAGCTGTGCAGGAAGTTCTCTAATCTAATGCAATCCAAATTTGAAATGAGTATGATGGGAGAACTAAGCTTCTTCCTTGGATTGCAAGTCAGACAGGTTGATTAAGGAACCTTCATAAATCAGATGAAGTATACCAAGGGGCTGATCAAGAAATTTGGAATGAAGAATGCCAGTACAGTAAGCATTCCAATGCTAACCTCAGGAAGTCTGGATAAAGACGAAAAGGGAAAAACAATTGATATCACAAAATACAGGAGATTAATTGGGTCACTGCTCTACCTTACCGCTAGCAGACCAGACATCATGTTTGCAGTAGGAATGTGTGCAAGATATCAAGTTGCTCCTAAAGAGTCCCACCTCACAGCGGCTAAGAGGATAATCAGATATCTAAAAGAAACCCAAGAAGTAGGCTTGTGGTATCCTAAAGAAGGAGATATTAGATTAATTGGATATACTGACTCAAATTTTACAGGTTGTAAAATTGATAGGAAAAGCACTAGCGAAACCTGTCAAATGCTAGGGAATCGCTTAGTATCCTGGTTCTGCAGAAAGCAAACTTCAATAGCCACATCCACTGCCGAAGCCGAATATGTTACTGCAGGAAGCATGCTGTGCACAAATTCTATGGATTCAACAACAGCTTCGAGATTATGATATTGTGGAAAATGATACTCCAATTATGTGTGATAACACAAGTGCAATTGCTATCACCCACAACCCAGTTTTCCACTCAAGAACCAAACACATCGACATCAGACATCACTTCATCAGAGATAATGTTAAGAAGAAAGACATCTCACTGGAGAAAATTCATACTGATCAACAACTGACTGACATATTCACAAAACCTCTTTGTGAATCTAGATTCTCTTTTCTGAGAAACGAATTAGGTATTATCAAGATAAGCTAACTACCCTAACGTGTGTCTGTTGAGGTGTCATACAGCTTAGGGGAAAGATAAGAAGCTTTTAAAATAAGAAGCCTGAAGGAAATCGAGAAAGAACATTGGAAAAGGTTCCTATTAAAAGGTTCCTGATATAGGTAGCTGACCAAGCTCACTGCAAGATACGTCAGCAATTACCACGTGGAAAAGTAATCATCACAGAGGAACCCACGAAGCGCATGATCAAAAGAAACTGTCAATCCCAAGACGTGGCGTATCAAATCAGGACAGGTTATCTAATAAGAGACGACAATATTTGCAAACAAGTCCCTCAAGATCTTTAAAGAATCAAAAAGTGAATCAGCACATTAAATGTAAGGATCATCAATCGTGGGATGAGAAACCATTCAAATTCAAAGAAGATCTACGCCGTTGCTCATAACACAGGAAGTTTTTCTATAAATAGGAAGTTTACACTTGATCAAATCTTTTACGCTCTTATACTTTCTAGCTCTCTAACCTTCTACAAATAAGTAACCTAGCGATCAAGTTTGTGCTCACTTATACTTTTGCTGAAAACTCACCTTCCTTACCACTTCTCAAAAATGGCACCCAAGAACACACAAGTCATTGATGGTCGTTTCATCGATGAGAAAATATTACTGAAAGCCATTAGAGATGAAGGTCACTCCATCGACCTAATGCAGATGATTCTGAACAATCTTCACCAGTCCAGAGTATGGGGTTTTTGCTTGCTCTACAGAGAACCCTATTGCGAGGACCTGGTTAGACAATTCTACAACAATGCTGAAATATCTAAAGACAAGACAAAGATCATATCCAAGTTGGGGAAGAAGACGATTGAGATCACTTCCATTCTCCTAGGGAAAATCTTTCAACTGCCCACTGAAGGAATGGATGACAGTGAGTTAGCCACCTACGGAGAGGCGATGGTAGAAGAATACTGGAAGAGATTCACAGGCTCAGAAGACATATTGCCGCTGAACAAGAGCTTCTAACAAAAAGCTCTTCCAGGTGGAGTATCAGATGCTCCATGACATCTGCTGCCATATCATCAAGAATCGATCTGATTCCTTTGACAAATGTACCAACCTCAGGTACAAGATGATGATGGCCCTAATGGAAGCTGAGGAGATAAACTGGGCAGAGTATGTCTTCACCAGACTTAAAGAAGAGGTGGAGAAGAAAGTTGGCGAACCAACTTATGACTAGTGATCAATACCATCTTGTGGTTTGCTGGTCAAGACCTGTCAAAGGGTAAGCCCATTCAAAGGGGCAAGTTCATAGGATATGGCAGAATCATTGCCAAAAAGGGAACTAAGATCTCCCCAGTAACCAGGAAGGTTACTGCAGCAAAGAAGAAGGAGACCCAGAGAAAGGCAGTGTAGGAAAGCACGTCTAAGGGGGAAGGCTCGGAGGCTACTGTCTCTCTACCTAGGCAGGAGAAGAAGAAGAGGAGTGTAAGGATGAGGGGGAAGCAGATGGTGAAAAGAAAGCTGAGAATCTCTGATGATGAAGCGTCACCATCACCTTTACTAATGCTACCTGCTCACTCAAGCAAAGATAAAAATGGTGAATCAGAGATTCAAACCACTGAGCAGACAGAAGTGGTTGTACAAAAGGTAACAACCCAGCTGTAAATACAGTTGGAAATGGAGGAAAAAGAAAGTACTGAGGTGTCTGATCCTAAGGTAGTTTTGGACACAACCAAGATGAAAGAGGAGTTTGATAAGCAGTGGGACAGATTCACAACCTGGTGGAACTACCAACATCTACCTAGCCCGGACATGTTTTCATGGTGTGAATTGTATGTTGAGGAAGATTGGGCACTAAACTGGGCAGAAGTGTCTGACATAGCGGAGGAAGGAGTATTGGAGACAAGATACTTGAAAAGTCTGCGTAGGAGGAAGTGGAAAGACTTTCAAGAAAATTAGGAAGCTGAACTAAGATTGGCTGTCATTGCTGAAAAGAAAAAGCAAGCCTCACAGCTTGAATTACCTCCACCATTCTCCAAGGATGCTGAAGGAAAGAAACCCATCGAGTAACCTGAATTCTATAAGGATGAGGTTATCTTAACAGCAGCTGCTGAACAAGTCACTACTGGTGATGACGTGGGATTCGCTGAAAAACAAGCTGAAGCATTCAGAGTAGATGAAGCAGAAAAAATGATGCTAAAACAGGCTTTAGATGCTAGTATGGTGGAAACAAATAGGAGGCATAAGGTTGTGCGCATACAACCAGTTGAAGGTTCCTCCATTGGAGCAGCATCAATTGAACATCCCTTAAATGCTCCACTGATCCATTAGAAGAATCTTTCACCACTCGAATCAAAAGATGAATCTAGCGGGGTATACAGTCAGCTAGTGGACATAGTAGTCTTACCAGATGAGGAGGATGCAAGATCAGACATTGCAGGAGAAGTTCATATCATTGGAGACACCCCTATCATCATGGGAAAGACTGAATCACCAATGATGGAGCTACCAACTACTCCGGAGGCTGCAAAGTTGGATGTTCTTGCAGTTGCTACGGCTCTTAAAGAAATTCTCAAATCAGCAGTCGTTGAAAAAGGGACCTTGGTGCCAGAACTCTCTGTTGATGAGTTACCAATTGAGGTTGATAAAATGGCTGAGGAAATTACACCAGTGGAGATGGAAGGTGTAATTTCTGAGGATCCTGTGAATCGTGGAACGACGATTGCAGAGGAGGTCACAATAAAACAGGCTGCTAACATAGAGCCTACTGTTGATACAAATTCAGCAGAACAGACTATTCAGAAAGAGTCTACTGCTAAAGAAGCAGCTACTAAAGAGCCTACTGTAGAGGAGTCTATCCAGCAAAAGACTTCGATGAAACAGATAGAAGTTGAAGAAGTGCCGGAGGAGGAAGGGCTCTCTGAAGAAAAATAAGAGGATGCAAGCCTGGAAGGGTAATGTCCCTCGGGATGAAATACCAGCTGATGATAAGGAGATATCAGTTCGTGCGAAGACAGACAATGATGATAAGGAAGTATCAGCACGTGAGAGAGTAGACACTGAAAGCTTCATGTCTAGCTCTAGCAGCGATGAAGGATCACCCAGTGAACAGGGTGAATCTGGAGCCGAAAAATCCAAACTTCTAAACCCTTCTCTTTCTATGTAGAGTGATGAGCAAAAATCCTTTGATGATGTCCTCAAGGCAATAGGAGAACTTGGGACATCCTTAAGCAAAACAAGCAAGCAGATGAGAGCTGAGGCAAGGAAGGATCGGTTTCAAGCTTCCTTCAAAATAGACACATTTAATGCAACCTTGGCTAAACTGCAAAAGTCCATCTCCTCCCTAACCTCCTCTACCGTTTTGGTTGACACCATCAAGAGCATAAACGACAAGCTCAATTCCCAAGCTAACAGGTTAATAGAAATTGAGTTGGAGCAACAATTTGTGACAACTTCTCTCAAAGAGGTCTCCAACTCTCAGTTTGAACAGAATCAAACATTGGCTCGGCCTTTGATGATAACAAAAAGGGGGAAGAGACAATTAAGAGGATCGAGCAGAAAAGACAGCAGGTCCCCTCCTCTTGTAAACAACTAACAATCTTGCCTACGAAGGATTCAGGAGGCGATGGAGGAAGCTCCAAAAGACAACAAGATAGCATAGCAACCAAAAAAAAATTTTGAAGCTATCTCTGAAGTGCATTCTGGTCTTTGTAGAGGAATAGAAAAAAAAAAAGAGGAGAAAAGAAGGACAGTTGAAGAAGAGCTATGCAAAGCGTCAGATGATCATCTGAAGGAAATAGCGAAGAAAAGTCTGTCAAATATCTTTCTCCCTCAAAAGCAACCTGATCTGGAAGCTCTTGCAGCAGACGAAATGAATGCACCAAACTCTCTTCGCATCTTCTTGGAAGGAAGCCCAGACTCTAGGAGCTCCAGATTCCAAGTATAGGAGCTCTCTAAAATCGATCTGCCTACCTCTCATAGTCCATCTTTTCCACAGATCAACATCTTCAAACAAGCAGAATACTTGAAGTACTACATCAAGTTATGCAAAGAGTCTACACTTATAAAAGACAAAACTCATCGTGAAGGGCTCAAATGCTTCAAGGATCTTGCTAGCAGAAGTGTAATCCCAATCCAGATGAAGCTAAAAGGTAGAATGAAAAGAGGAGAAATCATCCCTTTCTATGAATATTTCTAAGGTACGAGGTGACGCCTGAGATGAAAAGACTGATGGAACCAACCTACCAAGAGTCTATCCTCAACTGGTGGAAGGGGTTCAAGGAAAGAAAGAAAGAGAGCTTCCTGGCTCAAGATGCCATAAACCTTCCTGCTCTCTAATCTTGCATATATTATGTTTGCTGATTTACACTTATTATGCTCTGATGTCGTACGAAGTTATTAACTCAATAAAAATATCTATTTTTGATCTGAAAAAGCTCACTGCTCGTGAACTTATGCTTAATCTCTTTATCTGAATTCTCCATATATATATCTTGCTGATCTGATAATAAGCATTAGTTCTCATAAATTATCTGATATAGTCATTGATCCTCTTAAAGGAAGTTTTGTCATCGTCAAAAAAGGGGGAAATTGTAAGGAACATTATATAAGATTTTGATGAATGACAAAACATGTAATAGATTAGGATCTAGGATCCTGTGTATTTAGTTTCCATTGTAAAAAGTCTCTAAGTATAGGATCAAAGGCATGAAGACCTTGTTGCATGAAACTAAAAAGAAAAGAAGAAGTAAACAGGGATACACATCTGCAGCAGACTGCTCAAAAAGGATACTTGCCACACTACCCGAGATCATTTAAGGTTACTAACTGCTAGATGGACAAAAAGAGAGCTGAAGATAACTGAAGCATCAGGAGGCATCAACAACCTGAATTAGTAGCAGTTATCTCGAAAGTCGTGTACGAGGTTAACGTTAGGCACAAGCCGCATTTGCAACCAATCAAGTTATGTCACGTATCGAAAAACAAAAATGAAGTCTGAAGGAAAGACAGACTATGTATGGCGATAGCAGCAACAGTCAAGTACAACCTCAACGGTCAGTGTACGAACAAAGCAGAAACTGCCACGTTGATCTATGAAAGCTGCAAAGAAGAATCACCCTCTGCAACGGACAAAAATTTGAATCGTCTATAAATGTTGGAAGACTGGCACATGAAATACACCTGAAACTCTTGTGATCAAAACGCTTAAGCTATCAAAGATCATCCAGAAATACTTAGAAGTTTCAAGTCCAGTCTAGCAGCAAGCTATCCTTAGCTTTGAGAGCTAAATCGTTTCTAAGCTTGTTGTCTTTGTTGTTGAAGAATTCTTTATTTTATTTTAGACTGTAAAGGAGTTTCTTGATCAGAGGGTGTTCCTGATCAAGTATTTTTGTTCTTAGTAGAAGAACAAGAGCGTTGAGAGATTACTCCACCCTTGAACCTCTATATATCGTTGTGTTCTTTACTGTGCTGTTTTCATTGATCTTGTTGATGTTATTGCTTATCTTCTCTTATCATTTGCATATCATTTATAAGCATAATATCTATTTTCAGAAAAGAAGCTTTTCTTGAAAAGCATTTCCGCTGTGCATAAAATCTCATTCTGTTTTAAAAAGTATGAGGTAACTGCTCAAGCAGTAACCTTCAGGGCAGTTAGTGCTTTATAAACTGCCAGTGTGTCCTTTATAGAAGAAAAGATTGAAAATTTTGAGTAGGCTTATTCACCCCCCCTCTAAGCCTACTACCACTTGGGACCAACACTTTATGTTATGTTAAGCCTACATTTCTGCCAAAATTTCATACTTTACATTTTTTTTTAAAACCCTAGATTGCCCACATGTACCATTACGTTGTATTAGACATACTTTTATGTATAGTTAGACCTATCTTTGTGTTATGTTAGACCTACCTAAGGTAGGTCTAACATAACACAAAGGTAAGTCTAACTATACATAAAGGTAGGTCTATTTGAGCAAATTTGGTGAGCTTCAGCGCGAATTCTAGGCGCATGGGGACCCGTGCAGGCGCGTGGGTCGTGTATACATGCGGGTCGGGTCAGGTGCATGGATCCTAGATCCATACAACTAATCTATAAAAGTTTTTGCCATCTCCAAAAGTGAAAAATCAATATATCTCAAATCTCAAATTTTCAGATGTTAGTCCATATAAGACCTCACGATTATATAACTTTAGATTAAGAAAAATGCCATCTTTAACGCTTGCATCATTACGTGTTAAAATATACTAAAATTATTTTATTTCATGTGTGTGTAATATATGTATGTATGTATTCAAGCTATATTAATCAACTTACAATTTTTGATTGAGCTATTTGCTATTAACATTTCAAATTTCATACTCAAATTTATAGTGTGATATTAACTTAGAAATCACTCAAGGATCATGGAATTAGAGTTAGTTCATTGGTAACCGAAGAATTCGAGCCGAACCGAAGCATGTAAATTACTCTCTACAAAACCGGTCCAAAGTAGTTATGACAGTCAAGGTTTGTGCGCAAGTTGCAAAGTTCAAAACAGAAATTCACACTCCTTTCTTGGCTATTTCCAGAAATTGATAGAGGGTTATTGATCCACATATAAAAAGGTTTATCTAGTTGTTTTCATGCATTAGATTCATCTTGTAATCAGTGAAATATGAGAGCAAGGGTTGTAAGGTTCTTAAGTGAGAAAAACTCTAAAGTCTGTATGATATCTCGTAGCTGATTTCTCCATCGTTTTCATAGTGAATTGTTGTGTTTCTGATTCCAGTGGATGTAGGCAAGATTATTTGCCGAACCACTTAAATCCTTTGTGTCATTCTTCTTTGACTTCTTGTTTGTTTTCGATCACACACTTGCACTCACAATTTATCTTCTTCGAATGCTTGATTCTTGGTTGTAGCAGTTGTATTGTTGTAAAGGTTTGGGGGTACAATTCCTTACAAAGTGGAGTCGTCTGTGAGAATTCAGATGCGACCAAGATGAGCGGGTTGAAGATGGATGTGGAGAAATTCTCCGGTGTCGGTGATTTCATTTTGTGGAAAGTTAAAGATGGAGTCGATCTTGATTCAGCAGGGATGGGAGGATGCGATCTGTGATGAGACCGATGCATATTCATCTGTTAGTGCCGAGAGAAGAAATGAGATCTCCAAGTAAGCTTGAAGCGCCATCATTTTTTGCTTAAGTGAGAAAGCCCTGATAGAAGTGTATCATGAAAAAACAATCATTGAAGTGTGGAAGAAACTGGAGTCAATCTACCAAACTAAGTATGTTGGTCCCAATTGGTGTGGTAGTAGGCTTAGAGGGAGGGGGGGTGAATAAGTCTACTCAGATTTCAAACTTTTCTTTTTTTTCAAGGCTTGGGTCCAGAGGCAGTAACCTTTTGGGAGGTTACTGATCAGAGTTATATTTTCGGAAGCTTCCTCTCATTCAAAGACCAAATATAGAAGACATGCATCTTACATTAAATATGCAGATAGAGCAGTAAGCATGAACAGATGCATAGATATACAGAGGTTCGAAGGTGGAGTAATCCTTCTACATCCTCTCTGCTTCTTCTCAAGAGGGAACATTTGTTAAATCTTGTTGGTTTATATAGCCCTATCTATTACAACACAAATTTAACAAGTAGCAAGCCTTCACACAGCTGTTTGCCTACTCTCCTAACTGACCCACACAAGATCATACTCCACCCACCCAGGGTCCTCACTTTCTTCTTCAGAAAGTGGCCAACTCAGCAGGACTCTATTCCTCGCACTGAGCACTCCAAGACAGTCCCTAAGATAAGGGTTTGTCTTCTCCCTCTTCAACTGGATGCAGCAAGCTTAAACTTCTTTTGCAGGTTGAACTGCTGTAGCTTGCTGCCTCGACTGTGAGACTGAGTATGCGTCTTTGGGATGTGGGGTGTTTGAGCTTCTCTTTTCTCTCTTCTTCTTTTGCTCCCCACGTTGCTCTCTTTTCTTTTGTGTATCCTTCCCCTCTTTTCTACGCTCTCTTCTTGCGCTCTCTTCTGTTTGCGCTCTCTGCTCTTCTCTTTTTCTCAGTTCTTCAATCTTCTTCTATTTATAGATTAGGAAATCTGTCAGTTGAAAGTAGATAGATTTCCATCACTGATAGCACCGCACTTCTTCTGACACATACAAGTTTTTCGTTTTCCACGTGTCTTCTTCTGATTGGCTCCTCTTCTCTTCTCTCTACCAGTAACCTTCTTTTTTACTTTTGACTTTCTTCCCATGCGTGCTTTGTAGTTTCCTCCTCGCGCTTGCTTTGGAGCTTCCTTCCCTAGCTTGCTCCTTCAGGTGGCTTGAGGCTTCTGTAGTATGTTGTTCTGCAGTATGCTTTCGACATGGTCTCTTAGGTAGCTTCCTGTCTAGTAGCTTGCTGCTTTGCAATCTGCTTCAGCAACGTCTCTTCCAGTAACTTCCTGCAGTCATCAGTATCCTAATTAATTCACCCGATTCTTTTAACCATTCTCTTCAGTATCCTTCTTTTGACACTTTCTCTTAATCTTTCTTATGCAATAATCTCGTTGCAGTAACCTTTCGAGCTAGGTTATGCGTATAGAGTTAGGGTTACTTTCTTAAAGTTTTATCTCATCAAAACATACTTAAATGTTTTCAAGAATTTCCCCCTTTTGATGATGACAAAACCTTTGCAGAAGATCAAAAAATCATAATCTCTCAAGCACAGAAAGCAGATGTATGATATATAAATATAAGAGCATACTGCTTTCATTAAATCACATACAAGTCTAAAATAAAGGTCACAAGGAGAGAGCTTTAGAGAATAGAAGACATTTTATATAGATAAAACATTTACAATACAACGCAGTAGGCAAAGTAGAATGTAAATATCCTATCTAGACTCATTCTTCTTTCTCTTGCTCTTTTCTTTCTTTCTTTTCCCCTTAGCTTCTTGCTAGCTTCTTTCTAGCTTCTTCCTCTTCTGTGCAGGTTCTTGCTCCCAGTTGATCTTCCTCTTTGATCGTGGAGGAGAGCTGAAAAAGGTGAGGAGGTCGCAAGAAGAAAGAAAGAATGGAGGTTTATACAAAAGATAAAGTGAAGAAGCAGAGAAGTCTAGGCGTAGTAGCTTACTGCAACCTTTCTTCCCGCACTATCTTCACCAACTCCTGTGCCTGTCCCTCTTCCTCATTCTCTTGGAAACAGAAGAGAATTCACCCCATAGACGGGCTTGAATCTTTTCTTCTTCACCTTTGAAAGACTTTTGATCTTCCAAGATTCTTCGCAGTTCCTTCCCCTTTTTGTCATAATCAAAAATGAGCTGAAGCTCTGGGGAAACTGGAGAGGGATCCTCCAACTCTACCTCCGGACTTTAAGAGGACACCTTGGGGGCAAGTTCTCAAGCACCCTCGGATTTGAGGTGAGGAAGGAATGCTAGAAGATCAACTCTTCTGAGAAAGCTTTGTTTAACAAGGATCAAGCGTAAGGAGTGACTCTTTGTGATTTGAGAAGTACTTAATTGGTTGATTATTTGTAGAGAATGTACGGTGAGGAAGGAACAGAGAAAATTGTTTCCAACAATCGAGTGTCATGATGTATCAAGGATAAGAGAGATAGGCTATATGCAAGAATATGAAGAATAAGAAGTGCATGTATCTATAGAGTTTGAGATACTCCCTATTTTGAGTGTTTCATGAGATCCTATGGTTAGGTTTATCTTTTAAAAGATCTCATTAATTGCTCCGCCGGTTTCCAATAAAATTATTGGCAGTTTCCACAGCTTTTTTTTTTTCCTCTGCATGAGGTGTTGCTTGAGTATGTGGTCAACAACTGGTTCTCCACCCTTAGATTCTTCTGATAAAATGGCTGAAATTCTTGTAGGGTTCTGAAAATGTGGTCTATTTCGGGAAAGGTGATCCACTTTTTATGTGCACACATTACCAAAAATTTGTTTTTCAGTATTCTGATTTGAGAGTTGTAACCTCCAACTGACCCCTATATCTAGTGACCTGATGATAAGTTCTGATGTCCAGTAACCTAGTATCCAGTATATTGGTGTCTAGCATCCTAGTACACAGCAACCTGGTGTTCAGCGACCTAGTGTCCAACATCTTGGTGTTTAGCGTCCTGGTATGCAACAATCTGGTGTTCAGCAACTTAGTATCCAGCATCCTGATTTCTAGCGTCCTGTTATCCAGCGACCTAATATCCAGTAGCCTGGTATCTAGCATCATCTTATCCAGCGACCTAATGTCCAGTAGCCTGGTGTCTAGCATCCTGTTGTCAGAGCTTTTGTCATATCGTCAATTGTCTCCCCTTAATTCAGTAGTCTTTTGTCAGAGGTACCTGCAGAATAAGTATTCTTGTATAGGTATTCATACAAGTATGAGTCCTTCTGAGTTAGTCTTCTTACAGGAATTTAGACTTTCCTTACAGCCCACGGTTGTTGTAGAGATAGTTTGATTCCTGTAAGACTTTCGTTAGTAAGCAAAAGAAGGTGTGTGCAGGTGTTTACTTACTGTATCTTTTCTGGAGAATGAAATCCTTTAGATGTAGGTAGGATAAAACATGATATCAGTAATGTAGACAATTTTCTTCCCTTTTTTGAGTTGTTGTTCTGTTTGGTTCCTCAGGGAATATCAGTTTGTTTGCAGACCTTTTACAGTATACTCATCTTTGGGTTTCTCTAAGGACTTAACTCTTTTGCCTGCTGAATTACCTTGATTTGTACTAGAAGTTCCCCCTTGCTTTATGGTTCTCTTTTAAGAAGTATGGTCACTTTCAGTACTATTTTAGGTAACTTTGAGGTTTGCATGAGTAGGTGAAGCATCTTCTCTTTGAATGTCAACATTGGCTTCCCTTCTCGTTCTCATGTCAAGTGATCGGGGTCTTTTAAGCCTATTATCTTCAGTCCTCTGAAGATTCTTTCATTTGGCTTTCTTGATCGTTGGTTCTCATATAATCACTTGAGTTTCTTTACAAGATAAAAATAAGCGAGACCAAAAGCATAAGAGTAAGTTAGAACGAGGTACCTGGTCGTCATTATTCTTTCCTTGAGAGTTGTCTAAAGAGTAGAGCCTCTTTCATCTTTTGCTTCGGTCTGGAGGGTGGTCTGGTTGATGGAGTGAGCTTTTCTTCTTACTCATTTGCTTGACTTCCTCAACATTTTCCTCCCAAGGTTGCTTCTTATCGCTGTTGTTTGGAGCCTCCAACGTGATTCATACTTTCAGCTTGGCGTTGCAGCAGCTTCCTCCTTTTGTTCAACAACATGTCCTTTCTTGTTGATCTGCTCCGTATTGGTCTACTCCGTGATAAGTAGAAACTTGCTTCTTGTGCACAGCTTCCTTCTTCGTAGTCTGATCCTCAAGTAGCTTGTTGTTCACCAGCTTTCTTCTTCTGAACAGCTTTTCTTCCCAACTCAGCTTGATTTTCTGTATCCTTTAGCTGCTAGTTGTCTTCACATCAATCATACCCTTTTAACAAAGGCAGTGAGTTGATCTATGATGTGAGGGGGGAGAGAGAGAGAGAGAGATATGGGATCTGGATAGATCGATTAGATCTTTTGCATATCATCCATCTTGTTCTGATACCACTTATTGGTATCAGATAGATCATTTGATGGATGAATAATCCAACCTGCTTTGATACCACTTTTTGGTCCCAAGTGGTGTGGTAGTAGACTTAGAGGGAGGAGGGTGAATAAGTCTACTCAGATTTCAAACATTTCTTTTCTTTCAACGTTTGGTGTGAGACCCGAGCCTAATTAGTACACACTGACCGCTATAGTCCATGCATTCATGCATTTCATAAACTATATGTTAATGTGCTACATTAAATATTGAATAATTTACATGCACTCTAACGTAATTTAAGATGAGAAAATCCATGTATAATGATCTAGACGCGAATAGTGTTTGAGTGTACAGAGTAACTTCTATAATAAATTAAATATGGATTGGGAAAAGAAATAAATCTATATATATGTACGTGTGTTGTATATATGGATGCGAACTAATATATATGCATCTAATTAATAGTAGTCACATATATATAAATATATGTGTGTGTGTACGTGTAATCATGTGTGAAATGGCATGGCAGCAACTTAGTAGAGTATATTATATAATTATAATATTTACAATACTTATGATAAGATGAGAAATAAAGTATAATATATAAGTTAGTGGTTCTCGTAAGGCGGTGAGGCGGTGATACAACTTTTGATAACAAATATAAGACTTTGAATTTCATTCATATTAAAAAGGAAAACTCAACATTAAAAAGGGGGGTGGGGGGGTGGGAGTGTGCGATAAGGAATTGCAGAAGAAAAGAAATAAAGAAAGGTATTATTAATTTCTTATTGTAAAGATTTATATGGTAAAGTTTTTTGTATCTTTGTTCAAATTATTAATTTTGTAGAAGTAAACCGAAAAGAGTAATTGAGTTTGATGAATCAATTCATTGATGTTGATATATATATATATACATACATATATATATATAGATTAATATATGCATATAATTGTTATTCATCAATCCCTTAATTATCTATTAGATAATTGGATATGTAAGTGTATATTTTGTAGAAAAAAAAAAAGAATGAAAATAAATAATAAGTACACTGATTAATTAATATTTTAAACAATGACTTAAACCAACTTGTTACTGTATCTTGAATTTAGTCTGTTAACATTTGAAATGAAATTAAAATATCTAAATAAAATAGAATTGTATGATTATTCAAATTGTTCCAAATAAACTAGCATTATATTAGTTAGCATAGATTTGATTCGCATTTATGTATGGGTCACGTAATATACTTATTTACTAATCATGTCTTATAATCTAAATTAGTTGGACATTTATGAATTATAGTAATAAATAATGCATATATGAGTTACGTAGATAATAAAAGAAAAGAAATTATGTATACTTTGATTTCATATGTACTGTTAAACATTTGTTAAAATGATTATGTTTCTAAATCAATTAATTAGCTTCATATATGAATTGTTTAATTTAAATGAGGATTTATTAGTTTTGTTTCTAAAGTTATTTAAGCAGGATGTTAATATCACTGATTTAACAATAAGATACTACTTATAATTCTAGATTAATTGTGTTGGCGTGAGAGATAAAAAGTTTCAGAATAACCAGTTCCGGAGATAAGGTAAATAGAAATTCATTTGCAACTATAATGCATGAACATAGTATTTCGTGTTATATTCGATTGATTGATATTATATGAGTTTATGTATCCTTGAGAATTGACGTGTTTAATTGATGCTATGGTGAAATATATGGACTGCATTAAGAATGGCATTCACGAGCATAAACACGTGCATATGCAAATGATGAAGGTTATTGCATTTTACATGCACGACATGATTTTAAGAAGAGAAAAGTATTTTTATTGACCACTACTAGTTCACCGAGGCATGAAAGTCATGCTTATATTATATGGGGTAGCCAGTGGCATGTGAGACATGGATAGGTTGGATTCACTCCGCCGGTGGCATGTGAGACATGAATATGGTTACCAATACTATATGTTTAGCCGGTGGCATGTGAGACATGGATAGGCTGGATTTACTCCGTCGGTGGCATGTGAGACATGGATATGGCTATTAATAATATATGCTTAGCCGGTGGCATGTGAGACATGGATATGGATTGATTTGATCAGACGGTGGCATGTGAGACATGGATATGGCTATGATGAATGATATTATGTTGAGCTCAATCCGGTGCCTAGTAGATGGTGGTCAAAGGCCCAATGAAAGAAAATGATTTTGAAATAAATATTTTTGATTCATTAACATGCATCATGAGCATCATTCATATCATTCATGCTATGCACATGCATAATTTCTGCTTACTGAGCTTTAGCTCATATAGTTCATGCATTGTAAGTAAATGGAATTATGTATAAGTTCATGGACTTACTGATGCTATGTTCAGTTCCTACGAGTTTAGAGATGGTGTACATGGATGACGACCTGTTGGGCTAAGCTATATGTTATGAACCTATTTTGCTTTAAAGAATATTTTGTTAGTATTTGTTAAACCTTCGTTTTATTCCAGTACTCTGATGCGTCTAGGTATGTAAATATACCGGTGAGTGCGGCTTAAGATTATGGTACATGCTAAGAAACATGTCATAATATACTAAATGGTTTTTTTTTGTGCAAAGAAGGTTATTTATGTTATGATGTTTTAAGAAAAAAAATGCACACATTCTTTTACATATCTTTTGATATAAAATTTATTATAAATATGACTATGTAAGAAAAGTGGGCGTGACACTTAGGTCGAAAGGCAGTAACCTTTTGGGAGGTTACTGATCAGAGTTATATTTGCGGAAGCTTCCTCTCATTCAAAGACCAAATATAGAAGACATGCATCTTACATTAAATATGCAGATAGAGTAGTAAGCATGAACAGACTCATAGATATACAGAGGTTCGAAGGTGGAGTAATCTTTCTACATCCTCTCTGCCTCTTCTCAAGAGGGAACATTTGTTAAATCTTATTGGTTTATATAGCCCTATCTATTACAACACAAATTTAACAAGTAAGTACCAAGCCTTCACACAACTGTTTGTCTACTATCCTAACTGACCCACACAGGATCCTACTCTACCCACTCAGGGTCCTCACTTTCTTCTTCAGAAAGTGGCCAACTCAGCAGGACTCTATTCCTCGCACTGAGCACTCCAAGACAGTCCCTAAGATAAGGGTTTGTCTTCTCCTTCTTCAACTGGATGCAGCAAGCTTAGACTTCTTTTGCAGGTTGAACTGTTGTAGCTTGCTGCCTCAACTGTGAGACTGAGTATGCGTCTTTGGGGTGTGGGGTGTTTGAGCTTCTCTTTTCTCTCTTCTTCTTTTGCTTCCCACGTTGCTCTTTTTTCTTTTGTGTAACCTTCCCCCTCTTTGATTCCACTAGGAAAGTGTCGGTATATGTCATGAAACATAAGAGTGATGCATTTGAAAAGTTCAAAGAATGGATCACATTGCAAGAAAATCAATCTGGAAAGAAGGTGAAGCACTCAGGGACTGATAATGGTTTGGAGTATCTGTCATAAGAGTTCCAAGAGTTTTACAGGTCAAAGGGAATATCAAGGCACAAAACAGTAGTGGCTACTCCACAGTAGAATGTCTAGTTGAGAGATTAAACAGAATATTACTGGAGAAAGTAAGGTCTTTTCTGTTGGATGCAAAGCTACCTAAGTCAGTCTGGGGTGAGGCTATATCTACTGCAGCTTTCTTAATAAACAGGAGTCCACCATCTGCTATCAATTTCAAAACACCAAATGAGATGTGGTATGGTAAACCCTCAAATTATTCAAGTGAGATGTGGAGTTAGATGGACATGGTATAGAAGTTAATTCAGATCAGTCTAGTGAATCTGAGAATTCAGATGGAGATCAGAATGAGGAAGTTATCAGAATCCTGCAGTCTTGGATGATAATAATCTAAGCAGAGATAGAGTGAGAAGAAATATCAGACCACTTATAAGATATGGACAAGCAGATTCAGTTTTCTATGTTCTTATTGTGGCTTTGGAAATTGACTCAGAAGAAGAACCAAATATGTATAAAACAACAATATCTTCAAAGGTTTTGAAAAGTGGGTACAATCAATGAATGGGGAACTCATGTCACTAAAAAAGAATAACGCGCAGTTGGTTCAGAAGCCCAAGAATTAGAAAATTATTGGGTGTAAATGAATTTTCAAAAGGAAAATTGAAGTCAGTAGGAAAAGAACAAGCACAATATAAGGCTAAATTGGTGGTAAAATGGTACACTCAAAGAGAATGAATTGACTACATTGAGATTTTCTAGTAAAGCATGTATCAATCAAAATCTTACTAGCCTTAGCGATTCAGGAGGACATGGAGCTGTAACAATTGGATGTGAAGACAACATTCCTTCATGGAAATCTGAGATAAACTTTATTTAGGAATCAGCCTGAAGGTTATGTGCAACTTGGAAATGAAGATAAAGTATGTCTACTAAAGAGATCTCTATATGGTTTGAAGCAGAGTCTAAAAGAATGGTATAAAAGATTTGATGGCTTCATGACTAGCATTGGAATGATGAAGTGCAATTATGATAGTTGTGTATATTTTGAGATTGAAAACAGATCAATCCTTACATACTTATTGTTATATATTGATGATATCCTAATAACAAGCAAGAGCATGAAAATAATCAAAAGATTGAGAAAGAAGCTCAGATCCCAATTTGAAATGAAGGATTTGGGAGATGCTAAAAGAATATTGGGTATGGATATAAGGATGGATAGACACAGGAACAAGCTATTCTTATTTCAGACTGACTACATTCAGAAGATACTCAAGAGTTTTTTCTTGCATGAAGTTAAGAATGTCACTACTCTATTGGGAAGTCAGTTCTAATTAACAGCAAAACAGAAACCATCAAATGAATATGAAGCAAGGTATATGAAATCAATGCCTTATGTTAATGCATTAGGAAGCATGATGTACACTATGGTGTGTATTAGGCCTGATATAGCCTATTCCATGAGTATGGTAAGTAGATTCATGGCAGAACTTGGGAAACAACATTGGGAAGCAGTCAAGTGGTTGATGAGATACTTGAAAGGTACTAGCAATCTCGGCTTGATGTTTACTAAGTCTAAAATGGTAGCTGGTATACTGGAAGGGTTTGTAGACTCAGATTTTGCTCAAAACTTGGATACAAGGAAATCAATCATCGGGTATGTGTTCAAGTGTTTTGGGACAGCCATTAGCTGGAAAGCTTATCAACTACTGAAGCATAATTTATTGTCATGATAGAGGCTGTAAAGGAGTCGATTTGGCTAAGGGGAATGCTTAAGGAGTTGGGAATAAATCAGAAAAGGGTTGATATCTACTGTGATAATCAGAGTGCTCTTCACTTGGTTAAACATCAAGTGTTTCATGAGAGGTGTAAGCACATTGATATTAAGCTACATTTTGTCCGAAATATGATAGATAAGGGTGAAGTACTAGCCAAGAAGATTAGTATAGATGTGCAAATATGATGACAAAGGTGCTACCAGGAAGCACTACAAGGAAAATGAGTTCTAGTGACAATATTTTTTGTCACTATATGTACTCATGTCATCACTATAAATTGTTAGTGATGAAAATGTACATCATCATAAGATTGTGACTATAAAATGTGACACTAAAAGTTTTAGTCATGAATCATCTATAGTCGTCACAATAATTTCAATTTTTAGTTACAAACCATTGTTGTCACTAATGCAATACGAAATAGTCAATTCAGTGGGAAACGAAAGAATTTGAGCCTAACCGGAGCATGTAAATTACTCTCTACAAAACCGGTCCAAGGCAGTTATGACAATTAGGGTTTGTGCACAGGCTACGGAGTTCAAAACAGAAATTTGCGCTTGTTTCTTGGCTATTTTCAGAAATTGATAAAGGGCTATTGATCCACATATAAAAGGGTCTATCCAGTTGTTTTCATGCATTAGATTCATCATGTAATCGGTAAGATATGAGAGTTAGAATTCTAAGTAAACATGCTCATCCGGTTCGGAACCGGCGGTTCGCGGTTTTGGGAAGGCCGAACCGGAACCGAACCGGATGGGCTAAGGTTATGGTTCCGGTTCCGGAATTGGTGGTTTAACCGGAAACGTCGGTTCGAGCCGGTTCCATTTTTTTTTTTTTACATCTCCAATTTTGATTGTTAATACTTGTTTTCAAATAAATTGATATTTACAAAATATTAAATGGGAGAGACTAACAATAATTAAGTGAACAAACTTTTGTCTTTTGATAAAAAATTGGAAAATTATTACAAATTTACAAGTTAGAACTCTATTTAAATCTATAAACTAATCACTAATGTAGTATAAAAAAAGTCTATCTATTAAAAATTTTCAATTATCTATTACAAATTACAATTACAAATTTAAAATTACAAGTCAAAAATTGATATTACAATACAATTATACAAACAAATAAGTACAACATTAAGGAATGAAATCAAATGAAATGAAACAAAAGATATAAGGGAAGGGGAAAAAAATTGAAATAGCTTGAGTTTCATTCTAATTTTGGAATTGAAATTCATTTCCAAATTTATAATGAAATTGCCTACGTATCCTTAATTTATAAAATTTAGGAATCAAAGTTCACATAATTCTCTTACATCAACTTACCTTCTTCAATAATCATCGAAGTTGGTTGGTGTGCCGCCAAAGGATGATGTGTTTGAGTCGTAGCCAAACAAATCGGGACCACCATCGTCCAATGCCTCGGAATCAAGATGTTATTGACATGTGGCGGCTATACACCAATCCTCAAGGAGCATAATGTTTTGCACATTCTCCTTAGCCAAGTTTGCTCGTCTCGGAGTCAATGTGTGGCCCGCAATGCTAAATACATGTTCAACCGAGACCATTGAGGCGGAACTTGCAAAAAATTTCTTAGCAATAATGGTTAAAATAGGATACATGGTGGTCCTTCGTGACCACCACTTCAATAAATTTAAAGGGTTCTCAAAAGCAATTGATTCAAAAGTGGCACCTAAATAATTATCTAATTCTTGTGAAGGGTTACTACTTCTAGCTCGTTTTTGTGTCCTAATGTCATAAAAGTTATAAAATTGACTAAGAGCCTGTCCAAAGGTAGATAATGAAGATGAAGATAAAGAACTACTAGATCCTACATTTTGTTGAGCACCTACATTTTCACTACTACTAGATTCACTAATATAAATTGTTTTGTAATCTCTAAATAAATCATACAAATATCCTTTAGCTCTAGTAACTACTTCCCTAGGATTAGACACATAATCTATTTCATCATAATTGTTTATTAGTCCATGTGGAAACAATGCATTATAATACATAGTTAATAATTCTTCTAAGACATCTTCTCTAATCCTAGAATCTAATAATTTAGCACACAAAAAGGGGGGGGGGAGGTTATTTCATGAAAATATTTTAACCATTTTAATCTCATCATTATAAGTACATTGCACAAAGAATCATCATCACAATAAGCGTTAAGAATTAAAGCAATTAAAGCAATTTTCACACATTGATCTAATACTATAAGAGAAGTAGGATAATAACATCTACTAATGTCCATAGTTGCTTCTTCAAAAACTTTTAACATTTCTATTAAGTTTATACAAGAATCTCATGTCTCGCTATGTAATATATATTTAGGTTCATCCATTTCCAACAAAAAAGCACATAAAAGGTCTTTATAGGCATAAGTATCTTAAAGCATATACTATGTAGAGTTCCACCTTGTCTCGACATCTCTAACAAATTTTCTAACTTCTATACCATTATCCTTACAAAACTTAGTCCATTGTTTACGTTTGTTAACGAAGAAGTTAAAAAATTAATTGTTTTTCTAATTTTTACTAAATCTTGTTTTATACATTTTAAATCATCTTGCACACATAAGTTAAAAACGTGAGCTATGCAACGGGTATGGAAAAATACACCATTTATTGGAGGTTTACAAAATTCAACAAGGGTAGGTATGCTAGCAGTATTATTTGATGTATTATCAAAGGCTATGACAAATATTCTAGTTAAAATCCCATAATCATTTAAAACTTTTATCATTGTTTGAGAAATATGAATAGCAAAATGGTCCTTATCAAATTGTAGAAAATCAATTAAACGTTTTTGATGATCTCATTCATTATCAATCCAATGACAAGTCATACCCATATAACTATGAAATCCATAAGGATCCTTCCAACAATCACAACAAATAGAATTTTTTTGTTTAAGTCTACCAAACTATTGAATTAATTGATATTTAAATTCACCTACTCTTTTACTAATATCACGTGTTTGAGTGTTCCTAGATATGACTCTAGCAGACGGTTGTAAATACTAATTAATATGATCTTCATAGTTTTCATAGCATGAATATCCTGGTGGAAGATGTTCTATGACAATCAAATCACAATTTCCTTTCCTCCATTCTAATTGACTAAATTTAAAAGTGAAGGAATTCATACCTTGTGATGAGCCGGTAAATCCTCGTAGTTGCGTTTGAGACCGATCCAATCCTATCTTATCCGAATTCTTATTCACGACATGGTTGGTGAAGGTTCCATATCCCCTCCATGCTTGAACTTGTATTGTCTCGCACAATGGTTTCAAGTGACTACGTAGTCGAGGTTACTATTAGGACATTGCTCCTTCTTGAATTGGACGGAGAAAATATCACTTCGAAGTGATAATGTGGTTCTAGTTGTTTAAGTGGTTTGAGTAGGGGCACTTTCTTCTTGGGCACTTTCTTATGTTGTAGGCAGCGACATCTCATCTTCAATGTCGGCTAAGGCGGCTTGGATTTCGGGGCCCAAATCCACATCTTCACCCAACCATTCATCAATGTAAGTATCATCATCTCATGGAGGAGGCATGGGGCTTTTACCATTCCCACGAGATGTAGACGACGATCCTCTTCGAGACATATTTGATAAAAAAAAATGAAGTAGAAATGTAGAACTAAAATTTGATCTATAAGCTATGAATTAGAAAAAAAAAAAAATTACTAACAACTTGAATTTTGCAAGAATTGAGAAAAAGAGTAAGAATTGAGAGAGATAGAGCAAAAGAAAGGTGTGAAAAATATAACATTTCAACCCCCTATTTATAGATTTTAAAAAATACAAAAAAAAAATTGGTACGCTCCGATTCCGGTTCGGTTGAACCGACGGTTTGGTGACAGTTAAGAGATCTGGACTGTTGATCTCCAACGGTCCGTTGATCTCGGCCATGGGATTCAAAATTCATCAAAACAGGCGGTTCGAACCGCCGGTTCCGGTTAAACCGATTTGCAACGGCTACTTCGTGTTGGCCGTTGATCTCAAACGGATACTTTGCTTTGAACGTGAGCCGTCCTCGAACTGTAACCGAACTGTATATATATGGTTCTCGATTACGGTTTGAAATCAGAACCGTTGACCGTTGGTTCAAACAGGCCCGGTTCTGGTTTTCTAAACCGTTTGGGCGTGTTTAGTTCTAAGGTTCTTAAGTAAGAAAAACCCTTAAGTCTGTGTGATATCTTGGAGCTGATTTATACATCGTTTTCATAGTGAATTGTTGTGTTTCTAATTCAAGTGGATGTAGGCAAGATTATTTGCCGAATCACTTAAATCATTTGTGTCATTCTTCTTTGATTTCTTGGTTGTTTTCGATCGCACACTTGCACGCACAATTTATCTTCTTCGAAGGCTTGGCTCTTGGTTGTATCAATTGTATTGTCGTGAAGGTGTTGGGGTATACTTTCTTGCATATATATAGATATGTATGTGTGTATGTATTCACTATTCAAGTTATATCTACAGTTTAGTCAACTTACAATTTTTTATGAGTAACTCTCATGTGCACGATCCATGCAACCGGGTCGGATTCGGGCTATCCAACCCGCTTTTCCTTTTTTTTTTTTTTTCTGCGCTATTTTTTAAAATTTTGGTCATGATCTTTAGTTTATGTTAAGGATATCTTTACGTTACGTTAGACATGATATCTTCAGGTTATGTTAAGGATACCTTTTATACCCAAATTTCATACTTTTACACATATCTTTAAGTTATATTAGAGATACATTTATGTTATGTTAGAGATACCTTATCCATAACATAGTTGTGTTTCACATTTTATACACAAAGGTATTTCTAACATAACATAAATGTATCCCTAACATAACCTAAAGGTATACTTAACATAATGTAAATGTATGTGACCTGGAGCGAATTCTAAGAGTATCAAATCAGGATTTCAAATGTATTGTTAACATCATATAAAGGTATCTCTAACATCACCTAAAGGTATCCTTAACACAATGTAACCTGGAATCAGGATTTCAAAGGTATTGTTAACATCACATAACGGTATCTCTAACATCACTTAAATGTATCCTTAACATAATGTAAATGTATGTAACCTGGAATTAGGATTTCAAAGGTATTGTTAACATCACCTAAAGGTATCCTTAACATAAGGTAAATGTATGTAACTTGAAATCAAAATTTCAAAGGTATTGTTAACATCACTTAAAGATATCCTTAACGAGCGAATTTGGGTGGATTTGAGCGCATCCACCCAAGCACATGGGAGCACGTGAGGGCGCGTGGGACACACGTGGAGAGCGTATTTGGGGAGTGTGAGCGGATTGATCCGGTTGCAGGGATTCTAGATCCGTGCAATTGTTGCATTATTTGTGATTTTTTATTGAGCTATTTGCTATTAACATTTCAAATTTCATACGCAAAATTTTGAGAAATAAATATATAAACATACTAGGGATAACTATTATTTATATCCCAGTTCTCTTGAGTTTTTAGTATAATTATCATAAAATTTTATACGATGTTAATATAAATCACAAGTTTCCAAAATATTAAAAATATATATCATCCCTTCCCTCTAATGTTTCGTTAAGTTTTGTTCTTTTTTTCTTTTTCTTGATTTTTTTTGCTAAGATTAATGGTTTTACTATACATATGTATTGAGATTTGGGCCTAATAGGCTTAGACTAACTCATCCCTTTGAACTAGTTGGGCTCCGTTTTGGGCTAAAAGTTTAAGGGGGCTTTGCCGGTTTGAGAAGTCCAGCAATAGATTTCAAACATATGAAATGTTTAAAATGTTGGTTTGAGTATATACGATTTTAAGGAATATTAAGCCCCATAAACTTATATTTTATTTTTAATGTGTGAGTTATTTTGATCGATCAAATTCATGTATGATAGATGTTTGGTACACGTCATATGCTAAGTGGAAGTTATATGATCTAAATGGCCTTTATTTATCACTTTGTTGCCAAAATCAGATCAAGAAATTTGACAGTAGAGAAAAGTGGATTGTTCATGCATACTAATCTTGCACTATTTCGTGCTATATTAATCAACAATGACTATATAATTAAGTTAGGTTGTTGGTTGGTTTGATATTTAAATGAAAGTATATAGATATTTCATCTTAATATTTAATTTTTAAAATTTATCATGGGTAAAGTAAAAATTTCATCTCTTCATTACTCATTATTATATCTCACAATAAAAACGATTCGTTAAGACCATGAGAGCCAGTCTGTACTAAAAAAGAGTTTACCTCTGATAGGGCATCGAAAGATTAGTTAAATCCATAAGTTAATGACTCAGTCCAATAGGTTTGATTCCTCCATCCGGATCTTGATAGAGGCATGAATATCCTCAACAAAGAGAGACCAAAAAATTTGTTTCCCAATCGAATAATCACATATATAAAAAAGGAGATTTAATCTTCAAATTGTTCAACCATCAATACAATGTGGAGTGATTTTGATATATATATATATATATATATATTATAATGGATGGTTTTGTGTCTATTACCAGTTCTTCCTCCTGAGTTAAGACCATCTCCAAGGGGTACTCAAACCCAAATTTGTGAAAATTCAATCTCCAACGCAGCCGCAATTCACAACTCAAATTTGAGTTTGTGAACAGGAAGTGGCAAAATTTGTCACTTCCTGTTCACAACGCAAATTATTTTTTTTCTTTTTTATTTATTTTTTCTACTTATTCTTTTTTCTTTTTCATTTATTTTATTTACTTATTTCCACAGTTTTCTTATTATACTTTATGCATTGATTTTATATACTTGATATTTGGTACTCCCTCCGTCCCGACCTAATTTGTCTACTTGCCATTTTTATTTGTCTCATTCTAATTTGCTAACTTATAAATGACAAAAGAAAAATTCTCTCCTTACCCCTACATTTCTGCCATTTTACAAAATTGTCACCCCAATTCCCCTTTTAAATTCTAATTAAAGTGCAAAAAGCATAAAGTTAACACATCCAATCAAAGTCAACTGCATCTTAGGCTTCGTGCCCGGTCAAAGTAAGCAAATTAGACCGGGATGGAGGTAGTATTTGGTACATTATATAATTTATATATCTATAAGTGTTGCATTATATTGTATATTATATAATTTAATAAATATAAACGTGAATTATAAATAATATAAATATGATAAAATAGCATACAATGTTTAACGAAAATTACAATGAAATTTACTAAAACACATAAGCATTACAACATGTTAAATTTAAACTTATAAAATACATCATGCTAGATTTACTACAACAAAACTAATAAAAATCAGAGATGCAGAGGCTCATTACAAACTTCGAAATGCATTGATCGAACATCTTTGGGAAAAATGGTAATTAATATGTATTTGTGATGAATTTTATAATATAATTTTGGTATTTTTAATAAGATTTATAGTTCATAAATATTTTTTTTATAATTGAAATCAATTAAGTTAATTTTTTTATGAACTTAAATAAACAAATATTTGATATTAAAGAAAATTCAAAAAAAAAATAGAAATATTGTAAGAGAATATTCCAATTTGGGTTTAAAGGGTTGGAGATGGTGGTAATTTGGTGGCAAAAACAAGATTTGAGTTTGGATTTGAGTTATAAGGTTGGAGATGGTCTAAGACCCATCATTCAGATAGATGGGGGTAAATTAATGAGCTCGGATATTAATGAACTCTATAGAAGAGTTATCTATCGGAACAATACTCTTACCGATCTATTAACAACAAGTAGATCTACGCCAAGAGAATTAGTAATGTGTCATTATAATATCTTGCTAAAAGATCACTTGATTTAAAAGGGACTTTGAATCTAGCTACATGTTATATATTTAAGTTTTCATTCACCACCAGCCTGAGATTTATTTTGAAATCTACATGATTGAGATTGTTATTATTACTATTATTATAATTCTTCCAACTAATTAATTAAAAAAATTCAATTTCATTTATGAAGGTTTTGAGATTTCCCTTTTCTCAAAAGTTAGTACTAATTGGGATACAAATTTGAACATTTTTAATGACTTAAAGTTGAAGTGTCTTTCATTGTCAATATTCAAATTTCATTTCAATACTCTTATGATGGAATGGAATTGGGTAGAAATTGAATGGACCTAAGAATGGAATGGTGATAGGAATGGAATGTTGTAAAACTATTGATTCCTATGATTGGTATCACAAAGGAATATGTTATAAATGAAATAATTCATATGATTTTAATTCATAATTGATAAATATAAATTAATTGTATAGTTATTAATCAATACTTATCTAACCAAATTATTTTTCAATATAATTTTATTTTAATATTCTTGTTCAATATATCACTTAAATTTAGGTTATGGGTATTTTAAATTTAAAAAATGTAGAAAATTAATCATTACACCAATATTAAGGTATATTATATTGATATATATATTTTTAATTTTATTATTTTTTATTAATTTACATTTTCTTAAAGTAGTAAAATTATTTAATATCTACCCTAATCTTTATTAATTTATTTTATATGATTTATATTATTTAACTAAGTTTCTTATTTTATGTTGTATAAAATATATTTTAGTTACAATTTATTTATATGTTTTGTATACACAATAATTTATATATTCTAATATCTATAATCTTATTTGTATATATTCACAAATATTGTATATATTTATATTTAGATATAAATTTTATAGCAAAACTAAAATTATATGTATTATATAATACAAATAATTTTATTATCTTTTTTTAAATTTTTTATGTTTATTAATTATTTTTATATTATTTATGTATTTATTAATATTATTTTTCTGTTGTTTGGCTCTTGCAATACTTTTATTATATATTAATTTTATAATATTAATTATTATTTTATATTAGTTATAACTTACTAAATATTATTTCTAGAATAATAATTTAATTTTGTAATTTGTTATAAAATAAATAAAATGATAATTGTCAAAATTAATAAAAAAAATAGTCGTTCCTTGTAAGCAGAAATACATAATACCATGGGAATAGGAAGGAATGCTCATTCCTATATCCATGGTAATAGTGATTCCTTCGGGAATGGTGATTCCCAATCCTAGAAACATATCAATCGAAGGAATGGAATGAAGATAGGAATGCTGATTCCATTCCCACCCCATTCCATCATACCAATCACACCCTTATGGTTTTAAATTCCAAATAATTTTTCTTTCAACATCTAAGTATCTTTAATTAAAATAAGTATACATTAATCACTTAAATCTGTCTAACTACATCACAAAATTTAGCTACGACATTTGTGTATTCGGGTCTTGTGATTACAAATAAGTCTAAAAATTCAATTCTTATATATATCAGAAAAAGAATCCAATTTAAATAAAATTGAAAGAGTAGTCTCTTGTGCACTGGGTCTGTTAGGTCCAGGTATCCACGCATTTTTTTTCTTTCATATTATTATATTATATTAGTTATATATATATATATATATATATATTAATCATATATTTAGTGTAATACTCTAACTTAAAAGAAATAGAGGACTTGTATGTACAAATATTGTACCTGTGTGTAATAATCTAATTTTAAATAAAAAAACTCTAATTTCGAAGCAATTTGTATATGTATACATTTATATGTAATATTACTAATATATTTATATAACATTACTTATACCTTCAAACT
Source organism: Scutellaria baicalensis (assembly GCA_005771605.1). Classification (NCBI taxonomy): domain Eukaryota; kingdom Viridiplantae; phylum Streptophyta; class Magnoliopsida; order Lamiales; family Lamiaceae; genus Scutellaria; species Scutellaria baicalensis. Next base: position 23,097,673 of record CM016722.1, on the reverse strand, counting down.
AACATATCATGTTAATGTATAATTAAAATTCTAAAGTTACGATTATAATAACATAAAGATATATAAAACACCTTAAAGTAAATTTGAATGAATTTGTTCGTATTCATCTACAGTCTACATGTGTGGAGACATGTGAAATACATTATTTGAATGAATTTGTGCGCATCTATTTAAACTTATGGAGACACGTGACATACATTATTTGAATGAATTTGCGCGCATCCATCTAGACATGTGGAGACACGCGGCAGACATGTGAAATCGCGTTTTGATTGTAACACCCCGAATAAAATTAAGCTGTAAATAGAGCTCATAAGAATTTTAATAAGTTAATTCTTGAAATTTAAGTTCGATTTGTCCTTTCAAGGTTTAGAGTTGAGTCCGAAAATCAATCCGTCAATAAAGTTTACGTATAAAATATTTCAATGCAATATTAATATAATAACCTAATGTTAATTATTAATTACGAGTTCTTAAATTGACAAATGAGATAAAATAAATCATTAATAATAATATAAGATATCGATTAATTTTTTATCGGTTGTAATTATAGACAACATAAATTGTTTGATTCAATTTTACTTAATGAGATTGAACTCGATAAATAATTTTTATACGAAGACACAATTGTACGTAAACCATATCCAAAATAAAATCTCGATATCTCGATCCAAGAAGATATAAATCCGAAGCTGTTTCTAGGTGTAAAATGGGTGAGTCACCTTTCTACTCCACCTCACCCCTTCTTTGTTGCACACCTCATACTCTCTATCGATCTGTTTCTTCTCTTTCTCCCCTCATCTCTTTCAAGCTGTCTCTCAATCTCTCTCAAGAATTGTGACACCTCACACACAGCCTTCTCTCCCTATCTCATCTCACTCTCACAATCCCTCTCAATCTCCTTCAAGAATCCCGCCGACCACCACCACCGTTCACCCTATTTTTTTGGCAGAGTTTGGTGGAGCTTGTCGAGCTCGTACTGGGTACGGGTATCGATTTATCAAACAGTCATCCTCTCCACCGCGTTCGACGGCTAGGCAGCCGCGGTCACCCCTCCGTCTCTCTCTCTCCTTCTCTCTCCCTTCCTCTGCAGCCACTTCGGTAAGTCAAAACGCCGCCCGCAGTGGCGGCGCTGTGTTGTGCTTTGTATGTGTGAGTGTACGGGTGTTTGTGAGTGAGCTGGGGTGTGGTGTATGTTGAGTGTGGGTGTGAGCGTGTTGGGTGGGTTTCCTTTTGTAATTTGATACTAATTACAATTAGTCACTACATTTAGCAATATATGTATATATAGTATATAAGCCAATTATATGTAGCAGTATAGATAATGATTATTATACAAGAGAACAATTTGGTGTAAAGTAATTAAAAATAATAGCAAAAAACAATTATAATGAAACTAAATATAGTAAAATAATGTTGCAAATGAGTAAAACGGTAAAACCATAGCATGTTATACAATTGGATTGATTTACAACATACAATTAAGTCAAACATTAAGGTGAACTTTATACTTTGAAGGAATATGAACGAGAAGCTTGTTAGAAGGTTATAGAGATAATAATTGCAAGTGTATGGTCCAGAGAATACGAACAGGAGACACGACTATGAAAAGTAGAACGAAGGGCTTTACAAGCACAACCTCTGAAGGTGGGGTAAAGTCTTATTAAATAAATGTTTTCGTTTAAATTATATTGTACAACTTGTTAAGTGACATTTATTGCTATATGTGGCTTTAATTTCAGTAGTTGGTTATTAATTTATGATTGATTTTCGAGTAAATTATATGTTTTCAAGGATTAATGTTTTTCGAGGGATACAAATGCGATTGGTTTCATATGATGAAAAGTCGGGATAATACCCGTACAAGAGGGGTTTCTTTCGAAACCAATACATGCCAAGGAATTTATTTGCCAATTTGCAGTCGTGAATTATATGAACCTATTTGAAGGTGATTAATGTGTACTATGTGTTATGTGAGAACCATTATGTCAAATGTAGTTGTGCATGCGCTTTCATGCCAAGTATATCGGGTATTCTTTGGAAACCCAACATGAAGGGTGTAAAAACTCATAGGGTCGGCTTGGGGGACCGGATAGATTTTCTTCAGATATCTATCCCAGACGGTTTGTAAGGGACTACTCGGGAGTCCACAATGTGATTCATCTTCATGATATGGCTACGTGTACAAAATGTATCCCCTCCACCATACAAATGAACCCCACTAAGTGTTTTCTGGCACTCACCCCTATGTGTAAAAATGTTTTCAGCTTAAAGTATTCAGGACATGGTATGCGAGCGGTGAATGCAGGTAGCCGATACTATCAAGGTCGTAGAAGATTTTAATAAAGAGTTTTATTTTTATAAACTCCAAACATGTTTATTTATGTAAATGATTATTCTATCGCTCTTTTCAATGTATCAAAAATGTGTTTGTAAAGAAAGGAATTTCAATAAAATCATTTCCGCTGCATTTTTCCAAAATTCGTGTTTCATAACAATATTTTATGGAATAATATTTCACGGTTATTCCTGAATTTGTTTATCTCTATTATTATTTACAGAGTCAATTTTTAATGTAAGTAGTGTCAAAACAGTATTTTAAAACAGGGCGTTACATTGATATATAATAGTACAAAACGCATTACCATACCTTATTCTTATCTACTACTATCTTTGTGAGACTAGTTGTCCTATTATTTTATTGAGGAGATATGCAAAAGTAGGTGAAAAAATATAATCAAATAATTTTTTTGTCATCAAACATAAGCATGTGTACTTTTCTACTACAAAAGATTAAAAAAATGACTTTTTCTACTACATTTTAATCAGGTCATGCTACAATGATTAAATAATTATTGAGTGATGATATATAAAAATCGTGTAATACACTTATTTAACAAATGATTTATGACCATTATTCAAATTTATATAAATTGATTAATGAAATTAAATTGCCTCATTTAATTAATTAAGTGGATCGTTTAATTTTATTAGTTAGACTTTAATTATATGAATTGGTACCTCGTTTAAGTTAGACATAATTATATAAAGGGTGGCTCGTATAATTACATTTTGTGAAACTAAAAAGTGGCTCGTTTAATTAATTAGGTGGCTTGTATAATTGTCAATTGATAATTAATTAATGCAAATAAAAGTGGCTCGTTCAGTTGTCAAAACACAATTAAACGATAAATTAATTACAATTAATTAATTATTCACAATTAATTAATAAATTATTCCTAATTGTTCACTTAGACGAGCCGTTCAATTTATTTAGTTAGTTAAACGATCCATTCAATTTAAATTCACTTTATTATGTTGAACGAGCCGGTCCATTTATTTACTAATTAATTAAATTGAAAAATAAAAGTAGGTCGTTTAATTATTAAACGAGCCATTCACAATTATTTTTTAAATTTAATTATTTGTAATCCAATTTAAAAATTGGCTCGTTAAAACTTTAATATGCAATTCACATTTTAAACAATTAATTATTCACACTTAATTTCACGTTTAATAAAATATTGATAATTTAATCATAATTAATTAATTATTCACAATTAATTGATTAATTATTCATAATTATTCCATTGATTCACTTAAACGAGTCGTTCAATTTATTTTAATTAGTTAAACAATCCACTTAATATAAATTCACTTTATTTATGTTAAACGAGCCATACCATTAATTTACTTAATTAACTGTTTTAATTAATTAAATTGAAAAATAAAAGTAGGTTGTGCAATTGTTAAATGAGCCATTCACAATTTTTTTTTAAATTTAATTATTTGAAATCCAATTTAAAAAGTGGCTCGTTTAAAATGCAATTCACATTTGAAACGATTAATTATTACACTCAATTTATTCAAAATTAATCTAAAGGTTAATGTAAATAATTATTCACATAGGTGGCTCGTAAAATAATAATATTTACAGTGGCTCTTTCAATGCAAGGATATTTACAATGGCTCGTTTAATTATTGTTAGTGGCTCGTACACTCACTGTTTTATTTGTACTAACTCAACTATTGTCAGTGTAGATTTCCACTACAATTTAATTTCTTTTGCAGATTTTCACATGCACTTTAATTTCTTGGAATGCACATAGTTAGATTTTGACATGCAATGAAAATTCGTTTCACTGTTGATTTGAACATTCATTCATTCACGGGTTGCTCAATTCTCATATATTTAAGTGAGAATTTCCAAGGTAGTGAGAATGAGTTCACACTCATTGATTCAATTCTCAAGAGCTGTAAGTTAGACAAGGTGTGAAGGATTTGAAGAATTATCAAAATATTAATATCAATTAAATACACACCCCACTACCCTACAATAATAAAGTGCTTGGAAAAATTAAATATGTAAGTTACAAATGTTTGTTAATGTTGTATTGTTTTTTTCTTTTTTGTTTTACATGAAATTATCTTTGGTGTCAAACTTGAATAATTGTTTTTGTCCAACATTTCAATTTCAAAAAAATATTAATATCAATTAAATACACACCCCACTACCCTACAATAATAAAGTACTTGGAAAAATTAAATATGTAAGCTACAAATGTTTGTTAATGTTGTATTGTTTTTTTCTTTTTTGTTTTACATGAAATCTTTGGTGTCAAACTTGAATAATTGTTTTTGTCAAACATTTCAATTTCAATAAAATAAAACAAAATTGGAAGAGTAATTCTGCTACTACTTTTTAAGGAATTAAAACAAATAAATAAAAGAAGGTGCTAATAATATTTTACAAAAGAACATTCAAGTAGTTCAAACTCAAAAAAATAAAAATCTTTAGAGAAAAAATTATTTAGAGGATTCAAGAAAAAAATAACATATAAATATTAGAATTCGGTAATGTCAAACATGAAATAAAATAATGTACTTTAAAATTATAATTTAAACTATGAAACATATTGCTAATGACATTACCAAAAATAGGTGTTAGAAAAACCTTAAGATATGTGAGATTGAAACATATTTGACATTAGATAATGAAAAGGCATGCAATTTGATAATTTTGTGTTTGTTTAGAAATTTTAAAGGGTATTATAAAAAAATAATTGTTGGGAAAAAAATAAATATGTAAGTTACAAGTGATTGGCTGCTTGCTAATGTTGTATTATCTTTTTTACATGAAATCTTTGGTTTCAAACTTTAATTATTGTTTTTGTCCAACATTTCAAATTGGCAAAAAAAAAAACAAAAAAAGTAAGCAACAATGTACAAACATTAGTTCGGTAATGTCATGTATTAAATAAAAATAATGTACTTTGAAATTGTGTTTAAACTCTGAAATAATATTATTAATGACATTAGCAAAAACTAGGTGCTTAAATTTTTTTTAGGATATATTTAGGTTAAAACATATGTAGATTTGGCAAGTATGAAAGTGAGTTATAAAAAGGATGAAATTTGATAATTTTGTGTTTGTTTAGATATTTTAAAAAGTAGGATTACAATTAATATGTCATCATATAGTGAATTATAAGAAAAATAGATGATGTACTGTTATTTTATCTTTAAAAAAAAGAGCTAATATTTTCAGTTCAAATTGTAAAAAAGTGGATGAAGTAGACAAAAAAAAAAAAGAATAGTTATAAGATTCTGCAAACAAATAACATGATTCGGATATTGATAATCCAAAATCCAAACGTGCACATTCAGTCCAACCACCCCCTTAAACAATCGAGAAATTGTATTAAAATATTACAATATATAACAATTTGTTAAGGCTAATAAAAAGATCACAAAAAGAACACAATTACAAAATAAACCAATGCATAAAGTTAATAATGAGTGCACTTAGGACAAACATTGAACAAAACATATGTTTTCGAGCGATAAAAATGAAATATATTATATACTTTTTACAGAAATATATGAAAATACCTAATGCAATAATTAAAACACCTATTAAGAACTATATATTAACAATTTTGTGTTAAAGAATAAATGAAAAAAATTATTAAAGAAAACAATAAGGCTCCGTTTGGATAGAGTGATTTCAAATCTAGAATTTCAAATCCTTTCAAGTTTGAGTGTATTTGAAATCCACCAAAATGACTCTAAAATTAGCTCAACATGGAAACTATGGATTTTAAATTCACATCCAACCAAACACTATTAGTGAATTTGCTATCAAGGATTTCAAATCCCTCCTCAAATCCACATATTCAAATGAACCCTAAGAAATATTATTTTAAGAATAAAGAAAAAATATCACACTTATATAAAATTTTATTATCATATAACAATAAACACTAATTATAAAATAAAAAATGAGATAAGTATTAAATAAAGAGTAGGTCTTGTGTGCCCCTGGGGACACCGTGCCCCCAAACACTTATTGTAATACCTTTAAGTAATATGAGTAATACATTAACATGTAACAAGTAATACCTTGAATAATACCTTCACTAAAACATATATTTCAATTATACACGTAATACCTTATGAATATGCAACTAATACCTTATGAGTATACCACTAATACCTTTAAGAATATACCACTAATACCTTACGAATACACCAATAATACCTCATGGATATATACCTAATACCAAACTAATAATATTTTTTGGGGTATGGTGCACTGAGATACGTAAATTTTTCCCTTAAATAAAATCCGTGCAACGCACGGGTTCAAACCTAGTTAGGTAAATTTTTGGGTTTCTTGTTTGATCATATGTAGCTATAGTTGTTCATTTAACAAAGTAAGTTATTATTTATTAAAATAGTGAATTATTTATTAAAATTGCATCATGCCGTATGGTTTCTCATTTAAAGAAAAATTCAACAGTGGGTTTAAGTATTGGATTTATATATTAATATAGTGGAAAAAATTGAATTATTTAATTTTAGTGTTTCTCGTTTACTGGCTCTTTTAAATGGAGAATTAATTATTAAAACGTATTTAATAATTAAAATTGGTATAATTTTTTTTTTTGATTTCCCGTTTAATTCAATGAGAAACAATTGCTCGCTTAAATAGTGGAAATAGTGGAATTATTACATTTTAAGGGTTCTCCTTTAATTGAATTGAAAATGGTGGCTCGTTTAAGGGTTAAATTGATAAAGAATTTTTCATAATTAACATTATTAAAAAAAAATCATGTACTTGAAAAATACAATGGCTCGTTTAAAGGTGAAATTTTAATATTAATAATTCCACTATATAATTCTAATTAAAGTAGCCAATTTAAATCAAATTAGTGGATCGTGTAATGGAGTATTTAATTGTGCTTACAGAAGCTCGTTTAATTTAATTATAGTGGCTTTAGCTCGTTTAGTGTTTAGGGTTGTTGCTCGTATAGAGGCTAAAATTTAATAATAATTACACTATATAGTTGTACCTTTGTTGCTCGTTTAAAATTAGAAATAGTTGCTCGTTTAAGTATGGAAATTTCAATAATATTGGCTCGTTTAATTTAATTACACTATAGTAGCACGTTGAATTGAATTATATTAGCTCGTTTAAAGGAGAAATTTTAATAATTCCACTATAAAATTGTACTTAAAGTAGCTCGTTTAATTGAATTATAGTGGCTCGTTTTATGTAGTGATTAATTCGATTGCTTTAATTATTCCAATTTCATTCCATTTTCAGATCATATTATTGAAACATGTCTTTTTCGGTGGTGGTTTCGTTTGGAGGCCATTAGGAAGGTATTCAGTATGTAAATGGTTCCCAAGAGCTAATCAATCTTCCATGACTCACGTACATAAATTTATTGACCTCCATTCATGGGATCGTGCTTGCCGACTTGAATTATTGGGGATATGTGATTCATGCGCTAACTGAGTATAACGACAGATTAAAGAAGAAGAAAATCAAGTATGATTTTGATTTAGAAGAGGTTTTTTATTCGGATGATTCTATTTTGGTTGTTTTTGTTTCCCTAAAGAGGATGGATGTTGAATTATTCATGGGGTCGTCCTATCACGATTAACAAGAAAATCAAGTTTCTCAAAGTTTTTTTTTCCTTTCAGCTTTGAAAATCCGTCGAGCTATAATGTCAAAACTATACATGAACCAGAAATTCTATGCGTATCTTGTGCAGAACCAGAAAATTCCCCGTTCTTGAATCTAGCCAGTAACTCGGCTACAGTAACTCTTGGGGAATAATAGTGAACTCTATAGTACAGTGAGTCCTCGCCTGGCTGATAGTCTCCACTGGGGTTAAACTCGGAATCGTCGAAGCGCAACCCAGTAATAAGTGCAAACTCTCTCTTCGTGAACCGGCAAAGACGATGGTCCCGACCAATTAAGAACCATCTCTCATCTTCAGGAACGGCTCAACCATGCACCTGGCGTGTCATAAGGACATGTAGAAACTGCTTGCAAGTGACTCTATCAGTGTCCCACTGCAGGAAGTGTCCAAAAGCCGTCCCAAGAAACTCGCGCTCACACCGGCGTTCTACACCTCGCAATTGTGCCCTGATATCATCAAGGACACTAAGACGAACATAGCCATTTACGTAGGCTATACGTCCCTGTAAACCCTCACGTACCCATACCAGCTCGTACTATACATTCCAAAAAATTGAAAATCAAAATGTTAAAAATCAATTAAATTTAATTAAATTAAATAAAAATATATGCCGTAATTTAACTATCCCCTAATAATGATAACATATTTCTTTACAATTATAAAATGTAGCTCTTTTTTTCAGCCATTGGAACACATTTGAATACTTGTTAAACTAGAATAAAAATAGTTCAAAATCTTGTAATTGAACTAGCAACTATACTCTAATTAAAAACTATATTATTAAACGAGCCACACTATTAAACTAGCAACAATAAACTTAAACGAGGCACTATTAAATTCAACAACTATATATTGAATTGAAACTATATATTGATTGAAATTAACCTCCTATTAAATGAGGCACTATAATTTTTTAGAAACGAGCGATTAATTAAATTAAGCTTGAATTAAACGAGCCACTATCAATTTATAAGCGAGCCATTCAAAAATGTCTATTAAACTATAAACTTAGTAAGACATATATGCAATTACACTACAAGAAATTCTCTCATAGACTACACCCCTAAGACATGTGTTTTGTCAAAAAACCCTTGTCGTAGCTAAAATTGGTGTTGTCGTAGACAAAACCGAAGTCGTAGAGTACAAAAATGCTCTCATAGACAAGGGTTTTTTGTTGGCGTTGTCGTAGATGCGTATTCGTAGGGTAAAATTGAGCCCTAAGACAACGGTAGTGACTTGAGGTTGTCGTAGAGGCGTAGTCTTAGGTTAAAATTGAGCCTTAAGACAACGCTTATGATACAAGGTTGTCGTAGAGACGTAGTCTTTGTACCCTAAGACAACGGTAACTATTTAGCGTTGTCATAATATCATAATAACATTGTTGTACACTAAGTTCAATTTAATTTCTTTTATTACATTTAGATTACATGTAAATCTAAAAATGACCAAGGGTGAATTTCAAATTCCCAAGTTGAAAACCCTAAAATCCCTCCCTCCTCCCCCACGCCTCCGCAGCCGTCATCGTCGCCGCCGGAGTCCCTTCTATATCTCCGTTTCGATCGCCGTCGTCTCTCACCATCAATCGTCGTTGTCGCTCGCCGTGTCGCTACGCCGTCCCCGTCTCGCTCACCGCGCGCTCCCTCCTCTCTCATTCTCCACGTGCTGCACCGTCTTGTCTCTCTCGCTCGTCGTATCGTTGCGCCGTCTCACTCCGCGTCACTGCACCGTTTCCGTGTCATCTCCTGCGACACTCGCTGCGAGATCCACCTCGAGGACCCCAACTCCGGCGAGCTCTTCGCTGCCTGCTTCGTCAATCCCGGCTAGAGGGAGGCCGCCGTCGAATCCGTCCTCGATTCCTCCAGATACTTCGTCCTCCGGATCGAGGACGGCCGTGGGAAGCACGCATTTATAGGGTTGGGGTTTAATGAGCGGAATGAGGCCTTCGATTTTAATGTTGCCTTGTCGGATCACGAGAAGTATGTGAAGAGGGAGGTGGAGAAGGATGCGGGCGGCGATGGGGAAGGCGGCGGTGGAGAAGGAATGGAAAAAAGCTCATGTATTTGGCCATTCAATGGGTGAGTTTTTGAATGAATTTCTAGTTGGCATGTTTGACTTATTAAAAATCTTACGATTCTTGGTTGATATTGAACTTCAAAGATGTTATCTTAGTAGTTGGTGTGTCAATGATACTCTTAGAGAGCACTTAATTTGACCTTCCTCTGGTCAATTGTTTGCATCTTCAAGTGTGTATTGATTAATCATTTAGTGTGTATTTCGAATTCTAACTTGATTCACTAAAATGTATATAAGTTTTGGCTACAGTTGTTGCTGTAGATGCTTTGCATTGACTTGCAAAAGCTTGTCTTAATATTATAGAATTTGAAGTACTGAATTAACATTGGGATCTATTTCTTCCTATCAATATGCTCTCATGAACTTCTAATCGTGTGAACTCTGGTGTTGCATGTACATCTTTGGTAGATGTGGATTGTCCACCCACATATTAGAATGGCTTGGGTTCTTCCTGCAGCAACAAGTTCATTCCGTTTTCTGATGACCTGATCGACCCCTTACTATACAGGTGCTATGATTGCTTGTAAGCTTGCTGCTATGGTACCTGAAAGAATTCTGTCTTTGGCTTTGTTGAATGCAACTGGTGGAGGTTATGATTGCATACCAAAGATATGATGAATACCTGTACAAGCCATATGCTAAATCTGCGATAAATTAATTCTTTTTTAGGAGAAATTATTGAAATGATCCTTATTATTATATAAGTTACCAGACGTTTGGAAATATAAGAGAGAAAGTTAAAGTGAGTAATTATATTTATTGTGGGTTCTACAGATTTGAATTTTTTTAAATTTCCTAGTGAAATGGTGTTTGGATTCTTTCAGAGATTCTCCTCCCCTCTGAAGTTCTTGTAATATGCAATGTTGTAATCAAAACTTCCTAATTCTTATTAAAAAAAAAATTCCTAATTCTCATATTATCTTTCTTATTTGTTTCAGTTCGACCGTAAAACTTTGTCAATAGCAATGCGTTTTTTGAAGGCAAAAACGCCTGAACAGAGAGCAGCTGTTGATTTAGATACTCACTACTCACAGGTCAAATAAGCCTTCTCAGTTCATGAAACTATGCATGACAACTCTCTCTTCTATTTTTGCTGTTCTGACACCGCCATCTCCATTTCCTCTCCCCCCTATGGTCTTTATTTATTTCTTTCCTCAGTAAATATAAGAATGCAAATTGATTGAATACTTCACCTTATGCAGGAATATCTTGAAGATTATGGTGGAGGCAAAAGCATTCTAGGATTTGATTCGTTGGGGATCTCCGGTGATTCTTGGAGATTATATTTGTAGTCATGGCTTCTTGATGGTTCTTGATGTTTTTTGGATGGTTCTTGATGTGAATGGGTCTTGATGTTTTTGGATGGTTCTTAAAGCGAAGGGTTCTTAGCATTGTAGAAAAACATGTGAATGGTTCTTGATGTTTTTGGATGAAGTATTGTAGTTTTGCTAGTGAAATTAGGATGCTTTAATGTTATTGTAGTTTTTGGATGTTTTTGATTGTACTTTGGCTTTATCATGTGATTAATGGATTCTAAGTATGAATATTTGTTGTATGAACTATTAGATGAATATTTTAATTTGATATGACTATATTTTGATTTTGTATAGTTTGTTGAATTTTAATTTTTGTATATTTACAATATCAACCAATATATAATAATTGTAAAATGCAAAAGTAAAAGACAACGCTAAAAAGACAACGGTTTTGATTGAACTAAACCATTAATGTCTTAAAAGTCTACGACAACGGTTAAAAACCGTTGTGGTAGAGTCAAAGACAACGGCTAGACAACGGTTTATAACCGTTGTCGTAAGTATCTACGACAACGGTTAAAAACCGTTGTGGTAGTGTCAAAGACAACGGCAGGACAACGGTTTTTAACCGTTGTCGTAAGTGTCTACAACAACGGTTAAAAACCGTTGTCTATGAGCGCATAAATTAAAATTGCTAACCTACGACAACGGTTTTTAACCGTTGTCATGCCGTTGTCGTAGAGGTCTACGACAACGGTTAAAAACCGTTGTCTATGAGCGAAAATTTTCAGACCCTACGACAACACCACCTACGACAAGGGTTTTTTTTAGGCTACGACAAGGGTTTTTAACCCTTGTCTATGAGCTTTTTTCTTGTAGTGTTACTAACCATTAAACGAGCAATTAACTTTTAGCCTATTAAACGAGCCACTATGTTTTCCTACTGGCTCGTGTAATTGACTTTTTGTTCAAAAATAATTGAACAAAACAAATGATAGTGCCTCATTTAAAAATGATAAGTGGCACGTATAATTGACCTTAAAAAATGATAGTGCCTCGTTTAAAACTCAATTTTTTAAAATCAATTAACAATTTCAATTCAATTAACAATTAACTGGCTCGTTTAATAGTGAAAAAAATTATACGAGCTTCAATTCAATTAATACTCAATGATAGTGTCTCGTTTAAAACTCAATTTTTTTAATTAATTAACAGTTTCAATTCAATTAACAATTAACGTGCTCGTTTAATACTGAAAAAAATTATACGAGCTTCAATTCAATTAAAACTCAATGATAGTGCATGTCTCGTTTAATATTCAATTTTTTCAATCAATTAACAGTTTCAATTCAATATATCTAAACTCAATCAATTAACAAATTATATTCATTATAACAACAAATTAAACCAATCAATTCAACGTAACAATTAAACATTCAATTAACCTAAATGCCCAAATTCAACAATTAATTCAAAATTAAGCCAAATTAACAATTAACAATTCAAACAATCAACAATTCATTATAACAACAAATTGAGCCACTCAATTGATCAACAATTATACGATTCACTCCGCCCAAATTCCAAAATTAAAATAATTCTACAAATTCAATAATCAAAGCCATGAACCAAATTCAACAATTAATTCAAATTAATGCAAATTAACAATTAACAATTCATAATAACAACAAATTGAGCCACTCAATTCAACAATTATACGATTCACTCCGCCCAAATTCCAAAATCAAAATAATACCACAAATTCAAAAATCAAATGCCGTGAACCAAATTCAACAATTAACAATTCACAATCACCAAAAGTTTCATTTTAATAATCTATAGTGGTTATTCATGCTAACTGCGTGCATTTAAAAATAAACAAAAAACAATTATCAATTATTCATGCTACTATGCTCAAATTAACAACTTAAAAACACCCGAATGGTAGAGAAAACGAAGAGTACCTCGTAACCCATTTTTCAAATTTTGATTTACTAGGTTGTTGAGGAAGAAATTCTTCAAGCTTCAAGCTTCCTTTTTTCAAAATAATTCTTCAACCCTAAACAATAAAATTTGTAAGAACTCAATTAACAATTAAACGAGAGACTTGATTAAATGAGAGACTTGCAAGAATCAAAATCAAAACTAATAGAGTAGAAAACTTTAAAAAAAAAAATCTAAGCTAAGGGAGGCGCGGCCAAATGAGCAAAGGGAAAAGTGAGCTTAGGGGTTGGAGGGGGTGGAATTGTAAAAAAAAAAAAAAAAAAATTACTTTTAACTTTTGGGGGTGAAAGTGTAATGAAGTGAAATTTGGTTGTTGTAATTTAATGTTGGAATTTAATGTGTATAAATTCAATAACATTTAAATAATGTTCATATTTTGGTCAAATTTCATTTCGATTTTGTTCAATTTTGTGAATTGTCAATTAATTAAGCGAGCCAAATTTCTTTATGAAATATAATAAATTAAACGAGTGAACAAGCCACTTGTAATTAAATTTCATAGTCCCATTTGTAGAATTAAACGAACCACTTAATTAATTAAAAGAGCCACTTTTCATTTCATTTCAATCTAAACGAGTCACTGTTATTTTTCAATTTCAATAATTAAACGACCAACTGCTTTGCATAATTAGGTCTAATTTTAAAATTTAAATGAACAACTTAGACAATTGTACAAGGCACTTTAATTTTCCAATTTCCATAATTGAACGAGCCAATTATAATTAAATGATTACGTCGAATTTACAGCATTAAACGAGCAACTTTGAAAAATTACACCAGCCACTTTCAATTTTCAAATTAATTAATTAAACGAGCAACTTCATAGTTTAAATTCCACTAATTGAACGAGCCACTTATAATTAAATGATTAAGTCTAATTTATAGATTTAAACGAGCAACTTGAAAAATTACACGAGACAATTTCAATTTTCAAATTAATTAATTAAACGAGCCTCTTCATTGTTTAAATTCCTATAATTGAACGAGCCACTTATAATTAAATGATTCAATCTAATTTATAATTTTAAACGAGCAACTTGAAAAATTACACGAGACAATTTCAATTTTCAAATTAATAGATTAAACGAGTCACTTCATTGTTTAAATTCCTATAATTAAACGAGTCACTTATAATTAAATGATTAAGTCTAATTTATAGAATAAAACGAGCAACTTGAAAAATTATACGAGCCACTCAATCAATTTTCAAATTAATTAATTAATCGAGTCATTTCATAGTTTAAATTCCACTAATTAAACAAGCAACTTCTAATTAAATTGATTAAGTCTAATTTATACAGTTAAACAACCACTTAATTAATTATACGAGCCACTTTTATTTTTCAATTTAATTAATTAAACTAACCACTATTACACATCAATTAAATTAATTAAACAATTATAGTGTTAAGTCTAATTCATGTAATTAAACGAGCAAGTTCATTAATTAAAAGAGACAATTTTAATTTTGAATTTCAATAAAATTTAATATAAATCATTTATTAAAAGTAAAATAAGCATATTAAACAAATTATTAGATTTTATATATCATTACTCAATTATTGTAGGATGACTTGATCAAAATATAGTAGAAAATGTAACTTTCTTATATTTTGTAGTATAAAAGTACTTTTGTTAAGTTGAATGATAGAAAAGTTAATTGCTTATAATTTATTTTTTTGTAAAATAGGTTGAGCTCTCTTATTTTATTTCAAAACTATTTATTGAAAGGTTAAAAAAAAAAGATGCATATTGTCCTATTAGCTAGGTATCTCCATCACTACATTAAAAACATGAGTTGAACTATCCACACCCCATAAACTACTAAACACACCCCCTCATTTTTAAAATAAAACAAAATAATTAGATAAATACTAAAATATTCTTACTAATTAATAAATAAAGAAAATTCAAAAAGGTGGGAAAATGTCCATTATCCTCCTTACACCCCCTTTTTTTTATCCAACTTTTCACATTCATTCCAAATTCTACTGATTTCCAAAATTCTTTAAATAAATTCAATTTATCATTTTCCAATCTATATTATTCTTAGATCCAAAATCATTAATAAATTAATATCAGGTCCAACATGCTTCCGTAAAATTAATCAATCATTTGGAATTCATACATTTCTTTGACCAGAACAGCACCGGATGAGATGGTTCGCAACACCACCAGCTGGAAAATTACTGCCCCCAGACCGTTTTACGAACAGTTCCTTATTGTTCAACTTCAACCAATCAGGGAAGATGGTCTGCAAGTTATCCAGCTCCTTCAGTAACTGCCCAGCACAACCTTGGTTCGTTTCCTACACCAGGTGTACAAGGTGATCCTTCCAAGGGATGAATAGATCAAACGGAAAACACGTTGAAGCAAAAAGCCTATTTTTATTAAGAACTTAAAAATATTTATTACATCTGTAATCTTCTTTTGGGAGGAGAATACTAGATTAGCTTCTCATGGACAAGGCTATCACTCGTAAGTACATAAACTAAACTAAGAACACTCAAAATGTTACAAAGATTTTTATTCTAAAGAAAACTAAGGGAGATGTTCGATCTTCTTACCTTCCTTCTACCTCTCTTATTTATAGGCAAAATCAGGACTTGAAATATGGATTTCAAATCTTGTTTTAGCCAGCTGTCTCTTTTTCCTAGTGGATCAACCACTAAGTTAGTGTTTTGCTAGCTTTTCCTTGTGACTCATCCCATGTGATTGTTGTCGGGAAATCTTCTTTTTCTTCCCGTGACTCTATCTCATATGATGCTTGTTGGGCGTGACTCAGCCCATGTTACCTTTGTCGGAAATCTTTTAAAAAATTTACTTTCGTGGTCCCCGCGGATGACTTTTCTTTTGGGCAGGTCCTTTGTCCTTGTCTGCGTTGCGTTCTCGTCGGTCGGGTTTGGGTCGGAATCCTTTCTCAAACTCGGGTTCCTTCTGTTCTGAGCATGCTTGGCAGATTCGATCAGTCCAACGGCCTACATGAGCCATGTTACAGAATTTCCGGTAGGTTTCTTTGCTCACCAGAATCTTGTTTTCCCAAAGGACTCTTCTTTTTGTTTCAAAGAGATCCTCTACAAATCCTGTGGTCGTTCCTGTCATTGAATTCAGGAGGAAAGATTCATTCACTGAATTCTGAAAGAACTTGAAGGGTGTTGGTCCCCAAGTGGTAGTAGGCTTAGAGGGAGAGGGGTGAATAAGTCTACTATATTTTCAAACTTTTCTTCATTTCAGGAGGCTTAGGTCGAGAGACAGTAACCTTTTGGTTGGTTACTTATCAGAGTTATATTGCGGAAGCTTCCTCTCATAGAAGACCAAATATGGAAGACATGCATCTAACATAAGATATGCAGATAGAACAGTAAGCATAGATAAACGCATAAATATACAGAGGTTCGAAGGTGGAGTAACCCTTCTACATCCTCTCTGTCTCTTCTCAAAATGGAACATTTGTTAAGCTTGTTGATTTATATTGCCCTATCTATTACAACATTGACTTTACAAGTAAGTAGCAAGCCTACACATAGCTGTTCAAAGCTGTTTGCCTACCCTCCTAACTGACCCACACAGGATCCTATCTGACCCCTCAGGATCCTTGATTTCTACTTTAGAAAGCGAACAACTTATCAGGATCCTAATCCTGACTAAGCACTCCGAGACAGTCCTTAAAAGGTTTGTCTTTCCTCTTCAACTGGATGCAGCAAGCATTGGCTTCTTTTCCAGGTTGGTCTGCTATAGCTTGCTGCCTGGACCGAGTGACTGATTACTCTAGCATTTCTGGGTGTAGAGTGTTTGAGCTTTCTACTCTTCTTTTGATCTTGAGTACACTCTTTTCTCTCTTCTTCTTTTTATTCTTCTTTATTCCCCTTTGGGTCTTCCCCCTCTTTTCTACGCTCTCTCTTGCGCTTTGTTCTCTTCTTTTCTTGTGCGCATCTCTCTATTCTTTTGAGCGCTTCTCTCTTTTATTTTCTTCTCTTCTTCTTTAGTCTTCATTCTTCTCCTATTTATAGATTATAAAATCTGCCCGTTGAAGGTAAGTAGGTTTCCATCATTAAATGCGCTGCACTCCTTCTGATACACGCCAGCTTTTCACTTTCCACATGTCTTCATCTGATTAGCTCCATTCCTCTTCACTCTACCAGTAACTTCTAGATTTCTTCCCATGCTTGCTTTGTAGCTCTCTTTCTAGTCTCGCTCTCAGGTGTCTTCAGGCTTCTGTAGCTTGTTACTTTGTAGTATGCTTCGGCATGGTCTCTTCCAGGTTGCTTCCTGTTAGGTAGATTGAGACTTCAGTAGCTTGCTACTTTGCAGTATGCTTTAAGCATAGTCTCTTCCAAGTGGCTTCCTACAGTAAGCAGTATCCTTTTTAGTTTACCAGATTCCTTTCACCATTAACTTCAGTATCCTTCTTCTGAAGCTTTCTCTCTAGTATCTTTCTCAGTAACCTCATTGCAGTAACCTTTACAAGATAGGTTATTCTTATAGAATGAGGGTTACTATTCTATGGTTTTGTCTCATCAAAACATACTTAAATATATTCTAACAAAGGGATACTTGACTTTGTCCATTTCGTTTAAACAAACCCAAAGTCCCCATGCTCGTCGGGTAGAAGCTTCATCTTCTGAAAATGCTCCTACCAAAATGGGAGTTTTCTCCGGAGAAGTTGTCTTAATAGTTTTCATGGTGTTCCCATCTGGTCTCCTCAGCTTGATAAAATGAAAGGCTTCATGGAAACCTTTCTTTGCTGGTTCTGGAGCTGCGCTGAAAAAATACAATTCCAGAATGTCGCCTCTGGCCAAATGTGGATTGTTGGCCCAAGTCTCGTGCACTACTTCCCCAATCCATCACGGTAATTTTGAGATTTCAGGGAATCCTGGTGAAACGATATAGATTGAAGCTGAAGCTTCAAAATTATACCATTCTTGTACCTCGTTTGGATGACTTCTTGGTTTTATCCAAACCTTCGGGTATTTCCCAGAGACATCAACTATTTTTCTCTCAGGATTGATACCATTTCTCGTAGTCAACTTCTCACATTGCTTCTAGTATACCTGCATAGGAGAAATTTTAACCTCATCAGTTTGAACCTTAGTTTTGCCAGTTTGTGGCCTAAGATCCAACTCTCCCTCTTTTACCCCAGAGGTACTGGGTTGACTTGAAGACTCGGGTTGTGACACCGGAGTTTCAACTTTCGCTACAACTTGTACATCCTTAAGGAATGCATCATCTGCAGCACTCGTAGTAATGGTATTTGAATCCATAACTTCCGGGTTAGAGACCCCTTCTCTTATTTCTCCCTTTTACATCGTTGGAGATGCAGCCTGGAGAAGAGGCCCCCGTAGCGCTGAGAACAATTGTTCCTGCGCGTTCTGGCATGCTCGTATTAGAACAGAGACGGATCTCTGATCAGCTCGTTGAAGTCATCCAGCGACTTCTGCATTGATACATAAAGTACCAAAACCTCATTCTAGGCTCTCCAGGTTTTCCCTGAGATGTCTAACTAGTGCGAGGACCTCGTCAGCGACGCGTCCTTCCATCTCGTGTTAAGAAATCTGCAAGAACATTGTCATGAGATTTCATAATGACAATATCATAATCATAATATTGGCATTCAGCTTGCCATCTAAGTAGTCTAGCTTTTTCTGGTTTTGATTCAATTTTGTTTTTCAGAAAAGCTTTGACACTCGAGTTATCAATCTTTAAGATGAAATTTTTAGTCAATAGGAATAAAGGTCATTTTTTGAAAGCCTTCCTGACTGCAAAGAACTCTTTCTCGGTTATATGTCACCTATTTGTTTCACTATCCGTGAATAAACCGCTGCAATATCTGCATGACATTTCTCCACTTGGTGTAGCCTTCATAAGAATTGTTGTCTACCAATGATCACTAACGTCTGTGTAAAAAACCAGTTCGTCCTCGTCTTAAGGTATAGCAAGTTTCGGAAGCTTTTGACAAACCTCCTTAAGTTGTTTTATCCCTTTTTGGTGTTTATCTTCCCATTTGAATATTGCGTCCTTTTTTAATAATGGGCTAAACACCTTCCTGTAATGTGCCAGATTGTTTATGAACATTCCGGCGAAGTTAACAACTCCAAGAAAACTCTGAAGTTGTTTCTTGTCTTTGAGGGTATCTGGAAATCCTTGAATCTTTTCCACAATGTGGCTCTGCAGGATGATTCCAGATTCATCGATTTCTATTCCAAGAAATTTGATTTGTCTCGTAGCAATTATTGTGTTCTTTTCTGAAAGCACTAATCCTTCCTTATGACAAACATCTAAAAATATCTCCAAATGTTTGAGATGTTCTTTCACGTTTTTGGATGCGATGAGGATATCATCGATGTACACGAACATGAAGCTGAAATAATCTTTGAAAAGATTATCCATCTTCCTTTGATATATCTGGGGTTCATTTGTTAATCTCATGGGCATCACGTTCCAGATATAATGTTGGTCCCAAGTGGTAGGCTTGGGGGGTGAATAAGTCTACTCAATTATCAAACTTTTTCTTTAAAAGAGAATGATAGGTCACTTAGGCAGGTAGCTAAAGAGCTTACTGTCCTGGAGGTTACTGCTTGAGCAGTTACCTTTAGTGAACTTAGAGAAAATGAGTTTTATGCAGATCGGAAATTCTTTTAACCAAAGCTTCTTTTCTGAAAACGGTTGTTATGCTTATGAGAAATATGCAGCAAGTAAAGCAGATAAGTAGGATAAGATATAAACAACAGTAAGCTTTAACAGAAAAATAAACACAGCAGTTTATAGAGGTTCAACATAAACCTAACAAGAACTGTCAGTCAATCCCACACAGGGTTACTGCACAGTGACCAAACTCAACTAGCCCACACAGAGCTCTTGTTCTTCTACTAAGAACACAATACTTGATCAGGAACAGCCTCCGATCAAGCAACTCCTAACAGTCTAAAGAAAAAAAGATTTTCTTTTCAACAACACAGGCAGCAAGCTTAGAACGATGAGCTCTTTAAGCTGTGGATAGCTTGTTACAAGACTGGACTTGAAACTATCTGAGTATAGAGATATGAAATGATTTAAGTGCTTGACCGTTTGATTCGTGAGAGATTCTAGCTTCATGTTTTTAAGTTGGTCGGGTGACCTTCAAGTCCCAGTCTTCTTTTATTTATAGGTGATGAGAATTCTGCCCGTTAGAGAGAGAGAGCGCTTTCTTCTTGCAGCATGCATGGGGCAACGTGACCTCTTCTGATTTGTTCGTACGAGGTTGTTGAGATCGTATGTATCTATTGCTGCAATCATCATACTCAGTCTGACATATCTTCAGACTCCTTTTTGCTTTATTATGTGGCATTTTTTGATTGGATGAGTTTGCGGTGTGCCTAACATAAACCTCGTACACATATTCCGAGGTAACTGCTTCTGTAAAGGTTACTGATGCTTCCTGGTTCTTCAGTCGGTTTTAGCTTACTTGTCTCATATTCAGCTAGCAGACTCAGCATCCTTATAATGCAGTGAGCGTCCAGTATCATTTCCAAGCAGCCTGCTGTAGTGATTTACACTTTAATCATTTTTAGGTTTTCCTTATGCAGCAAGGTCTTCAAGCTTTAGTCTTGATCATCAAGCCTCCTGATCATATACTTAGAGATTTTACAACAGAATCTAAATACTTAGGATCCTAGGCCCTAATCTATTACATGTTTTGTCTTCATCAAAATCTATACAATGTTCCTTACATATAATGTCCCTGTGGTGTGGAGAAAGCTGTAAACTTCTTACTTTCTTCCTTCATCTTAATATGGTAGAATCCAGACTTGCAATCGAAATTTGAGAATACCTTGGCACCTTTGATACAGTTGACCAGGTGTTCTCTACTCGGGATGTAATATCCATCGAACTCCAAAATATTATTAATCCCTTTGTAATTAATAACAAGTCTTGGCTTTCCTCTCTCGATTTCTCCATGATTCCTTACAAGGAATCATTAGCTGTTGTATGGAGAAACTCCTAGTGAGATCAACTTAAGGTCAAGATGTTTCTTAAGTATCTTTTACATATCCTTACGATCCTCTTGGTTCATAAGGATTGGCTTGTATCTTACGGACTCGTGTTCCTTTCCGGGTTTGACCTTTAAGGATGCTTGAGCTCATTCTTGTCCCACCATGCCAAAGGATTTTCATTGTAATTCCTTTGGATCTTCTTCTTGACATCTTCGAGTAATATTTGTTCTTCAATGGTAACCTTACTCGGTGTGTTCTCCAATAGACTTTTCGTCAATTCTGCAATTACCTCTGGAGGTACTTGTTCTTCTTCTTGTATCCTAAATAAATACAGGTTATTATCCCATCTCTTGGTGTCCTTCTGCTTCGAACCATATTGCCGATAGGATAATAATGCATCACTAAACCTTCTTTTATCCACCATTTTTGGATGTCGAAGTTTGGCTTCATCACCATGCTTGCTGCAAAAAGTAATGGGCATTTTTCGGTAGAATGTCTCTCGCAGTCTTTGGACAATAATCTTATGATCACATAAGGTTGTGAAAATAAGTCTTCTTGTCTCATTTTCCTA
Organism: Scutellaria baicalensis; assembly: GCA_005771605.1. Classification (NCBI taxonomy): domain Eukaryota; kingdom Viridiplantae; phylum Streptophyta; class Magnoliopsida; order Lamiales; family Lamiaceae; genus Scutellaria; species Scutellaria baicalensis. Next base: position 23,075,805 of record CM016722.1, on the reverse strand, counting down.
TGTAAATTGCTTGAATGTTTGTATGAAATTATTACCTAACAAAACATCTGCTCCTGTATCATGGAAATAGATTGGTGGTGTCTTTACTTTGTACCATGAGGTACCACCCGCACCTCCGATCATGATTTCCACTTATTTGATTCCTCGATTAAGAATAAGAATCCTTTTAGAGAAATCTCTTCCTACGATAGCTGGTAGATCTTCTCCAATTTCTTTAGGGAAAACCTCCTGTTTTACAGTACATATTCCAGCGCCTGAGTCGACATAGGTGGCAAAATATTTGGCCTTGTATCCATCATATATCATAGAAATGTATATGGAGAATGGACTAGTGGTCATTTGATTCTGTATCTTTTATCTGCCACTGTGAACTCCATTTCATCTTGTAATCTTTCCCAAGGTTTATGATCCTCAAAAAACTCAATCCCAAGTATCAACTGATCTGGGATCCTTCCTGCAATTCCCCTAATAGTCAACTCAATTTCACCCATCTTTAGGTTTCCTTGAAATTTTCTGACTATCGGTTGTTGGAGGTAATATAGGACATTACAAGGGAATATATTATCCCGTTGAGTAATGTCGAATACCACTTCAACTCCTCTTCATCCTTCCAGGCACTTCAGCTCTCTTTGTTTTTTGAAAACATCTGGGATTCGCTGGTTTGTACTCGGTCTTTTTTCTTCCCAATGGTTGCTGCTCATTATTCTATCTTGTTGGAAAGACATCCTCCTTGGCTCAATTCTGAGACTTTGACTCTTGTTGAAGACGGGTTGATCTTGGATTCTCATATCGATCTCCTTTATAGTTGGAGATTCAATAGGTTTCGATAGAACTACCCTGGCGAAGTCCTCAAAGATTCTTGGAACTTCAATAAATTCTTTTCTCAAGAATACATCTGAATGGTGTGTATTCGAGTAAGGTCTATTCCCTTCTTTCATCAGATCATCTCTTTTGAAATCTTGATAAAGGGTTAAGACTCTGTTGAAGTCTCGATCTCCCAGGTTGTATGCAATTCTAGGATAGACATTAAATGCCAATTTCCCTGCATACAAATTTCATGTGACTGCTTGTTGGTCCCAAATGGCAGTAGGCTTAGAGGGGGAGGGGGTGAATAAGCCTACTCATATTTCAAACTTTTCTTCTTTCCAGGAGGCTTTGGTCGGGAGTCAGTAACCTTTCGGGAGGTTACTGGTCAGAGTTATGTTGCGGAAGCTTCCTCTCCTGTGAAGACCAAATATGCAAGACATATATCTAACATAAGATGTGCATATAGAACAGTAAGCATAGATGAACACATGGATATACAGAGGTTCGAAGATGGAGTAATCCGTCTACATCCTCTCTGCCTCTTCTCAAGAGGGAACATTTGTTAAGCTAGTTGATTTACATAGCCCTATCAATAAGTATCAAGTAAGTAGCAAGCTTACACATAGCTGCTCACAGCTGCTTGCATAGTTTCCTAATTGACCCACACAGGATCCTATCCAACCTACCCAGGGTCCTCACTTTCTTTTTCAGAAAGTGGACAGCTCAGCAAGACACTATTCCTCACACTGAGCACTCCTAGACAGTCCCTTAAAAAAGGGTTTGTCTTCTTCTTCTTCTTCTTCTTCAACTGGGTACAGCAAGCTTAGGCTTCTTTTGCAGGTTGAACTATTGTAGCTTGCTGCCTGGACTATGTGACTGAGTATGCATTTCTAGGGTATGGGGTATTTGAGCTTCTCTTTCCTCTCTTCTTCTTTTCTCCCACTTTTGCTCTCTTTTTCTTCTATGTGCCTTCCCCCTCTTTTCTGAGCTCTCTTATTGCGCTTTCTTCTGTTTATGCGCTCTCTCTTCCTCGCCCATTTCTCAGTCTTCAGTCTTCTTCTATATATAGGTTAGGAAATCTGCCCATTGAAGGTAGGTAGATTTCCATCATTAGATGCGCTGCACTTCTTCTGATACACGCCAGCTTTTCGCTTTCCTCGTGTCTTCATCTGATTGGCTCCATTCCTCTTCTCTTTACCGGTAACTTTTGACTTCTTCCCATGCCTGCTTTGTAGCTTCCTCCTCACACTCACTCTGGTGCTTCCTTCTCTGGCTTGCTCCGTTAGGTGGCTTGAGGCTTCTGTAGTATGCTGCTCTGCAGTATGCTTCGGCATGATCTCTCGGGTAGCTTCCTGTCTGGTAGCTTGCTGCTTTGCAATCTGCTTCGGCAAGGTCTTTTCCAATAGCTTCCTGCAGACATCAGTATCCTAATTAGTCTACCAGATTCTTTTCACCATTCTCTGCAGTGTCCTTCCTTTGACACTTTCACTGATCTATCTTTCTTCTGCAGTAACCTTGTTGCAGTAACCTTACGAGCTAGGTTATGCGTATAGAATGAGGGTTACTTTCTTTAAGGTTTTGTCTCATCAAAACATACTTAAATGTTTCCAACACTGCTCTAAGGCATGAATCCTTGAGATTTGAGATTCGCTTGTCAAAAATTGCAAGATGAGTGGTGAATCAATTACCTCTTTGAATGTTGCTTTAATAACAACTCTTATGGCTTCGATGTGAATCCATGAGAGTGTATTTGCAATTTCTCTCTTGACTCTGCTTTTGATCTCATGTATCTCTCGGTAGGGGACCAATTGCCTCTCGATTAGATTACCAGTGAATTCCATTGGGATGACAAATTCTCCGATAGTTACTCTGTGGATGATTTTATGTTTTCTGCTACGAAATTCAATCTTATCCAATGTATTTTCCATAGCTCCAATGGTAAACTCATCATATATCTGGAGCTTTGGATCCTCTTTCATAATTCTCATTAGAGTCTTATGAGACACCGTAGTGTGGGAGAGAAATCCTGACATATCCTCTCTCACCGTTGATTGAAGAATTTCTTCTTCACTTTGATTCTGAACTGGATTCACTTCCATTATCAGAATAGATCTCTTCTTCGTAGATGCTTTCATCTGAGGGTAAATCCTCAAATTGAAACATCTGTATAAGATCTTGATAATAGACAGCTTTTTCGAGTTTAGGTGTTGCCTCGAACTGCCTAATTCCTCGTTTTTTATTTTCCGGGCAATCCGTTGAGATATGCTCTCTTGCTCCACACGTCCAGCAATTACAGTCTTTAAAACTTTCATTAGCTCTAGTGTGAGCCCGTCTGAAAGTTCTCATTCATGTGGTCCTGCTTGCACTTCCTTGATTTGAGCCTGATGAAGAGACTATATTCCTGTTTGGTGCTGGTCTTTACCCTGATTTGTAACTCCGGGCCTTTTGTTTTAACCACACTCTTCCAGGTCTCCGTGAAGACTAATGACTATTTCTCTTGTTGTTGTCACGGTGGTATGGATGGCTCCGTTGTTTCTTCCTTTTATACCTCCGTGGTTAACCTCCAACGACTGTTGGGATGTCATTTTCTTCGCAACATAACGGAACCATTTTATTGATTCCTCGCAGTCTCTTGTAGTTCTTGTAAAGTGTTGTTTGATGACACCATTTAGATAACTTAGCCTTTAAGAAAGACATTCTTCTAGCCACTGTATCTAAGTCATCTACACCCTTGTATTCCCTGATCAACATTTCTCTCCAGAGACTTGGTATCTACGCAAAGAATAATTGCGAAGCCTCTTTGTCTTCCACCTTCGACTTCCATCGGTATTCGGTGAATAACTTCATATATTCATCAATATGACAAATATCATACAACTCGAGGCTGTAGAGGGCTTGTTTGTATCTTTTTATTTTTTCTTCTTCCAGTCCCTCAAAATAGCCTATGCCGATAAAATGGATTTTGAATAATTTTGCATATTATCGACAATTCTTTTAATGACTCACCAGCTCTAACGTTGTTTTTCATTTCTGGTGCTGTCATGTCCCATGCGATTTTTACAGATCCTTCAAGACTCAACTCGAGTAGTAAGATGAATCCTTCATTTGTACGATCGAGGGTTCCTGCTGCAATCCTCATAATCGATGTCCAATCATCGATAAGGACTTCACGGTTCTTGAAATCTGGGATATCCAGATTTAGCATCAACCCATATGGATGTATCGGGTCGAGCTGAGACTTTCCATAAGGCGTATTGTAAAGATTCGACCTTTTGGAACGTGGTCGAGTTCCTGTGACAATAGGATCTCCTCCTGTGGTGAAATCCCCCACGTGTGGCATTGGTTCATCCACATAATGTGATCCAGAACTTTCTGCTACGTTGGGGTCAACTGGTGGTCTCTGCTGTTGGTCACGAGTAACCAAAGCGGATCCATCTCCTGCGTTCATCTTTAGATCCACAATTCCTAATCTCGAGAAGGATTCGGTAAGGTCATGTAGATCCTCCAGATTTATCTTTTCCAAATCCATCACTTGTTTATGATGGATTTTCCTTTGATGATGACAATAAGTTTTTCATCATCAGTCATGCGTCGTACAACTTCGGTTGGTTTCTCATCTTGGTGTAAATAGGGAACTGTCCCGAAATCTATACGTCTCCTTCCTCCGGATGAACTTGGTCTGTTCTCCAGATTTTTGACTCGTTCTTGAATATCATAAATGATTTCAAGAGTCTCCTTCTAATCTTTTATCATCGTCTCCATTTGGCTTTGGATCTGATGAACTTGTGCTGGTATGTGATTATGGTGGTTATCATAACTTTGTACCGTCTTCTGGATTTCTCTAAGATCTTCGGAAATCTTAGAGGTATCTGAAAGTATCTCCTTCCACTCGGGCACTCCATCAGACATCATGGTTTTGATGGGCAGCTTCCTGATAATTCATCAGATCAACATATAGCATCTGATTCACTGTAAGGAAACCCAGATAACATGTTGTTTGTCTATCGCACTGCCTCAAAGTTTCCTCGTCGACACTTGCGAACTCTTTTTCGGTATATTGGTCATTCCAATATGTCATCTTGTCTTGATGCTCTTAAGCATACATCGTCAAAATTTGATGATATCTCCTGTAGTGTATACATCTTGGACATTCGTCCAGATCCATAATTTCTTGAATAATTCTCCTCACCAATTGGTTAATTACATAATTTAATAAATATAAATTTAAGTTCTTAATAAACCTAGGCTCTGATACCATTTTCGGCGTTCGGATCTCGAAATTATATAGATTAGATAAAATTTGTTATAAATTGGATTTATTTAAGAGTTGGTTTGGAAATAGTAAAAAGATATTTGAAGTAGCAAAAAGTGGTGGATCTTTAGCAAAAGTGGGATGTAAATAGTCTTTCCAAACATTTAAGGCAAAATATTTTATGCAACTGGTGCATGGATCTAGGATCCATGCACCCGGGTCGACCCGCCCCACGCGCCTCTGACGCGCGTTTTTACTCGCCCCAACGCGCTCTCACGCGCCCCCACGCGCCTGGTGGGTGCGCTCAAACCTACCAAGATTCGCTCAGGCAGTCATACCCTCATGTTATGTTAGGGTTACCCTCATGTTATATTAGGGTTACTCTCATGTTATGTTAGGGTTACCCGTGTTACCCTGGTGGGCGCTCAAACCCACCAAGATTCGCTCAGGCAGTCATACCCTCATGTTATGTTAGGGTTACCCTCATGTTATGTTAGAGTTACCCTCATGTTATGTTAGTGTTACCCGTGTTACCCTCACGAGGGTAACACTAACATAACATGAAGGTAACTCTAACATAACATGAGGGTAACTCTAACATAACATGAGGGTATGATTAAGATTTTAGTTTAGTGGTTTTAAACTAAGGGTATGAAATCTGGATATGGAGTCACATTAACATAACGCGAAGGTAACCCTAACATAACGCGAAAGTAACCCTAACATAACGTGAGAGTAACTACCAAAACACGCGAAATAAGTAAAGAGGCACGGGCTGGGCGGGCCAGCCCAGCCCGCGCGCGGCCCAGTTGCACGGATCACAGATCCATGCAACTGGTGCACAGGAGACTAACTCAACATTTAATGATTTTATTAATAAGGTTATTTTTGTCTTTTACCTTTTTCATTTATCTTTAATTTAAAATTATGGGGTGTGTTTAGTAATACATGGGGTGTGCATAGTTCAACCCAATTAGATTTAACATTGTGCTATTCAAGAAATATAATAAAAGGTTAGATCAGGTTCACAGGTTATTCTTTTTATTCTTTTTTAATTTTTTAATTTTAATTTATTTTCTTTTATTTTCACTATTTTATAATACTAAAAAAAGATTACAGTATAAAAAATAATGTCTTCAATTGAAGGTAAATGTCATTTTTTACATTAAAATAACGTAAAAGATTATAATAAAATATTATGTTAAGGTTGAAAATGCTCTTAATATTATGCTCTTTGTTTGATTTTGCCGGATCAACCAATTGGTAGGATATTAGGTATTATACAAAGGGTAACAAATTTAAATTTTACACACACATATATATACATATTGTGATGAAATACTAATTTGAACTTCCTAAAAATTATACAAAAAAAATATATAAAATTTAAGCCAAATCGAACATTTTTATTCTTCAAATTTTTATTTAATTGTAGTTACTGAATTAGATGGTTTAATGACTCCATCTTCTCTATGTATAAGAGTTTTTCAATATCTTTTTATGGGATCGAGTTTATAATTTTACTATATTGAGTATTGTCCTTGTGCATCAGCTGCATGGATCTAGATCCATGCAACTGGGCACCCACGGGTTGGGTCGGGCCGGATTTGACCCAGATTCGTGCCCTTTTTTTTTTTTTAATTTATGCGGTAACTTTTATATTATACAAATATAATCTTTATATTATATGACTATAACCTTTTTGTACAAATATCATAACCTTTAAGTTAATATACTCAGATTTTTTTCAATATAAAATGTAAGATAATATAGCTGAAAACCTTTATGTTGTGATGATTTAACCTTTATGTTATGTTGATTTAACTTTTATATATAAATATCATAACCTTTATTTACTTAAAGAATAACATAAAGGTTGTGTTAATATAACATAAAGGTTAATATTATTATGCGTAAATGTTGCATTATTACAACTTAAAGGTTTACAGTGTGTTAAAACCTTAAAATTATATACTTAGAATTATTTCAATCATGTAATATAATTGAAAACTTTTATATTCTTATCATTTAACATTTATGTTATATTGATATAACATTTATATACAACTATCATAACCCTTGAAAAATATAAAAATTATATTATTATAATATAAAAGGTTTAAAAGGTAATATATATTTATCTTACTCTGTAAAATATTAAACCATCAGGATAGAAAGGTTATGCGAGTATATCATGAAGGTTATGTAAACATAATGAAAATGTTAGGTTAGGCGGGCATAACTAAAAGGATAGGCGAAATAACTAAAAGGTCATGTAGTGAAATTAGGATTTGAGCGTCATTTGGGAGTGCGTGTCAGCGCGTGGGGCGCGTTCCAGCGCGTTTTGGGCGTGAAAATCACCTTCCGGGTCATATGACCCGAATTGCATGGGTCATGACCCATGCACTTGATGTATAGAAATAATTGTATAATTTAGTGGAAATTATACAATTGTCTTGAACTTCAATTGCCATGCGAATATAATTTAGTGGAAATGTCCCACTTTAGCATATTTTCTTAAATATTTGACCAGAATAGCACAAAATTATAAGATTTGACCAATCTACCACATTCCTTATAATTTGTGACCAAAATACCACAAATTGACTTTTAGTCAAAAGACAGCACTGACATGATGGTGACTGAAGACAGTACTTTCATCTGTACCTAAAGTGGAAATAAATTTAATTTGTCGTGTGTAATAACTCTCTTTTGAGTTACTATTTACCTTTTAATTTTTGTCGTGTGTAATAAAGTGGATTTTGTTTTCCTTTGACTTACTATTTACCTTTCATTCAAATACACTTTCCATTTTGGTAGATACAATAATTTCATACGACAAAAATTTCTCCCTTCTACTAAAAATTCTCCCTTCTACTAAAAATTCTCCTAAAAATTCTTCCTTCTACTAAAAATTCTCCGAATCCACTAAAAATTTTTGCTGGAAAGTTTTATCACCCTCAGTAACAAATTAAAGAAGATTTACGTAAAAAAAACCGAGAGGTAAGTCCATTTTCTGAATCTCGAATTATTTTTTACGTGGAAAAAACATGAATTTTTCATCCTAAAGTAAAGAAAAAGTGTGTATTATATTTGTCCACGCAAAAGTCATGAAAAATCAGTGTCCACGAAATTTTTTCTAGTGCCACGAAAATTCTCACGAAAATTACTTGGCACTACACGAAAATTATGATCTATCTTAGAATTCTGCATGTTCTTTCTTCCACGAAAATTTTATAACTGCCACGAAAATTTTCACGAAAATTGTAAGGCACTCCACGAAAATTATGATCTTCAAAATTTTGGATGTTTTTTCTTCCACGAAAATGTCACGAAAATTGTAAGGCACCACACGAAAATTATTGCTCATCCACGAAAATTTGGCAGATTCTTAGTTGCATGAAGTAATTCTTGTTTCATTTTTTTTTTACAGTTGAAAGATGAGTTTGTTCTCCGTTGTGGTTTGGTTTGGTGGATATTAGGAAGGGTTAGAGTACAAAAGTGGTTCGAGACAGGTGATTCAACTTCGAAGAGTATGTTATCAAGATTTATTTGAATCAATTGACGAAGTTGTGCGTGCTGATGAGTGGTGGGGATATGTCATCCATTCCATTGTGGAGGATGAGGGTAGGGTGAAAAGAATGAAAATCAGGAACGATTCAGATCTTAGTAGCGTATTGTCTGTGATCGATGATGTTCTTGTTGTTTATGTGACACTGAAAAGTAGAAATGTGGGAGGCTTTGGTCAGAGCAGCGAGGCAGGTGGTCCTTCATTTAATGTTGGATCATCGTACGAAGAACATGTAGAGATTATTCAAATATTCCAACTGGGCTGCAAAACGATCAAGCATTCATGGCCTCATGGAGTATACCGAACCAAAATGATCCGTGGGGACAATTTGTGAGACAACCCAACGAGAATTTGCCCACTTGGGCATCATCTAGTGGTAGGGTTGATTATACAGTACAGGATTGGGGAATGGATGGCCTTGACTTAAATACGTCTCCTATAGATTGTGTCCAAGAGGAAGTGCCACAGAAACAGGATTTTCATGAACATGCATATTGTCATAGTGGATTTCACGATGGTACGCATAATAGTATTATATTTAGGAATGCAATGCATCTATTGAATATTTCTGATTTAGATTCAGCATTTTAATTGATGTGGAATTACTTGTGCAGATGTGAACAACGAACAAGATGGTGTAGGGGATGCCGATGAAGCTGGGGATAATGATTTGGAGCTAGATACTGAGGATGCATCGTTGTTGGAGCAGGAGCAAGTCCAGGAGCATGAGTCATTTATGACTTACATTGGGATGCGGACACACGATAATGTTGACGATACCTTTGAGGCACACTTTCAAGCAGGATCCAGTGATGGGGTTCCGCATACTGTTCCTGGTTCGGCCTCTGCGCCGAGTTATGCTCCGGATTGGTTTATCCCTGAGATTCCCTCCGTGGATCCATCTGTTTATTCAGAAGGTGGTGCTCACGAGATTACGACAGAAGCTCTTCACAAAGGATCTACTTTCGGCTCCAAACTGGAGTTGAAGAAAATCAGGTTGCATACCGTGTGGACCATTCCGATAAACATCATTGGTTTTTGAAGTGCGTCCAGAAAAATTGTCCCTTCGTCATGAATGCTTCTGAAAAATATGGGATTTGGCGCATATCCAAGATTGTTATCCCACATCAATGTTCGTCGGAGTTGAATAGTGATGACCCACGTCGCCCTTCTTCTACTGTGATCGGTGAGTGCTTTGTCGATGCACTACGGAAAGAGAATTGCAAACTCACTCCTCGCGACATCATTCAGGAAATGAATGTTCGTCATGGTTTACAGGTTTCTTACAAATTGGCTTTGAAGGCAAGACGACATGCCATGATTAGGGCTTATGGGGATCCAACATTGTCGTTTTCTATGCTTCCATCTTACTTGGAGGTTTTGAAGGCTGCTAATCCGGGGACATACACATCGTTAGAGACACACGATGATGGGAAATTCAAATATGTTTTCTATGCATTAGGTGCCTCCATACAGGGATTTCGAGGTTATTCAAGACCTGTCATAGTTGTAGATGGTTGTCATCTGAAGGGGCAGTATAAAGGTATTGGGTTTGTGGCTGTGACGAAAGATAGGAATGATCAGATTTTTCCTTTGGTAATTGGTATAGGTAATATTGAGAATGATGCATCCTGGAGCTGGTTCTTGACTAATGTGATAGAAGCATTTGGAGCCCCTGCCCAACTTCTTATCGTATCAGATCAACATGTGAGCATCTCGAATGCCATTGCACAAGTGTTCCCTGAGGCATCGCACGATTTATGCTGTTACCATTTACAGAAAAATTTGGCCAAGTATGGGAAGCATTTGGTTGGCCTCTTCAATAGGGCCGCATATTGTTATCATCCGTCGGAGTTCGATAAGTACGTCACTTATTAATACCATGAGATTCCTTAAATGTGTTTATTATGGTCTGATTTTAATATTCTCATGATGAATCTTTTATAATGTTTAGGTATATGAACACACTGGTGAAATCCCAAATTACTGGTGCTCTTAATGCTTTGAAAGGTGTTGGTGAATACAGATGGTCTCGTGTCAAGTGCCCTGTTCGTAGGTTTAACTTCATGACGTCTAATGTTGCTGAGTCGTGGAATGGGAGGTTAGTTTGGGCTAGAAAGCTACCCGTCTGTTCATTTCTGGAGTGTGCTAGACGCATTACAGAAAAGTGGTTCTATGAACAATGAACCGCCGCAAACGAGCGAGATAACACACTGACGAAGGCCGTCCATGAGAGATTGCAGGATGCAATGAAAGAAAGACGTTCTATGCAGGTTAATAAGCTTGGACGGTTCAAGTTCAAGATCACCACTGATAATAAGAATTTCACAGTCGACCTGTCAGACCGTTCATGCACTTGCCAGGTTTTCCAGCTTGACTTGATTCCATGCTCGCATGCATGTGCAGCGATCAGGTAAGGCTCTGTATTCTAAATTAATTACTTGAGATACGATCTTACACTTCATTATTGTTTTCTAATGCAGCTATACGAAAGAGCCCGTCACGAGATACGTGCATGAGTGTTACTGGACCCATTCATAGGTATGTGGGAAGGTGAGGTACTCCCTGTGCCTGACCCAGCGGATTGGGTTATCTCCGACGAGACACGGGCATTTGTCTGTCTACCTCCTGATAAACCAAAGCAAGCTGGACGACCAAAGGGAAAACGGATTCCTTCTTTTGTCGAGACTTCTAGATCCAGACACGGTTCTATCCCGTCCGGTCATCCAACCGACCAGAACACTGAAACTGCTCAGCCCGGTGGAATAAGACAAAGGAAAAAGAAGAGATGCTCTATTTGTGGCTCAGAAAGTCACACGAAGAGAAAGTGCCCGATATACATCGAAGGTCAACGCTTTGTTGAAGACGAGGAGTAACTCATGTAAATATGGGATGTGTAAAATAAAATTGTGTTTATAAAATAAAATTGTGTTTATAAAATAAAATGTGTATTTTCGAATGTCGGGACATGTAACAGTAGACGTTTATCTAGTGATGAAATACACACAAAAGACTAAGACAAATCATCATCCTGTATGGTGCTCTCATCTAAAGAAAATCTATACATCTGAACTGCCACCAATCGTCTAACAGCATAAACGCCTTCAGACATCTCTGGCCGAGGAAACACCTCCGTCATCAAGCTCTCGACCGACTTCAGTACGAAGATGCCACAACTCGTCGGATCGTCCTGCACGTAACATATGTTCGTCGGGATACTCTGACATCGAAACTCCGGTGGACTATACGAAGCCCGGTCTATCGCTTCGTGCCAGCTTGAGTGGTCCAGAAGTCGAGGTAAAATCCGCCGAATGGGCAATGTCTGCCGGACTCGAAGCGCCATGACATCATCGTTCCATGTGTGTCTGACGCTGTCCATGAGTGTAAGTGATATATCATTCAAGTCAATAATGGCAGCCACCCAGTGTTCATCCAGATTGAGCACGGTGAACAACTGCACGATTTTAAAACAAATATCCAAATGAGTATTGCTACTATATATACGCTACGACATTTAAAATGACATTGACAAACCTGATGAAAGAGATTCCACGGCTTCTGCTTTGTCCACTTGTTTGCAATACCATGGACGTACGGCATCAAACGATCGAGTTCAACGGGATCGAAGTCCTCACGATCATCCCCTGGATAAAAGGTGTTCGGTGGATCGGCGATATGCTTCTTCTTCCAAATGTCCTTGCATATCTCCTGATCATATACCGAAAATTATAATTAGATATATTCAATCGCCGCAAACAAAGAACAATATTTTCTATAACACCAAACTTACATTGAATTGTACTGACAATACTTGGCCGAATCTGAACACCTGCTCTGTGATCTGAAGTCCTAGGAAGCGGGGTATGGATTGTACGATTCCAAGGTAGGCCTCGATCGCCTAAAAGCAAATGTGACATTTGATGAGGCTAAGATAAATGATCATATAACAAATTCAAATACATAGAGTGGATGAAGACACATACCATGATATCCAACCATCCATGGGGGTCAATCACAGGTTCGAAGAACTCGGGGCCGACTGCATACCCGATCCCCATGTTACGCCTACATACAAAGTAATAGATAATTAAGTCCAATCATACAGGTAACCCAAATGGAGAAATGATATAAAATAACACACAAAAGAAACTTACTTATCAGCATGTTCTCCGAGCTGCATCCACAACTCGAAGTCATCCCAGCCACTCAGATCTCGACGCTTGGGCCTGCCTCCGCTCCTATACGGACTCTTACGATACTGGGAAGGCTCCCTCCTCCGGACATGCCGGACTCCCTTGGCCGTATCCCGAATATCCCGATCAGAATGAGGCTGTGGAGGTGGAGCAGGTGGAGCCTGTGGAGACGGAGACACGGGCTCCTCAACGATGTAACTGGTACCGGCATTACAAATGTCCGGTGTATGGTAGCCGCGGCTTGACTGGTCCTGAGCCTCTCGCGTATATGGAGCGTACGGCACAAGGGGCATGGGGTCAAAACCTCCTGCGGCAGGCTGCTCTGAAGGCGCATCTGCCGCCCAACCCTCCCACTGCCGGCCTGCTTCGTGCTCATACTGTGGACGTGGGCCATCTCCAAAGAATCCCCGCAGCTGCTCCACGATCATGTCTGGAATGCCAGACTCCAGACGATAGAACCTCTCGTCCAAATGATCCAGACGGTTCCCGAGATGATCAATCTTGCCGCCGAGAAATGTCTGTATCTGGTCGAAGCGGCTGTCGATGAGCATGGACAACCTTGAGAAGAGATCCGTAGGGGGTGCGTCGTCATGTACCGGATCGGGTGCATACTGGGGGCTGTGATGCGTCGGCTCTGGCCTCTCGTAACCCCTTGGCTGAAAATGCTCCTCAGCCATGGGTGCGCCCGTATGTTGTGCCTCTGCTCTCGGTGCCTCATCCGATGATGAAGAAGAAACAACACGGGCTCATCTACGTGGCCTCGAAGGACGCACAACGGGATCATGGGCAGGGGATGAGTCAACTGGAACAGGAGCTGCATGAGACCTCCTTGTGTGTCTAGTAGGGACGGGGTCAACAGGAGCTTGGGCTGGACGATCATTTGGACGCCTCGAAGGTCCAACAGAAACGCCCCAAGTCTTCCGTCCACGAGTCTCCCCAACTGGTTGCACACCCTTGAAGAGGTCATCACCCACGTACGCCCAAAATGGATGGGCCATCTCAGAAGGAGTCGGCTCGAGCGTCTCCAAACAAGGTATCTACCACGCATGTGAAATATTAATAAACAAATATAGTCTATAAATTATTCATCATACTATAAATTATTCATCATAATCAAATGTGTTGATCAAAGACTCACCTGAGCCGCTAGTGTTTTGGAAACGTCTGTTGTGGACTTCATGGTGGACCATCTAAGGCACCGAGGAAACTGGTGCCCAGTATCCAGGCGACGACCAGCAAACGTCCCCGTACAAGGTATCGCCTCGTACGCCCATATCTGCATTTGGTGAATACACGAAAATTATAATTACAGAGTTACGAGAAAAATATATATTCACAAAAAGATATCTATTTTTAACTCACCAGTAAGGCAACGGAAAATCCGTAGAAGTGATAGGTGTAAATCTTGCTCCGTCTTTGCTGTGGAATAGACTCAGGTAAATTGCCCATTGTACGCAGCAGGTTCAGGTACGAGAATTTCCCCCATGGAAAGCTCTCCCAAGCCTCAGTCTGGTCGATGAGGCTCCATACCCAGGATGGGACACTCGTCTTCAGTATGTCCACTCCAAGCACGATAGAATAAAGAATGAGAATCTTGGCCACATTCAAGTTGTCTACACGGCTGCCACGGAACTCCCCACTCAGAAATCTAGCTCGAAGCTCTGAAATGGTGATACTCCCAACACCAGATGGCACTACTCGAAAGTACAACCCGTCTGGAGATAAATCATGAACCCCAGATGGGTTGAAGTGGGAGTCTCCAAACCTCAACCCCGTCACAAGAAAAAACTCTTGTCTCCCAAACCTACAAAACCTATCTGGTCCAATAAGAAACCAGCATTCGCCTTCCGGTGCATCCGTCCGTCGCACCTGCTGACTCATCAAATAATGAAGAAACGCCTTACACGTCTCTGTATCCGTTTGCCACCGTAAGAAGTGACCAAAACATGTGTCCATGAAATCATGGACACAGTCTCCATCCACCTCCGATAGCTCTCTCCCTATCTCACGAATAATAGGAAGTCACGTATATCCATTGATATACGTGAACTACCGCTGACAACCCGGTCGGATCCACTCCCACTCGCCCTATATTGAATGAAAATATATGCCAGGTAAAGAATTTGGTATATTGTCGTGACATAGTGGAGAAACATAAAATTTACACATTTATGTGAGTGACATGCATTATTGTGACATACACAGTTTCAAATTTCATGGGATTTTCGTGGCATTTTCGTGAGATTTTCGTGGGTGGATGAATTTTCGTGGCATACTCGTGACATTTTCGTGGCATACTAGTGGTCTAATCGTGGCATAAACGTGGCATTTTCGTGAGATTTTCGTGGCATACATGCATTTTCGTGGCATTTTCGTGACATTTTCGTGGCATACTAGTGGCCTAATCGTGGCATAAACGTGGCATTTTCGTGAGATTTTCGTGGCATACATGCATTTTCGTGGCATTTTCGTGAAATTTTCGTGGCATACTAGTGGCATAATCGTGGCATAAACATGGCATTTTCGTGAGATTTTCGTGGCATTTTCGTGGCATAAACGTGGCATATACGTGGCATTTTCATGAGATTTTCGTGGGTGGATGAATTTTCGTGGGTGTATGAATTTTCGTGGGGGGATGAATTTTCGTGGGTGTATGAATTTTCGTGGGTGGATGAACACAGAAACACAGTTTTACTCAACCTAATCTCAGGAACTATATCCTTAAGTCTAAGCACATATATATCGAATAACATATAATCTAAGCATTTCATGTCTACTTAACAGTTTGAAATCACAGAAATCACATACATTCAACCCAAAAAACAGAGAAAAATAAATTTCATTCACATGTTCAACGAAAATGGAGAGGGGGGAGGTTTACTAACCTCCATTTCTCTGTCTGAAATTTGCACAGCCGATTGAAGATGATGAATAGCCACGAAATGTCGACTCCAAACCAATCCGACAAAAATCTGGGATTTTCTTTACTTTTCGTGGGTTTTTTTCTGCCTTTTCGTGAGATTTTTTACTACCTTTTCGTAAGTGTGTTTATGAATTTACTGGATTTTCATATTAGTTTATTATCTTTTTACTGCCCCAATAAAAAGTGCATTTACTGCGCCAATGAATGCCCAATAATGACTGACACCAACCCACTTTTTCAGTTTTTTGAATTTACTTTTCACAGGGAACCGCCTTTTTGAATAGTCAAATGTGGTATTTTGGGCAAAAATTATAACAAATGTGTTATTTTGGTCAAACCCTAAAATAGTGTGGTATTTTGAGCCCACATTTAATCAAATGTGTTAATTTGGGTCTGGTCCTCATATAATTTAATAGGTTCATGTGATACTTATTTAAATTGAGAAATTTCTTTTTTTTTTTTGTCTCTTTTTTAAGAGGAATAGAGTCTTTCCCTCTTTATACACTGGAGTGCGACATTAGTGTGGTCAATAATCCTTTTATTTTTACAAAAACTCACCTGACACCGTTTCACGAATAGTTTTTGTGAGACGATCTTTATTATGCATTAATTAAATTAATATCCACAAATTTTTATATGAATTACTAAGTATGAGTTATAGGTTAACCAGTCTCACGAAAAAAGATTCATGAGACGGTCTCACACAAGACCCACTCATTTATTTTTGTTCTTTTTTAAGTGATGGAATTTAAAAATTAGACAAAATAATTAATTTTATTTCTGTCAATTGTTCTTGGAAATTGGGGTCTAAAACATAACAAATGTCCCCTACAAATTATATATTTTAAAAGTATTCTGATGATAAAAACAATTGCATATCATATTGAAATGGATTTTTGGGAGCAAAATTTTAAAAAGAAAAAAAAGTTTTTCCAATACGATTTTAGTGAAAGTAAGTCTGAAATTCTATGTTTAAAAATGAAAAGAAGAAATCGTATATTAAAAGAAAAAATATGAAAAGAAAATAGCATTTTCAAATGGGTCCCAACTAACTACCAAGCCTCTTTTTTGACTCTGATTTACCTAAAAGATGCTACAATGTTTATGAACAACATTTAATATGTAGTACCATGTTGTGGACATATAATCGTTGTATTTTTTAATTATACGAAAAATAAAATTAATATAATGGTTAACAGGTCAGCAGTAACAGTAGTGAATTTAATTCAATGAAGTGTATTTAAATATGAGTTAATCTTATATGTGAGATCGTTTCAACCTACACTTCATAATTTATGTATAAATTTATAGAAATTAATTGGATTAGTGGGTAAAATAAAATTCTCCTCACGAAAATTATTTATAAAATCGTATCACAAAAATATTATGAGTGACACTTATGTGATACCTGAAGAGTATATATCTAATGCGTATTCACTGAAACTAAAGTAATATCTTATCGAAAGTAATATCGGTATACATGTGGTACGAGTATATATCTAATACATATAAATTTTTGCAAAATATTATTTATAAGATTGTCTCAAATTTTATGATCATCATATAAAAAAACACAAAAACTTTTATGCATCAGGTGCATGGATCCTAGATCCATGCACCCGACCCGACCCGCGCGTGTACGCGCTTCCACGCGCGTCTGACGCGCCTGGGCAGATGCGCACCTTTAGGTTACGTTAAGGATACCTTTCAGTTATGTTAAGGATACCTTTAAGTTATGGTAAGGATGCCTTTCAGGGATACATTTCAGTTATGTTAAGGATACCTTTAAGTTATGGTAAGGATACCTTTTAGTTATATTAAGAATACCTTTGAAATCCTGATTCCAGGTTACATGTCATGTTATGTTAAGAATACTTTTTAGTTATGTTAAGCATACCTTTAGGTTATGTTAAGGATACCTTTAGTTATGTTAAGAATACATTTGGTTATATTAAGCATACCTTTCAGTTATGTTAAGAATACCTTTAAGTGATGTTAAGGATACCTTTGAAATCGTGATTCCAGGTTACATACCATGTTATGTTAAGAATACCTTTTAGTTATGTTAAGCATACCTTTAGGCTATGTTAAGGATACCTTTAATTATTTTAAGAATACCTTTTGATTATATTAAACATACTTTTAGGTATATTAAGGATACCTTTAGGTTATGTTAAGAATACTTTTATGTTATGTTAGAGATACCTTTGTGTACAAAATGTGTAACACAACTACCTTATGGATAAGGTATCTCTAACATAACATAAAAGTATCCTTAACATAACATAAATGTATGCCTGACCTAAATTAAATGTATGAAATTTGGGCACAAAGGTATCCTTAACATAACCTAAAGGTATCTCTATACATTACCTAAAGGTATTCTTAACATAACCTAAAGGTATGTCTAACTTAACGTAAAGGTATGAAATCTGGGCATAATGGTATCATTAAGGTAATCTAAAGGTATTCTTACGCATTACATAAAGGTATTCTTACGCATAACTAAAAGTCATGACTAAAATTGAAAAAAAAACAAGCACGAAAAAAAAAAAAAGAAGCGGGTCGGATTACCCGAATCCGATCCGGATGCATGGATCTGATGCACAAGAGACTTACTCATAAAAAAATAGGTAAAGAAAAAAAGAAAAGCTCAAACGGTACCACGTCTTAGCCACTCAAATTACTACGACATTAACACACAAACTGTGTGAGAGAGAGTTTGTGTGTGAGAGAGAGAGGCGGATAGCTATGATGAGCCTGGGCGCACCACCGATAAGCGCCGCCTTATCCTCCGTGTACTTTCTCCGCCGCCGCGTTGACATCCTCTCCTCCGCTCCCCGTCTCTTCCCCCCTACTCTTTCCACTCGCATTCTTATCAATCCCTGTAGTTTCCGCCGCCCAATTGCCCCCGTGCTCTCCGCCGCCGCGGCTGGAATCGATAGTGCCGTGCTGCAGGACGCCGGAGCCACCGCTTTGGTCGTCGGTGGCGCTTACGCTCTAGTCTCCACTTTCGATAATCTCACCGGCCGCAACATCATCGAACAGGTATCTCCTACCTCTCTCTCACTTGTGTATTCACATGCATGTTGCGTGACCGCGAGTGTATAAATTACTCTGTGCGTGTGTGTGTGTGTGAGAGAGAGAGAGAGGTTCATTCAATCCAGATCGGGAAAAAAAGCATTTCGATGTTTAGAAAGTTAGAAATGATTGGTTGCAGCAGTGATGGCTCAGCAAATCACTCCATTTTTAGATATAAATTTCTACCACATTCGATTCCACTATTTGCTCTGTTTTCTTTGCCCCCTTTCTTCGATAGGCTCTAGGTTGCATAGGATATGAATTACTTAATTCATTCTTGTTCTATTCAAATCATGATTTACTGTATGCATGTTTTTCTACTTTTTTTTTTAGGAATTATTTTAGACGTGTTTGAGTAAACAACAAAAGTTTCTGGGTTTTTTCATTGAGTTTAGTGTTTGATTTCAGTCTTTTTCATATCCCACTTTAGAGGGATATGAACTCTAATTTTTCCACATTGGCCTTCCAAGAAATTTCAAATTTTCGAGATAAATATAAGCTTCGAATCAATCAATTATCGAAGCTCTGAAAACTTGATGAGTCTGAAAAAAACACATGTTTGATGAATAACATTGTTTCTTTACATATTATATCACTAGGTCTACTAAGGGTCAAGAGGAATTAATTACTAAATATAGGATGAACTCAATTTCATATCAACATCAATGCATTTTGTGTAAGATCTTTAAACCAATATATTTTTCAGAATTGTTTCGGTTTTCTTTGCTCTACTCTTCTTGTGACTAGTGTGCTTGCCAACTTTTCCTATCAGAATTTGAGCCGGAAATTGGTACACATTTTATCAGGATTGCTATTTTTGGCATCGTGGCCAATCTTCAGGTATTGGCTGTATCGTTGAAACAATTTGCGCTCAGTGTGTTCTCTTGTTTGAACATTTTTTGATGATTTTTGCTCTTAGATTAGCAAATCAATTGGGGCTCGTTACTTTGCCTCCGTTGTGCCCACCTTAAATTGCCTAAGGCTTTTGGTAAATGGTCTTTCCTTGATTACGGATGAAGGGCTCATTAAGTCAGTTAGTCGACAAGGAAAGCCCGAGTAAGCTTCATTGTGATCTTCTTGCGGTTTCTTGTTATTAGCAATGGAATGTCATAAGTAATTGGGATTATTCTTACAGGGAATTACTTAGAGGTCCCCTTTTTTATGTTCTTGTGTTGATTTTCTGTGCTATTGTCTTTTGGCGAGACTCCCCTGTTGGCATGATCTCGTTGGCCATGATGTGTGGTGGCGATGGTAAGACCTCTGCCTTACGGTTTTCTTTTTCCGGAATCTTCTAGAAACCTTATCTTGCTCCTGAGCTGTAGGCATTGCTGATATCATGGGAAGAAGATTTGGTTCCATAAAAATTCCTTATAATCCAGAGAAGAGTTGGGCTGGTAGCATTGCTATGTTTCTATTCGGTTTCTTGGTTTCTATTAGGTGTGTGTTATAAGATTCTTGAAATCATTCATATTTTGTCTACTATAGTTTAGTATATATGCTCACTTTTTATGCGGTGAATACAGCATGCTCTATTACTTCGCGGTCTTTGGATACATTCAACTCGATTGGATGAAAACCGTACAAAGGGTTGCTTTGGTGTCATTAGTGGCAACGTTTGTAGAGTCTCTCCCAACCAATGGAATCGTCGATGATAACATCTCCGTTCCTCTGGCAAGCATGGTAACTTCCTTTTTGATTTTTGGTGAATAGCATAATGTAAACGAGTTGTGTCGCGGTACCAATATGTTACAAAAGAAACTATATATATTCTTGAACATGGTCAAGTATATTTTGAGGTGTGTCTCCATATTATTTTTCTTCACCTGTACTAAAAATTGCACAGTTTTGGCTCTCAAGAAACTGAAGATGGTTTTTTTTCTTTATCTAGTGAGTTTCTATCTTGTACATTACTATGACAAATACATGAGCTTTTATCTATGTTGGTGCATATATAGCCCAGATTAGATGTACCCTACTTTGGTACGAGGTTTTACTCGAGTTGGTAACTCTTCTGAGACCATTTTAGGTTTCAGTTTGTTCAATGTCATATGGATATTTGTCCCTGTCATGGCCCACATGAGACAAAACTCACATGTTAGGTGACATGTGGGACATACACAATAGTATGTGTGAATTACATCAATTAGTGTGGGCTCCACTTGACAACTAATCAATTTATAAGTGCTAATAAGTGAAAAACATATACTTCTATACTTATGTGTTAACGTTGTGCACGGTTGACTGTGTCTCGATATACGACTATGTACAACACATATGATGTTTTGTTGTCGCATATGGTCAACCATGTTTTAGGATACGACTGTACTTAAGAAAAAAAAGACACATATTTATAGATTGTTGTTGCGCACGATCGAGTTTATTCCGAAACACAATTTTGTCGGCGCACGTGAGATTGAGTCACTTGAGTTTTTACTAGGGTTTGATTCGATCGCAAGTAAGATTGAGTCACCTGAGTTTTTACTAGGGTTTGATTCAATATTTATTAAGAGTTGGCCTCTGGTTGATGGTTGGATTCATTTGTCTTTAACTCTAGCCCTATTTTTTTTTTCTTAGTTTAAACTACAAAAATATCAAATTTGAAAAATGAAGAAGACTAAACAAAGAACATTAAAATAAAATTTAAGAACTTTTTAATTTACAAAACCTAAATATATTTTTAATCACACAACAAAAAAATTTTGATTTGCATTTAATATTTTTAGTTTTTTTACACTAGCTTATTGATGATGATATGAGGACATGGTTTTATTGTTGATTATTGGTTCATTACTTGTTATTGGAATGATAACTTCAAATTCTTACGTCAACTTGATTAATTCATTTATGTATATGTTCCTGTCTTTAAATTCTATTGATAAGCAATTTATGGTCTATGAATTTGATAAAAATATATATATAATTTTTTATATTTTATATTGAGTTTTTACATTTGATATTAAAAAAATTAAGTCCTTTCTTTCTTTCTTTCTTTCTTTCTTTCTTTTTTTATAGGAAAACTCGATTCAATTAAAAACATTGTTTGGTACAACTGCAATCTAGATTTCTATTTGTTCTCGTAAGTAGCCCAATTTCGTAAGCCCATATCTGATGGACTTCATTAAATACTAGACTTTATCATGGCCCAATTCGAGTTGGATTATGGCCCAACAAGATTTGTCCAGTAAAATATGCAGTATGTTACGAAGGAAAATACTAAAATGTTCATGGTTAACAGTTCTTAATATGTCCATCGTTGACGTGTAATGATTTCATCCTCATTACATGGAAAATAAAATTAATTATTATATTGGATATCTAACACGTCATTGGTGAATACATATATGTGGATATGGTAGTAGGACTGATGTTAAAGAGTTTGAAAGCAAATTTATACAAAACTATATATATATATATATATATATATCAATCATGCTACCTACACACAATGGACATTTTAATATGTGTCCACCACTTATGTGTAGATATCTAGTATATCAATTAATTTTTCACTTTTTGTATAAGAGGATGAGATTATTAAGAGCATATTAAGAGCACATTTCCTATATATACATCCACTTTTAGAGAGAGATTTGTGTTCACAAATTTGGATACAATACTATTAATATTTGCCTGATTTAATGGCATTAATTGATTTTAACGTGACTAGATTAAACTTTCCAGATAATTTCAGGCTGCAGTTTAATTAATTAAGTCGCCATGACCTAATTATAGAAAAGTGAGCTCCAATAATTTACTAAATACTGGTACATTATATTGTGGTCCATCAATCATTTATTGATTTTATTTTTATGATCACTTTCTACTCTTTAGGAAATAGCCTTCTTTTTCTCACATTAACTAGTCTTTATAGTTTACGTTTATTGTTTATCTTAATTACAATTATGCACAAGAAAATCTCATGACAAAACTGTCAATCTTGTCATAATTCACAAGATTTTAAAGCACCAACTTTCACCAACTTTAACATCATCCTTTTTTCTACATACATTATACTCTCCCTTTCACTATGGTGAGATTTATATACTAACTATTTTTGTTCATCTCATAAAAATATGACTGTTACTATATTAATATGATTTTTAATTTGTAATTCTATATATGCCCTTAATTAAATATATAGCAACCATTTTTCTAATTCCCTATTTACTTGTTTAAAATAAATGTTTCATCAAATGTTAAAACTAATGAAATATAGAGTTTGTAGATCTCATGTGCCAGGTGCACATGCAATTCGGGTCAGGTTCGGGTCGATCCAGATCCGCGCACTCTTTCTTTTTGGTTCTTTTTTTAATTTTATTTTTTCGATTCAGGCTGTTATATGAGTGTGATATTTATGTTATATAAGTCTATCTTAAACGAAGAGAGTAATTTTTAAACCAAATTATCAGCAATTTTACACAACAATATCGAAATTTGATATGAAATATTCCACCCAAATGGTAAAAGATTCACAAGTTGATGAAAATTGTAGATTAATGAGAAAATTCCTCACTCTTTAATAATTGCACACCCCACTTATTATTATTTTTGTAAAGAAAAGGCCACCATGAATTTATCAATTCTTGAGCCCCAAAATTGTTAATTATCCACTACAATATGGAATCTACACATAATAAATTTGTTTGATGGCTCATATAGTATTTTTCATCACATAATAAATGCTTTATGGGTCAACTTGTCATGATGAAAAAGAATATGACTCTTTGCAATACTAATATTCTTCTCTTTGTTTCTTTTCCAATGTTCATTAGAGTTGACATCTAAAATGGCTCACATATTTAAATTAGTAAATTGTACACATTATGCAATGTTCTATACAAGGTTAAATACAGCGAAACCTTTATAAATGAATAGCCTTGGGACTAGAAAAAAATATTCATTTAGTGAAATTATTTATTTATTCATTTATCGAATTTTGCTATCATGGTTTGGAGATTTGATGTAACAGAAAAAACAATTGCTAATTGTTTCCGACATTGCAAGATACGATCGGAAGAAATTGATGTTCCTGAAGAAAAAGTTGATCAGTTAGAAGAAGATACAATTCAAGGATTAACAAATATCTTTTCTAATTTGCACTACAGACATGTGATGGACGTCGAACATCTTTTGAACTATCCTAACAAGAATGATGCAGTTATGGAATGAAGAAATTATTGAGTCACTAAATGATGAAAATGATCCAAAACCAGATGATAGTGGTGTCACACCAAATGTGTCATCGAAAGAAGCCTTACAAGTTGTAATCACCCTACGAAACTACTTGCTACAACATGAGCAAAAAATTCCAGAAGTTTTGTTTGCACTAGAAAAAGTTAAGGATGTAATGCATTTTGGTGGAAGAAAAAAGCAAACAACATTAGATGATTTGTTTGTTAAGAAATGATCTTTTGTATTTGTTTATTGAAACACATATTTTTTAAGGTATTTATACATATATATATATATATCTTATGTATTTTAATGATTATTCATTTATATTTACATAGGGCCTTTAAGAATTCACAAAAAATATTCATTAATACATTTAGCGAGATTCTTCATTTACCTCATTGGCCCAAGTCGGGATCGAAGAAAATTATTCATTTGTCGAGGTTATTCGTTTATCGAACATTCATTTATCGAGGTTTCACTGTAATGATTAAATGGAGACAATAGAGTATGGTAAAAAAAAATTAAAAATTCCACGAGTAAAGTGCCAAATAAATATTCCATCTTTCCACCCTTGGATATTGGTTTCATTCAAAAATAAAAGAAATAATTAATGCTTTTGAAATCTATATATATACTAAATGAATAACCAAGAGTGACACATGTCATTTTCTGGTTAATATATAATTATATTTATTAAATATTTGTAATTTATTATAATATATAGAGCATTTAATGAAATATTAATAATTGAACAAAATACTAATAATTATGATTGATAATAAATTTTAAAATTATGAACTTTCACGTAAATTGTTTAATTACAGTTGATATTTGCAATTATATTAAATGATAATCTATCTATTTATATCTATACTAAAAGAATAACCAAGAGTGACACGTGTCACTTTATGGTTAATCCTATTTAATTATAATTTAATTTTTAATTAATTTATTAAATATTTATAATTTATTATGATATATAGGGAAATTAATGAAATACTAATAATTGAACAAAATACTAATAATTATGATTGATAATAAAATTGTAAATTATGAACTTTCAGGTAAATTGTTTAATTAAAGTTGATCTTTGCAATTACATTAAATGATAATTAAAAAAATTCGTACAATTAAATTTAAGTTACATACTAATTAAATTAAGAAATAATGATAAATAATAATAATGAAATTTATTATAAATAATAATTTTCAAATCTATCTTTCATGTATACTAAATGAATAACCACTAGGTGACACATGTCACTCTATGGTTATTTCAATTTTTCATTCAATTTTTTAAATTTTATATATATATATATATATATATCTTTAATTAATAATCTAGTTCAATTAATTCTTTTAATGATAATTGTTAGCTAGTAATGTGTAACCTATGAGTTCACCTAATTCCCTTAATGGTATGATGAGATCTTCATTTTAATGTTCGCTAAATTTTAATGTTTAATTTAATTCAAAAAGTTAGGACAAATGTATATAGTAAAATTATATGTAAATAAATATAATCATTATAAATTGCAAGAAAATTAAATCATGCATATAATATATAAGAATATTATATATATTTACTTTTTAGGTAATGTGAGTATATAAATATAGTTTTAAGAAAAATAACATCAGTAAATTTATGAGAAAATTATTGGTTGCTAACTAATATATTTTGATGAAAATATATGTTAGTATTAATATACATATATTGAATAGTAATAGAAACTGAGATGTTAATTTATGTTAATCCAAATTAATAAAAAATACTAAATATATATATATATATATATATATATATTGTATTTTATATATTTTAATTATGTTTTAATTTTAATTGACGATACAAATATTTTTTAAGTCATGTGTGAATATGAAAATAATTTTCGATAATTAACATTTTTGATCTAACATGTGTATTCAATACATTATTATTATTTTTTCAAAATATATTACATTTTTATATTAGCTTTTTAATAATATTACTTTTAACAAATCCCGTGTGATACAAGGGATATATACTAGTATTCATTATTTCACCAAAGGCTCATAATTACAATTCAATTAAGCATAATGACGTCAGCATCAATTTGAAATTTATCATCATTATATACACATTAAATAGGCATAATTTTAATGGGATTATATCCACATGAAAAGCATGATTCTTGAAACATGTACATCAATTAATATTAATTGAGGTGATATTCAATGGGTGCTTTTTCATGGGACATTGAAAAAGGCCTTAAATTAATAAATGTCAAGATACTTTAACGAGGATGACAAACTTTTCCAATGCATTTATTTTTCCATTTAAAGTAACACTTTTTATGGGTTTAATTGATCAAATCCTCAAGAGTCACATAATCCTCCTATTAGTATACAATGTAATCGAGTCTGGATCTTCAATTATATTTGATGTTACATCTCGTGTTACATAATACTACCTCCGTCCCAAAATAAATGACGTTTTAGCCTTCTGCACATATATTAAGAAATGTGATAAAAAGTCCAATCTACCCCTATTTAAATTTAATTAATGAGGAGTTTTTATCTCTTTAACACATTTAATTTGAGATGAGTAAATAGGGGCATATTTGGTATATTGCATGTAAATATGCTTTGGAATACGAAAACGATAATTATTTTGGGACAAATTTTAGTTGCTAGAACGTCATTTATTTTGGGACGGAGGTAGTAATTAATACACGCCACATATTAATTAGTGATGTCATTAAATACACGTGGCGTGTGGTGATTAATTTGTAATAGGAGATGTAACATCAAATATAACAGAAAATCTTATTCCAATGTAATCACAACATTTAAATTGGGTTTTTCTTCTTCTCCATATTATAGAAATAGGTGGTTTATATTGAATCTTCAATACTACATGACATATGAATTAAAAATACTTGTATAAGTGATTATAAATTAATAAAAATATGTTGTTTCAAGTTGTTTTAAAGAGATTATACAAGCATTTAACATATAATTATGCATATAAAATGACATTTAATATATTAGATATACAGAAAGTAATCAGTTTATAAAAATCAATTCAGTAAAGAGTTAAAATTTTGAAATTTTGATCAACTCTTTTTGATAATCATGAAGCACGATAACTTGAAACAACGTTTATTTTGAAATAAAAGAATAAAAATACGTAAATGACACATATCACAATTTATTCTGATGTGAGCCCTTGGATTCTGAATTAACACACAGTTTTTTGAAACTGGCGCGCAACTAACATTCTTATTGACCATTAAAAATATCCACTTAAAATGCAAGACTCGTGTTTATAAACAAATAATTTATTAATATTAGTTTCTTGTAAAAAGTGATTAATGTAGAAGGTGTATACACCTTAGAGAATGTTCTCCCAACTCCAACCCTCTACATTAACGAAATTACATATCAACCCCATTACAAAATCAATATTTATACTATTGATTAGATGATTTTTATTTCAACAATATATCACACAAATTGTATTTATTTCAACGTCTATTAAAATGTCATATTTATAGTGGTAGGATAAGAGGCAATTCTATGAATTTCAATAACTTAACAATTGAGTTTATTTTGTAACATATCACAAGTAAACATACATATAAACACTGCAAAATATTTTTTTTAATAATATTTAAACACAAATACTCATATGCAACCATCTCACATGCCACGGCACTCGTGCACGGTCGACCGTGTCCCAGGACACGACCGTGCGCGACTGTAGTGTATAAGTATGTTTTTTTCAATAATAAGTATGTAATTTTTCACTATAAGTATGTGATTTTTTTTTCTCGCCCACGACCGTGTCCTAGGACAGACCGTGCCTCGTGTGAAAATTAAGAGAAATATGTGGCGCACAGTCAAGTCTCAGGACACGGTCGAGATAAGTATGTGATTTTTGTCTATAAGTATTTTTTTTAGTGCTATAAGTATATGTTTCGGCGCACGGTCGACCGTGTCCTGGGACACGACCGTGCGTCAATGTCGTCGCACATGAGACGATCTCACATGAGTGCAACTCATATTTAAACAAGGATAATACTCTTCGTAAAAATTCAAATAGACATATCAAATGTTGTGGTTAAGATATTGACCTACTTCTCCAAATGAATCACGCCAAAATATTCTTGTTAGTTAAAGTTGTACAAGATTTTGAGTTATTCAAGATGAGCAAATTACAAGTTGTATTTAATAATCATTCATTCATATTGGATTTGGTGATGCGAACCATTAGTCATTTTTAAAGACGATACCTACATAATTCTAATCATGATTTAATTTGGCTAATGATTTAAGAATGTGTTGTCTTGTTTGATCAGTGATTTAGTGTTCAACCCAAAAAGGAAAATAAATTGTTTATTGATTTTGAATTTAATCTTTATTCCAAATACAACCCTTTGAATTTTGTTATTTTCTAAACATTAATACAAAAAAAATATTAACATAGTATATTATATTAGGTGATATGATATTTTAATTAAACAGGTGGAAGTCTTTGCAATTCTCCCCATTTTTCACTTCCCATCTGTAAAGGTTTTTCAAACTTTTAATTAAAAAAGAAGAGATATATTTTATATAATATTTGGTACTTAATCACCATGTTACAACGAATAGCAAAGAGTTAACAAAATTATCCTAATTGTTGATCAGCAAGCAAATATATTAGTTGTAATATTTAACACACACCAAAAAAAAAAAAAAACTTGTGTGTGATGGGACGTCGCTTGATTAGACGGATCTCTTTTACCAATTATCCAAACTCAATTTCATAAATTTATTTGTAAACCGTGGATTGACCCGTCTCACATAAAATTTCAGCTTAATAATTTTTTTCATATATATTATACGGACATTAATGATGATGCCATGTTTTACGTATAGAGTGCAATAACAACAATTCTACTACTACTAATAAAAAAAAAAAAATACCAATAAATTATTATCATTAGGTGTTTGAAAGATTGAAAACTATTAATTTAAGATATTAGAATGAAACTCTGTTAACGTATTCTATCGTTATTTTTTTTTTCTCTCCCGGCTGATGTGGCTCTCTCTAAGCTGCTCTCAAATCATGCTTACCTTGGCTCTCAAATCACGCTTACCTGAATATCAGATCACACAAATTAAAAAATATATATTATTTTCTTTTACTAGTTATTATATTTGATAAAATATTCAATTAAATACAAAATTTACTGATTTTTATATAATTTCAATACACATTCAATTTGATTATTATATATATATATATTTTTATTTAAATACACATTCAATTTATATAATATCGACATTTGATATTGATTTTTGTCAAATAATATCTATCAATTATCCGCAATTAATATCGACATTTTGTGATATTAATTTTTGTTCAATAATAGATATCAACAAATAATATCATGATAATATGTGGTATTAATTTTTATTCAATAATATATATCGACAAATAACGACATGATAATATCTATCAATTATCCACAATTAATACCGGTACTTTTTTATATTAATTTTTGTTCAATAATATATATCGACAAATAACAACATGATAATATTGATATATTTACATTTTTCTGATATTAATTTATGCACAATAATACATATATTGATAGTCTATAATTAATATCGATATTTTGCAATATTGTATCTTATATAATATCGATAACGTGACGATATTTAGTTTTGCTGAAAATATATATAATAATAATTAAATTGAATGTGTATTGAAATTATATAAAAATCAGTAAATTTTGTATTTAATTGAATATTTTATCGAATATAATAACTAGTAAAAGAAAATGATATATATATATATATTTTTAATCTATGTGTGACCTGATATTTAGGTGAGCGTCATTTGAAAACCAAGGTAGGCTTGATTTGAAAGCCATATCAGTTGATTTGAGAGTCACATCAACTGAGAGAAATAATATAACGTGAGAGCATCAGTTGATTTGAGAGTCACATCAGCTGAGAGAAATAAGAGAAATAAGATAACGTGAGAGCATCAATTGATTTGAGAGTCACATCAGCTGAGAGAAATAAGATAACGTGAGAGAAAAATAAGATAACGTGAGAGAAAAATAAGATAATGTCATGATAAAATTGAGTTGAGAGAAAAATAAGATAACGTCGTGATAAAATTGAGTTGAGAAAGCCACATCAGAGAGAGAAAAATGAGATAACGATCCGTGCAACCGGGTCGACCCGTTCACGCACGCGCTCCCACGTGCCTGCAGCGCTGAACACTTGTGCTGAAGCTCATCCAAAATTCACTCAAATAGACAAACCTTTGTATATAGTTAAACCAACATTTGTGTATAGTTAGACCAACCATGTGTATGTAGGTCTAACTATATACAAAGGTATGTCTAACATATATAAAGGTATATTTAACTATATGCAAAAGTATGTCTAACATATACATATACAAAGGTATGTCTAAGTATAGACCAACCTTTGTATATAGTTAAACCAACATTTGTGTATAGTTAAACCAATCATGTGTAGGTAGGTCTAACTATATACAAAGGTATGTCTAACATATATAAAAGTATGTTTAACTATATGCAAAAGTATGTCTAACATATACATATACAAAGGTATGTCTAAGTATACATAAATGTATGTCTAACACAACGTAAAGGTATGTCTAACATAACGTAGTGGTATGTGCCAAAATTCAAAAATCAAGCCAAAAAAAGACAAGGTATGAAATCTGGGCAGAACTTGGCATGAAATCTGGGCATGGTATGTTTAACATAGCTTAAAGGTATGTCTAACATAACGTAAATGTATGTGATTTTTTTCAAAAATCATGTGAAAAAAAAAAAAAAAAAAAGGTGCGGTCCTCCCGACCCGAATCCGACTTAGATCCATGCACCCAATTCACAAGAGACCTACTCTAAATTAATAGTTTTCAATCTTTCGAACTCCATGTTGATAGATAAATTATCTTTTGGGTTGTGGATCGATAAAATCTATTATTATTATTATTATTATTATTGCACACTAGCCCTCGAATACTACACCTATTTCGGTTTTACTCCTTGGATCTCCATAACGAATTAAATAAAATAGTTTAATAAATGATATATATGTGTATATATTACAAATACTAATATAGCAAATAAAAAATGATTAGTGAATAAAATATTAACAATGAGGGTCGGCGGAGAGCGGCAGCCGGAGAGAGGAATTGGTGGAATTCTTCTAAACCTTGCTCGCCGGCATCAACATTAATTCCACTATTACCCTTCAAACACCTTTATTATATATATATATATATATATATATATATATTGAGTGACACTTCTGTGCCCTAGGGGCATGATGCCTCCAAATTAATCATCATATATTGTTAAATATATGCTCTACAGGTATCATGTATATACTCTTCAGTATCACATGTATACTCTTATATTCATATGATACTTGTAGAGTATATTTATAACACCAGGAAACATAACATCTATATGATATATATATATATATATATATATATAACACCTGAAGAGCATATATATAACACTTAAATCCGTGCCCATATTACCCGAGAAATATATAAGTTTTTGCCATATATATATATATATATCTAAAATAATAATAAAAAATTAACATTATATTCACTTATTGAGTGTATTTTTTTTAAATAACCATCTTGCAATAATATCGG
The DNA here is from genome assembly GCA_005771605.1 of Scutellaria baicalensis. Taxonomy (NCBI): domain Eukaryota; kingdom Viridiplantae; phylum Streptophyta; class Magnoliopsida; order Lamiales; family Lamiaceae; genus Scutellaria; species Scutellaria baicalensis. The sequence goes on along the minus strand of CM016722.1, from coordinate 23,044,113 downwards.
TGATTTTTTTTGTTAATTACGGAGCATTGATTTCAGCCTAAATTACATTAGATGAGATGTATATTCCAATATGATAATGAACTGATTTGACATCTACAGTATACTTTTAATAAACATAATAGGGGTAAAAATATATTCTAGCAAAAAAATAATTTTTTGAAATATAGATGGTGAAAGAGTGCTTTTCTGAAATTTGGGGATCAAAAACTCATTAGGTTAATATAAAGGATAAAAAAAATCTCAGATAAAAAAAAATTTAATTGTGTTTTATTATTGAGTAAGTCTCTTGTGCATCAGGTGCATGGATCTTAGATCCATGCAATCGGGTCGGATCCGGGTAATCCGACCCCTTCTTTTTCTTTTCTTTTTTTTTCGTGCTAATTTTTTTTCAATTTTAGTCACGACTTTTAGTTATGTTAATAATACCTTTATGTAATGTGTAAGAATACCTTTAGGTTACGTTAAGGATACCTTTATGCCTAGATTTCATACATTTACGTTAAGTTAGACATACCTTTAGATTATGTTAAGAATAAATTTAGGTAATGTTTAGGGATACCTTTAGGTTATGTTAAGGATACCTTTATGCCCAAATTTCATACATTTATTTTACGTCAGACATACCTTTAGGTTATGTTAAGGATACTTTTATGTTATGTTAGAGATACCTTATCCATAAGATAGTTATGTTACACATTTTGTACACAAAGATATCTCTAACATAACATAAAAGTATCCTTAACATAACCTAAAGGTATCCATAATATAACATAAGTGTATGTGACCTTGAGCGAATTCTAAGGGTATCAAATCAGGATTTCAAAGGAACCTAGAATCACGATTTCAAAGGTATCTTTAACATCACCTAAAGGTATTCTTAACATAACCTAAAAGTATGCTTAATATAATCAAAAGGTATTCTTAACATAGCTAAATGTATCCTTAACATAACCTAAAAGGTATGCTTAACATAACGTGGTATGTAACCTGAAATCAGGATTTCAAAGGTATCCTTAACATCACCTAAAAGTATTCTTAACGTAACCTAAAGGTATGCTTAATATAATCAAAAGGTATTCTTAACATAGCTAAAGGTATCCTTAACATAACTTAAATGTATGCTTAACATAACTAAAAGGTATTCTTAACATAACGTGGTATGTAACCTGGAATCAGGATTTTAAAGGTATCCTTAACATAACTAAAAGGTATCCTTAACATAACTGAAAGGTATTCTTAACATAACTAAAAGGTATCCTTAACGATCGAATTTGAGCGAATCCGCGCAGGCGCGTGGGAGCGCGTGAGGGCGCGTGGGAGCGCATGAGGGTGCGTGGGACGCGCGGATTGGGTCTAGATCCATGCACCTGATGCATAAAAGTTTTTGTGTTTATTATTATTTTATGTGTTTTTAGCTATGTACTAACTTCTAGAGAGAGCCATGTGTAACATCAACTCACGAAAATGGAATTCATGAGACGGTCTCAACTAAAACTGTTTAAACTGAGTAAGTTTTATATAGAACCATTTCACGAATCATTATATGTCAGCCTACAACCCATCATTCACAATTCACGTATAAATTTTAAAAATAGTCAAAAAATATTCATCTCACAAAAACTGTGCGTGAGACAGATAAATTTTTGTTAGACTATTTTTGTGATAATATCAATGGTGTAATACTACATATGTAAACCTAAATATAAATTATATATATAAAAGTGTAGTTTGACACTCTCAAGTGATGACACTTGGAGCTCTATAAGCTTGCCAAGTGTCCCTTCTTAAAACATATTTTATTTGTCAAATATAAAATCATTAATATCAATTAAATACTCACCTCACTACTCAACAAAAAATAAATATGTAAGTTACTAATGTTTGCTAATGTTGTATTGTTCTTTACTACATGAAATCTTTGCTTCCAAATTTTAATAATTATTTGTCCAATATTTCAATTTGAAAGGATAAAAAAAAAAAAAAGTAAACAACAATGTTACATAAGCCTATATAATATGAAATTCTTATAAAAAGAAAACAAAAAGTACACAACAATGTTACATAAACCTTTATAAAATTAAATTCTTATGCAAAAAATAAATAAATTGAAGAGTAAATATACTACTATTTTTCATTGAATTAAAACAAATAAATAAAAAAGATGTTTGAAGATAGTAATACCTTACAAAAGAACATTTAGGATAATTCAGATTAAAAAATAACTTTAGAAAGAAATTTATTTGTAGGATTCAAGAAAAATAATAATATGGAAATATTGAAATTACTAATATTTTGCAAAAAGAGCATTTAGGATAGTTCAATCTCTGACATTAACAAAAATAGGTGCTAAAAAAATTAGGATATGTTTGGGTTGAGACATAAGTAGATTTTGCAAGTTTGAAAGTGGATTGTGAAAATAATTGAATTTGATAAATTTGGGTTTGTTAAGAGATTTTATAAAGTAAGATTATAATTAATTTATCATATCATATCGGGAATTATATGAAAAATAGATGATGTCCTATTATTTTATTTTGAAAAAAAAACAAATGTTTTTAAAATTTCAAGAAAATGGATATAAAGTAGAAAAAAAATAAGAATTATAGAATTTAACAAATTAAATAACATAATTAGGATATTGGTCATCTGAAATCCAGATGTGCACATCCAGTCGAAACACCCCTTAAACAATTGGGAAATTATATTAAAACTTTATAACAACAAATATAACAATTGGTTAAAATTAATAAAAACAAAACAACAAAAAAAATTTACAAAGGAAACCGATATGTAAAGCAAATAATGAGTGCAATTAAAGATAAAATTTGAACAAAATTGATGTCTTCGAGCCATAAAAATGAGATGTATTCAACACTTTTTACAGAAAGATATGAAAATACTTAATGTTACAGTTAAAACACATATAAAAAAAATCATATTAACAAGTTTGTGGTAAAGAACAAATGAAAAAAAGAACAATAAGAAAGATTATTTTAAGGATAAATAGAAAATGTCACATTTATAAAAAAATTGTTAACATATAAAAAAAAATATTATTTTAACATAAAAATAAAATAAGTATTAAATAAAGTCCGTACATCGCACGAGTTCAAACCTAGTTTCATAATTAAGAGTTCTCATCCTACCCCCGCCAACCTATTTTCCTACTAGTCAAAAAAAACTTGAGAAACTGACATTGAAATAAAATGTGCATTATTTGGACTTAATTATCACAAATAAATATATCATCTTTTGTAGCCCTTTTATTAGTGTAATTACCAACCTAATCTATGATTTCATATTTTGTCTTATCCCAAATCTTTCTTATTAATGTAGCTATGACTTGATACTTTGTCCATCATCATGTGTGATTCATGAATATTGTCTTTTTAAAGGAATTTGAATTACCTAATTTTATGAGATGAATCAATTCATAATCCTCAAAAATAGATTTGATTTGTGGAGAATTGAGTTTTATGTCATGAAATTATTTCCATAAAATCAGTATATATGAGTTTTTGTATATATTTATTTAATACATCAATTTATCTTCTTCTGTAGTCCAATCTCAGGGTTTAAATGATGGATAAAGCAATTTAAACTCGCACTTAAATGAACATTAGTGTATATTTTCAATGATATTCACGTAAGTAAGAATGATAAATTGAAAAAAAGAATGAGAGAAAAAATTCAAACAAAGTAGAAGAATATTTTGATATGATTTAGTATCGATGTTGAATTTGTATCAACTTTTGTTAACACTTTAACATTGACTAAAACATATACTTATGTGCTTTTATTTTTGATAACTTTTATATAAAACCATGCGGCAAAATTATAGGAATTAAAAGCCCAAAAAAATTGAACGTGAAGTAAAGAAAAAAAAATGTAGAAGGAGAAGAAATTAAAGTGCATGACCCAATAAATCAGAAAGTTATAACTGAAGGGTTTTCATGATATTTAATTTAAGAACATAGGATATATTCATTCAATGAATTAAACTAGATATTTAATTTAACGCTGTATGATATATTGATAAGTGAAAATGAGTTTGATGAGTAGATAGTAACTCTTCGACTCACGAAGTTATATCTGATACAATTTCATATAATCTTTATTTCTTAAAACAAAATTATATTTACCAATAATGGTATTTCTAGGGGTTGTTCTTTTCAACCCTATAAATTATAGCTCAATTATTTTACTTTATTGGAAGAGAAATCATTTTAGCAAAAAAAAAAGGGAAAGAGAGATTTTTCAAGATAAGGAGTATACAGATCCTTAAAATATACACATAATATATTTTGGTAAAAATAGTTAAATATCATTCCATCAAGTGATAAGGACTCGTTAAATGCTTCATCTAAAATATAAAAAAGCATGCTCTAAAAAAATTCAAGGCTTTTGTACATATCTATATTTAACCTTTTAAATGTTTTTTTTTTCATATAAAAATAGTTAATATAGAATTCAAACATGAGATCTCAATTTAATGGTTTTTCCTCAAATAAACTAATGGCAAGGGTGAGATATTGAGATTTCAAATTTAAATATTATTGAGATTTCATTTTTACATTAACTTGAATGATTCTCTAGTTTAAATTGTTCTCCAATAATGAATTAGTGGATTTAATTTAAAAATTAACATATTAATATATTTTTATTTGTAGAAAATAAATATTTATTTCCCAACATTCATAATTAATGTGTACTGTGAAATGAAAATTTAGTATAATCTAGAAATAAAGTTATTAGAAAATATCATTAACTTTTCTTGAACAATAAATAAATACAAAATGTTTCTAAAAAGGAAATTATTAAAAACATATGATGTATTACATAATTTAAAGTATTATAAAATGAAAACAAGCTATACAAAATACATATAATCAAGAGCTCTAAATATACTACTATATAATCAAGGATGTAAATACATGTTTGAGTCATGACAATTTTATTACTTTTCTACCATAATTAATGGAATTTGACATAATTGTCCCTCTAGAAAAAGTAAAAAACTTAAAACTTTTTTCACTGTTATTAGGAGGACAATTTTGTTCATTTCTTGATTTGTGGTAAAATATCCTCTTACATAAAATGTGGTATTTGAGGCTATTATATTAAAACTTATTTAAATTATATGAATCCATCTTACAGATTATTTTACATGGGACAGGTAAACCCACAACCTGTACTTTACAAGTTCCCATATAAATTTATGGAAACCGTGTTTGGTTGGTAGGTAAAAAGATTTATCTCATAAAAATTATTCATGAGACCGTCTCATACAATTCTTTGTATATTTAAAATCGTTGTACCAATATTTAAAAAAAATAAAAATAAGATCCCACCCACCCACCCCCACCCCCGAAAAGCTGGTTGTATTTTTCATCACCTTTCTAGTATGTGTGTGTGTGTGGCATAACAAGAAAGAAATACAAAGTGAAATCGAAAGAATCCTATAACAACAATTTCAAACTGCCAAAAATCAAATTAAAGACCTTTTTTTTGATTTCGCAAAACTCCTCAACTGCACTCTAATCTTCACTCTTTTCCAATAATTATGCTAACAATTCCGATTCCAATTCCAATTTTCTCGTTACATGCAGAGCCGCCGTTGCGGCGGTGACGATTCTCCGGCGGCCGTGGACCTCCATTGTAATTCAACCTTTTCAAGTGTTATGGGCTCGAGTCCAATCGCGGCCTTCGGGACCTCCGCCGGCGGCGGCGGAGGCGGTGGTTGGCGGTGGCACAGCGGCAATGGAAGTGGGAAGAGCAATAGCGTCTCCAATAAGAATGGAAACGGAAATCACAATAGCGAGCCGTGTGTTTTGTCGTCAACTTTTGCGTATTTCGTGTTGTCGTTTGTCGTTTTGGGTTCAATTGGGAGTTTGTACGCGAGGTACGTGCTCACGGCTAACGTGCGAGCGGGGATCACGGCGCTAGGATGCCAGGACGACGGCGAGGGCTCCTGGGCTATCGGCGTTTTCTATGGTGACTCCCCCTTTTCTTTAAAACCCATTGAAGCTGTAAGTTTTTCAATTTCTTCCCCCATTTCTATGAATTTATTTATGAAGCAGAGATTTGTGGATTTTTTTTTGGATGCTTTTCTGATTTCTGAATAGTGGCCAAATTCAATAAATATATGAATACTTGCTGGTTTTCTGGGTTTGTTATGTGAAGAATACTATTTGTTCTCCTTTTCTTTTGCAGTTTATGGTGGAGAATGATGAGATTCAAACTTCTATTGTCTTTTTGATGTTTTCAGGGAATTTTAAGAGGAGATTAAATCTGATTTCTTTTTCTTTGTGTTTTTAGGATCATGTTGTTCTTACCTCCATAAATTTTACTTGTTTTACTGTTGAAGTCAATGCTTTCTTGGATAATTTGTTTTTTCATAAAGTATTAGGTTCATCAAAAGACACAATCTTTTGTATTTCTTATGATTTTTATGCAACATTAGATAACAACTTTTTTATTCTGATTAAACATATGTTTTGTAATTTGAGATTACTTTTATGCTGTCATTTTCAATCGTAAGTCATTGCATGGTATTGTTTATATAGAGGATATTATGGAATTTGTTATAAGATAAATCAGGATTGTATTCATCCTTCTGAGAACCTCCTCTGTATTCTGTTACAAATCCCATAGAAAGTATTAAACGAATTATAAAGTTTAGAAAAGTGGTTTAATTGAACTTCAACTTATATATTTATGTCTCTCACTATCTCTAACATATTGCAAAATAGTTAACCTATGTTTCAAAATGACGTGTGTGGTCTAATAGTTAACCAGACACATCATTTTGAAATTAATATTCAAAATTAAGTTTGATGATATTCATTGAAAATGAAAGAACTAGCATTTTCATTATAGTATATCACGGATATCTATAAGTTACAGTCAGATTGAACTTTGAATTTAGATTTAATGGAGACCTGGAAATTCTGGGTTTCTTTTTTCAGTTAAATTCCACAATATCACAGATTCTTGAAAATTGTTTGGCAGATGAATGTATGGAGGGACAAGAGTGCAGCTTGGCCTGTAGCCAACCCAGTGATCACTTGTGCTTCACTCTCTGATGCCGGGTTTCCCAGTAACTTTGTTGCGGACCCCTTTCTCTATATACGGGTAATTCTCTTTTTTTTTTTTTGTATATTTGCTATCTGGTTGCTTTTTGGGTTGTTCACACCTCACTTATCTGTTAAAGCAGTCAATATTTACTTGCTGAACTTTAAAGAATATGTGAAGATTGTTTTTATGTAAGCTTTTGGAAAAATTTCTGTTACCTTATCTCCACTGGGGGATTGGTTGTTGTGCTGAGTGTAGAAAAATAAGTTGCACTGCACTATTGGATATTGGGCTGTCACTTTCAACAGTCTGGTCAAATAGAGAGTGGAAACAATTGATTTATATTCCACATCTTTGTGTTGTTTTTAGTATTATATTATGAGAGATGGGGTTACGGGATCTGCTAATGTTATCCTGTTAAGAATTCAGAAGGGTGCTCAGAGGAATAAAGCAGAGTACTTTCTTTAGTTTAGGATAAGTAGATTAAGGTGTAAATTGGAAGTGGAGTGATGGATAAACATAAGAGAATTCATGGAGAAGTGTTTATTTATGACATGTTGCTTTAGGTTAAGCATATGCTTGCCCTTTGGACAGCATGGACCTACCATGGTTGAGGAAAGTAGATGTGAATTCTCACTTAGAAAACTGGGAATAAAGCACTGGGATCTAGTGGGGGTGGGCGGAGACAAGGGAGCCTTTTTTATTTTTACATTTTCTTTCAGCAATATACCATGGTTAATTTAACAATCTCATTGAAACATAATTATCCTACAAGGCCTCAATACAAGATCCTGGTATTTTGTCAAAAATGTGCTCGTCCTGATTTAGGAATTGAAGTGCCTTGCGTTGAAAATCAAAATGTGAGTAGCCTAAAATAGATTAAGCCAGCTCTGGGGCAAGTTTCAATAATTGCTTGTGCTTGTTTAGGAGCATTAAGTCACAGGCTTATACATGGATCAGGTTTGAATAACAATTATTGATTCTTATTATTCAGCAATCTGCTAGGTCTACTTAAAGTCGATTTAGTTTGACTTAGATACAATTTGGTTTTAGCAGGAAGATTGTCCCCTGTTGCATTATTTAGAATAATCTTCCATGGAAATCCCATGTTTGAATAATCATTATCAATTTTCCGGGTAGATCAGGTTCCATATTCTCATGAGAGGGGTTTCCACTATTGCGTAACTATGTAAACAGATATCAGTTCACATGTAGCATTTTTGTGTAGTAAGTTTGCTTATGAAAAGGTCAGATAGTTATCTAGTGGGTGAAAGATGCAAATAAATGAATATGGATAATTGGTTGGCTACTGATAAAAGGGTCAACCTGTTAGTTGGTCCTGAAAAATTCTTGTAGTTATTTGATGTTCTGAGGAATTTAAATTTGACACTTCTGTACTAGTTATCACCTCTATGTCAATCATCCTGCATATCAGTCATTTAAAAATGTCAATTCTGTACATCAATGGGCATCATGACGAGTTTTAGAAGTTTTAGGTTGATATGGTAGAGATGAATGCTGAAATTAATCTAGATTAGAGAGTACCAAATAGAATTAGGAACTTATTTTCAAACTTAATCCCTAATCAGTGAAATTAATTAGCACATCTTCTGTCAAAAATATATTACACCTGCTCTTGACTCATAAATATTTGATTTTCACTTGTTTAATGAGGAATGTGGATATGGTGTAATTAACATTTGTAATTCTTGTAATCTGCATGTCTTTATCTTATCTAGATGATTAACATAAGATGTTGACACGTCCAAAATTGTCTCTTGTACTTAAGTATTCCATTTTGGCAGTTAATATTTACGGGACAATTGTCTACTCATCTAGCTGTTTAAACAAGGACTTGTTTATTAGTGTTTTGCTGTGGCTGTTAAATTCTCAGTTATCTCTGATCAAGAACTTGACCACTTTTTAGTTGGGTGGGTGGAGGTGGGGGCATAGTTGGCTTTTTCCATCTTCATTAGTTGGACCATTAAGATGGATGTATCAGATCTTAAAGAAAACAACTTCATGAAAATTGGATAAGTGAACTAATTAGAACCCTTAATGAAACTATTGAATATTTGGGAAACTTGAAAATTTTGTTGATATATAGAACAATGATAGAAACAATTTTAGGAGTGCATAAATCATGGCAACTGCATTTTAGGAGATGGATTCCAGTTTAAACATCTATATTCCTAGTGTTTGATGTCTGGGAGTCTGGGATACCTCTAAGTTGGTGAATCCCATGAGCTTATCAGGCAATTGGCTGCCAATCCCCGCCTCTTGTTTACTACGATGTTTTCCAACCCATGCAATTTTTATGTTCTTGTTTATGCATACTCTCTGCAGCATCCTGACGACCATTGTATTCACTACGGTGTATTATTTGCATGTATCACGTAACAGTCGTGTGTTGGTCTATTGGATACACCCTTCTCAGTGTACAATAGAGGTTTATTGTGAGAATGAACATAAATTAATAAGATGTTTGATCCCGTGATTCAGGGTGATATACTTTACCTTTTCTATGAAACGAAAAATCCAATTACGATGAAAGGAGATATTGGAGTTTCACAAAGTACAGACAAGGGAGCAACATGGCAGCAATTGGGCATTGCTCTGGATGAAGATTGGCACCTATCCTATCCGTATGTCTTCGACTACAATGGAATTGTAAGATCTCAACTTCCTAAGCAATATGCACATTTTAAGGCTCTTCAAAGTGATCTAACCTATATACTGTACACCATGTCTACTATTCATCTGATATATCACATAATGTACCGTAAATTTATTTTCTTTTCATGATTGAATCGCACACCTTGTTATCGTTAAAAAGTTTTTTCTTCTGTTGTTTCACACAGATATATATGATGCCAGAGGGCAGTGTGAATGGAGATCTTCGTCTTTATCGTGCAACTAACTTCCCCTTGAAATGGACATTCGAAAAAATTATCATGAAACGACCGCTTGTTGATTCGTCTATAATTGCCTATGAAGGGATGTTCTGGCTTTTCAGTTCAGATCACAGTGGGATTGCCACCAAGAGGAATGGCCAGCTGGAGATTTGGCATAGCATCTCGCCTCTTGGTCCATGGATACCTCATAAAAAGAACCCTATATACAACACAAAAAAGACCCTAGGAGCTCGGAACGGAGGCAGGCCTTTCATATATAATGGAGATCTTTATCGTATTGGTCAGGACTGTGGTGAGACATATGGGTATAGGACCCGTGTGTTCAAAGTCGAAGTTCTGACAACTCATGAGTTCAAAGAAGCTGAGGTTCCGTTGGGCATTGAAGAGTCGATAAAGGGAATAAACACTTGGAATGGGGCCCGCAACCATCACCTAGACGTACAGCAACTCAGCTCGGGTGAGTGGATTGCCGTTCTTGACGGGGACCGAGTACCCTCAGGAGATAAAATGCATCGATTCGTTCTTGGGTCTGGTTCAGTTGTCGCTGTTGCCATTTTACTGATACTTATTGGTATACTACTTGGGGCTGTAAAGTGTATCGTACCCTTAAGTTGGTGCCCCCATAACATGGGAAAGAGAAGTGATATCTTTTTGGCTTGGGAGAGACCGAATCTATCGTCCAAGCTGAGACTTTTCTGCAGTCGTTTGAACAGAGGATGCTCGTCCGTCCGTGCTAGAATACGGCCAAACACTTGCATTGGAAAGGTTGTACTCATTTTCATGATCATGGTGGCCGTAACGCTAACATGTGCCGGGGTAAAGTATATATACGGTGGAAACGGAGCAGAGGAACCCTATCCGTTGAATGGTCACTACTCCCAATTCACGTTGTTAACAATGACATACGATGCCCGTCTCTGGAACTTGAACATGTACGTAAAGCATTACTCGAGATGCTCGTCGGTGCGTGAGATAGTCGTCATCTGGAATAAAGGTGTACCTCCACAGCCGAGTGATTTCGACTCGGCAGTGCCAATAAGGATAAGAGTTGAGAAGCAAAACTCGTTGAACAACCGGTTCAAGTGGGACCCATTGATCAAGACACGAGCCGTTCTCGAGCTCGACGACGACATCATGATGACTTGTGATGATGTCGAACGAGGGTTCCGGGTATGGCGTGAGCATCCGGACCGGATCGTCGGTTTTTACCCTCGGCTCGCCAATGGGAGCCCATTGAAGTATAGAGCCGAGAAGCACGCTCGGAAGCACAATGGATACAACATGATCTTAACGGGGGCCGCTTTTCTTGATAGTCAAGCAGCATTCGAGAGGTATTGGAGTGAGGAGGCAGCGCCGGGTAGGGCATTGGTCGATAGCTATTTCAATTGTGAGGATGTGTTGATGAATTACTTGTACGCGAATGCGAGTTCTTCGGATGTGGTCGAGTATGTGAGGCCCGCGTGGGCGATCGATACATCGAAATTTTCAGGTGTTGCAATAAGCAAGAACACTCAAGCTCACTATGGGGTCAGAAGCAAATGCTTAACAAAGTTTGCAGAAATGTATGGCACTTTAAGTCACAGAATGTTGGAATTTAGCAGGAGAAAGGATGGTTGGGATGTATAGTTCTTTCTATCAATATTTCTAACTTTAAAAAGAAGTACCTTTTTTTTCCCCTTTCTAAAATTAAAATGTTAGTGCAAAAATTGTTCATAGCTCAGAAGAAATTTTACCTTCAGCAGTGAATTTTGCTTGGGAGGACATTGGTTTTGGCTAATTATAGTTTTTGATCAAATCTAATGGGCTATTGTTTCTTGGATGGGAATCATGTTTTTCATTTTCATTCCTTTCTTTTCTAAACAGGTCTAATGTGATGATGTCTCATAAATTTAATTATGTGGGACATGTCGATCCATAAACTACACCTAACAATTCATATAAGAATCGGTGAAAATGAGTTCAATTTGTGGGTAATAAAGATCTGTATCACGTAAACCATTCGTGATACCGTCTCACATAAGTTTTTTTTTTTTTTTCTTTTGTAGATTTGATTTTTAAAAATATTGCTGTCTTTTAATTATATTAAACAATATAATTAGGCTTAACATTTAGAATTTCATGTTACTCAATATAGTAGTATGTATGTGCTGCTGGTCTTTATCCATATTTATTATATAAGTTTTGGACCATTTCTTGACAGCATAATTTGAGTTATATTCAACATGCATTGGGCCCAACTTGGATAAGGATAACCATTAAATGTGATTAAATGTTGCTAAAGTAATATTCACAATTTTGCTTTTAACTTTTCATTAATTTAAGATAAAGATTAAAGTTTTTAAAGTTTGTATGAAACTAACAACCTTGACAAAAATACCAACTTTATTCACTGAACTAGTAGATGTGACTAAATAACCAGAGTTATATCGAAATTTTGCAATCACTCCATATGTCATTTCGAATATGTTAATAGACAAATCAAATTCATTATATTTACATTGTTGGTTATACATTGAGAACTCTATATAATACCTATTTGCTCATACTTTTAAGGATATCTATAGATGTAGGATCAATCTTTGTAAATGTCTCTATATATTTTAAGATAAGAGTGTATATGTTTTACATTAATTAAGTATAATTTTAATTAATGCATCATAAAACATAGTATCATATATCCTTAAACTTACTCTAAAATAAACATCATCTCATGCATAAGGTGAAATAGTAATAGCGTATATATTTATTCTCCATGTCCCAGTATTTGATCATTTATTGAAAACTCTAAATATAAAACTCTTTTTTTTTTAAATCAAAATTTACAATTATACCCATCTCAATAACAAATTCAAAATTCAAAATCTTCCATATTTTTTATTGAAAAAATATATACATTTTAAATAATAGTTACACTTAACTAAAATTGTATTAAATATAGGAATTATAAATTTGTGGTAGTAAATATGCAAATGTAGTCAAGACTTACCTGTCTTGAATGCCAATTTTTAAGGACTTCCTCCAATCGTTTGTATCATCTCCTCCTCAATCCCTTTTTAGTGGTTCCTACTATAAATATTCATATTTGAGTAGGTCTCTTGTGAATCATGTGTATGCTCGGATCCGGGTCGGGGGATCACACCTTTTTTTTTTCGCACATGATTTTTTTTTATTTAAATCACATACCAATAGGTTATATTAGACATACATTTACGTTATGTTAGACATACCTTTAAGCTATGTTAAACATACCAATTCTGCCCAGATTTCATGTCTTGTCTTTTTTGGCTTGATTTTTGAATTTTAGCACATACCACTACTTTATGTTAGACATACATTTATGTATACTTAGACATACCTTTGTATATGTTAGACATACTTTTGCATATAGTTAAACATACCTTTATATATGTTAGACATACATTTGTATATAGTTAGACCTACCTACACATAGTTGGTCTAACTATACACAAAGGTTGGTTTAACTATACACAAAGGTTGGTCTATTGGAGCGAATTTTAGATGAGCTTCAGTACAAGTGTTCAGCGCATGGGAGCGCGTGCAGGGGCGTGGGAGGCGCGTTTTGGGCGCGTGAACGGGTTGACCCGGTTGCACGGATCTCAGATCCGTACAACCGGTGCATAAAAGTTTTTGCCTTCATATTTATTTTTTTCACATCAACTTTTGTATTTCTTGATATATTTAGATACGAGAAAGACATATATGAGATTATTTTATTAATACAATTTTATGAGATATAGTTTAATATATTATTTGAAATTTAAATACATATTCACTTTCATAGGGTAATTTATATTTGAAATTTAATTTTTGAGATTGTTAAAAAAAAAAGAAATATTGTGATTTTTCTTCAAAACAATTAGTTTATGAGTGAGAGAAATTATAAAGTAAAAAAGCCATTAGATCTAAATGTATGGTTTTAGTTTTTCATATAAAATTGGGTTTTAAAGAATCTATAATGGATTCCATCAAACCAAATATGTGTATGTAAACGTTTGTACAAACAACTATTCTATAATACCACATAGATAATTTATCAGAATGATTTCCTACGTGTCCATGACTAATATAATATAAATTCAAAATAATGATTAATTTTAAATCACGATAATACTTACATCTTACATCGTGGTCATATTATGATATTTCAAATGACATCTCTAAATTGATAGGAAAACATTACTTCATAACTTACTTTTTTTTCCATTCAATCCGTCTTATTAAGTGTGCATTAAATATTTTTCCTAATCTATCTCAGCGTAACATTTACTATTTCACAAAAACTCATGTGAGACGGTCTCACGGATAGTTTCCGTGAGACGGATCTTATTACCCGTGTGTTAAATCTATTTTCACAAATTTCAATATGAATTGTTAAGGGTGGGTTATGGGTTGACCCGTGTCACATTAGAAGATCCGTGAGACGGTTTCACATAAAACCTACTCATACTATTTTTAACTATTTATATTTACTTTATTACAATATTAAATAAAGTTATTGTAGAAAAACCAAATAAAACATTAACTTGCCTCAAAAATTGAAAATTATATAATAAAGAGTTGGACTTGGGTGCGGTGCCCCCGGGGCACGGATCTAAGATCCGTGCCCCCAACCCGACCCGGATACACTATATATAATCAAACCCTAATTTTTCATCTTCTTTCTCTCTTCCTTTTTTTTTCTTCTTCTTCCAGCGCCTCTTCTTCCTTCTCTTCTTCTTCCTTTCTTCTTTTTCTTCTTCTTCTTCTTCTTCTTCTTCTCCTCTGCGCATGTCCTTCTCCATTACATTATTTTTTTTTTTCTGTAGCCTTATTGCTTTTTCAATACAAACGTTCTTCTCCATCTATCATCTCTTTTTTTTCCCTCTCTCTATGTCTCCCCCTCCAAATCAGCGTGCTTCAATCACCATGGCTGTAAAATCGGGCTACTTTGAGTCTCATGGTGCAAAATGGGTTTATCAATTTCTATGTTGGTTGTGGGCTGATTTTCCATTGCTGCTTCTTTTTCATCTTCTTCCATCTTCATTGCTGCTTCTTCATCTTCGTCCATCTTCATTGCTGCTTCTTCATCTTCTTCTATCTCTCCATCTTTAGTTTCTTATTATTCTTCAACCTTCGTGATGGGGAGATACATAGAAAAATTACCAATTGTGACTATAGATCTTGCATCCAACATACCACTAGATGATTTGCACAAATATTTCGAAGAGAAAGATAATGAAAATCGAGATATATTATGTAATACCACAGAAGCATACACGTAATACCTTAAAGGTATTTATGTAATACCCGAAAGAGAATTATGTAATACCTGAAAAGTGATTATCAAATACCTTAAATGTGAGTATGAATGTGTAATACCATATAGATAAAAATGTAATACCTTAAACATATTTATGTAATACCTGAAACATATTTTATGTAATACTTTAAGGATAAATATGTAATACCTTAAACTATAAGCAGTAATACCTTGAAGCTGAATATGTAATACCTTATACTCAAAAGCAGTAATACCTTAAAGGTGAGTATGCAATACCTTATACTCAAATATGTTTAAGAGTATGTGTATAATACCTATCACTGAATGGAATCTGGTGTGCGCGAGCGCACACCAGCATAGCTGCAGACGCGCGTGGGGGCGCGTGGGCGGGCATGAAGATGGCCCACGCGCCGGGTCAGGTTGGGGGCACGGATCTAAGATCCGTACCCCGGGTGCACCCAAGTTTTTGCCTATAATAAAATATGTTGAAAGGAAAGAGTTTTATCATTGCATGCTAACCCTCATCCTTATCTTACTTGAATCCCACAATTTATTTAGTTAATGCAGATTACAAGTATATATCCCATAATATATTACACTATTACAATAAGAATTGAAATCAAAAATATGAAATGCATGTGGATTACAAATAACAAATAATATATTTATATACAACATTGAAAAACGATATCCAACATAGAAAATATAATTGGGATAGTTTAATATAGCATTGATTGATGAAATGAAGTGAAAAAAACCAATAAGATGATACCCATCATTCAATTTCATGTGCTCTTCAATCTCCATACATGCAAGCACACATTTTCCCTTCCATTCATTCATCTCTCCTTCGTAGCTTTTCCTTTTTTGGGGGCCTTGCAAAATTCATAAAGATCCTATCTTTTTCAGGGAATAATGCATTCACATCGCAAACATATGGAAAAAGTGGTGCATTGATTTATACATAAACTTGTGTGTATATATGGAATCATTTGCTTTTGTGGGTCACTTTGAAATGGGGTGGTAGCTTTATCAGATCAACGCTCAGAGAAGGAATATATGTAGTGAATCTTGATCTGATGTGTGATGGGCTCTATGGGTTTCTGAGATTGTGTGTTTGTTCAACGCTCTTCGCCTTCCCTTTTCGTTGGGTCTTGTGAGGAATTAATCCAACTTCTGTTCCAAGATTTCCCCCCTTTTTTTCCCTAGAGAGAGAAAGCTGGAAAAAACCTGTTTTTGGAGAGAGAAAAGGGTGTCTGTATAGGTAGATAGATATACATACGAAAATATGGAGTTTCTTTTTGCCCTCTGCATGTAGGTGTGTGTGTGTGAGAGAGAGAGAGAGAGAGAGAGAGAGAGAGAGAGAGAGAGAGATTTGGGGAAAGTAATGTTGGCAATGGTGGGGGAAGAAGGAGGAGAAATGGAGAAGGAATTTGATTCAAAGATGAGGCTTGAGAGCAACAGTTCTTCATTTAATAATAGAAATAACAATAACAGTAATAGTAGTAGTAATAATAATAACAATAGTAATCATCCTCAGAGATCTAAGAGCTTTGCCTTTAGAGCACCTCAGGAGAATTTTAGCATCCAAGATTTTGAATTAGAGAAGATTTATGGTGTTGGTTCTTATTCCAAGGTCCACTCTTTCCCCCTGTTTTTGTTTAATTTTATGCATCACTTATCTATTCTTAATTATGATGATTTTGGATTCTTCATGTTGAATTGTTGCTTTTCTGTGTTTTTTGTGATTGGTTTTACCTGTTTTTCTCTTTTATTTTACCTGTTTTTCTTTGTTTAGTTGGATGATTGATTCCCTTGAAACAGTTAAACTAATGGACATTCATTTCCATGAAAGTTGAAAAACAAAGGAACATAGCATTCAATCCAAATTTCACCCAATTCGATTTTTTCATTTTCTATCGTCTCCATTCATTACCTTTCTACATAGGAGTAATTGGATTCCTTGCATCCATATATAGTTCAAGTCCTATTTGATGGTGAGAGTGTCATTTTGCAAATCAAGAAGGGAATTACTGAACTATGAAGAGGTTCTGGATGACCTTTCTTGAAATACTGAGTTTTAGGGAGCCTAATGCAAGAATTTAATACAGAAGATAAAAGTCTTTAATGACCTCATTGTTGTAAAGATTGTATCATTTTGGTTTGAATTCTGAGGAAGTTATGCAGGAATATAGGAAAGCAGCTTCAGTGATTGTGTTTTTATCGTTTCTGAACATATCCTAAATTTATTGAAACTGTTGTGGGACATTTAACTAGTCCAAATATCAAGAATCTAGAGCTTGATAATGAACGTGAGAAATGACGTAATGTATACTTTGGTGGTTTGCGAGCTAACTTCAAAAGCTATTGAACAGTTAAGGGAGAAAGTGTGGGTGCTAGTGGGAAATAGTTCGTCTGTGTCTCAGAGTCATGAAACTTTCATCCTATAACGATAATCATTCAATTATTATTTCATCTATCATTCAATTATTATTTCATCTATCTGATTTGTGGAGCTTTCCTACATTTAGAAGCTTTCATGTTCAATCTTGGTGAGCTTGTTTACTGATTTTTGGTTTTAGATAAAGCTGACAGATGAGCTACTGACTAGGTTTAGCCTTATAGATGAGATGGACTGAGTCAAATACAAAAAGAACGATTTGCCTGTTAGCATAATTTCCTCGTTTCCTAGCAATACTTAATTGGATTCCATCTAAATGGTCGACAAGTATGTTGTCCCAGCATTTATTAATCTTGTTTGTTATTTGAACAGGTAGTGAGAGCAAAGAAGAAAGATACGGGGATTGTGTATGCTATGAAAATCATGGATAAAAAGTTCATCACTAAGGAAAACAAAACAGCTTATGTAAAATTGGAACGCATAGTATTGGACCAATTAGATCATCCTGGTGTCGTGCGCTTGTTTTTCACTTTTCAAGATTCTTTCTCGCTCTGTGAGTATTGTTTCTGTGTTTTTGTACATTTTGTTGGTTGATTTTTCTTGCATGTGAGGGTGACTCATATTCCTACATTTGATAGATATGGCTCTTGAATCTTGTGATGGTGGCGAACTTTTTGATCAAATAACCAGGGTAAGTGATCTCTATAACTTAGGAATTTTCATTATAAGATTCTATCTTTTTGTTACTTATGTTCTACTACTCTTACCTATTATCTTTTTGCCATCAAATGAACTTCTGAGCAAAATAAACGTAGTTGAGTTAATTTGGTGCAGAAAGGCCGTTTATCAGAGGATGTGGCTCGTTTCTATGCAGCTGAAGTAGTGGATGCTCTTGAATATATACACAGCATGGGATTGATTCATCGAGACATCAAGGTTCTTACTTCTTAACATCGAAAGCTTTTTTATTGCCTTTGCAGTGATGCTGACAGTTTCTAAAATGGCAGCCTGAGAATCTGCTACTCACTACAGATGGCCATATCAAGATTGCCGATTTTGGCAGTGTAAAGCCCATGCAAGGTAGCCGGATAACTGTGCTTCCAAATGCAGCATCAGGTAGCATAATTTTTCATTTTGTTATCTTGGTTATACTTGTGGGAAATAAGAATCACCACTGGACTAAATACTGATTTTTTGAGCTTTTTCGGTTAAATTATGCAGATGATAAGGCATGCACCTTTGTGGGTACAGCTGCTTATGTACCCCCTGAAGTTCTAAATTCATCCCCAGCAACTTTTGGGTAATTAATTTTCTTTTTCTTGAAATTCTTTGTTCATTTCATATTTCATATTCGTCTACCAGCACGTCTGGTTTCTAAATTGAGTGAATGCATTAATCCAGGAATGACCTTTGGGCACTTGGATGCACATTGTACCAAATGCTTACAGGGACTTCTCCTTTTAAAGACGCCAGTGAATGGCTAATTTTCCAACGAATTATTGCTCGAGATATCAGATTTCCAAATTACCTTTCGCCAGAAGCGCGAGACCTCATTGACCAGTTATTGGTAACTCATAAGCTCACCAACTCTCATGCTTGGTTCACTTTTGTCTGCTCCTTGTTTTGATTGACTATAGCTTCATTTAGAAATGTACGAAGTTGGAGTTATTGAACTGCTTATATCTTGTTGTCTAACTATCTTGCAATATTTGGTATAGGACATAGATCCCAGTAGACGACCAGGTGCCGGGCCTGGTGGTTATGCTTCACTGAAAAGCCATCCGTTTTTCAAGGGTATTGATTGGACTAATTTGAGGGAAGGAACAACCCCACCTACACTTGCTTTGGAGCCTAGAGTAAGACCCTCTCTCAATTTGTCCACCTTCTTAATTCAATCCAATCTTCTAATAAAGCATGAAATACGAATGCTTATAGAAGAAGAAACGAGAAAAGCCAGTCTATTGGTTCCTTTGTGCCATACATATCAAAGTGTCTTCATTGCTGTTTTTACAGGGTCAGTCAACCCCAGGTGAAGACCAAGATTCGTCATGGAACGCGTCACAAGTTGGAGATGGTTTAGCAAGAATCAACGATGGAAATGGTGGGGCCGCATCAGCTTCTGAAGCTGGTAGCATAACCAGGCTTGCTTCCATTGATTCATTTGATTCAAAATGGTGATCAACTTAAACATGACTCATATTATGATGTTTAATCTCTGTTTTTGTTCGTTGTTTATTAACACTTTCTTACAATACGAACAGGAAACAATTCCTGGAGCCCGGTGAGTCCGTTCTCATGATCTCTATGGTCAAGAAATTGCAGAAACTAACAAGCAAGAAAGTGCAACTAATCCTTACCAATAAACCCAAGTTGATTTATGTGGATCCTGCAAAACTGGAGGTCAAAGGAAACATAATATGGTCTGATAATTCCAATGATCTCAGCATTCAAGTCATGAGCCCTTCAAATTTCAAAATTTGCACTGTAAGTCCTCCAACAATTGAATCGCTCGTTTAGAAGAACTAAAGTGAGAAAACACCAGATTTGTGAGAATATCCATATTAGATGGAGCCTACTTATTGATTCATCTTACACCAAATGTTGTGTTGATACAGCCAAAAAAAGTTCTATTGTTTGAGGATGCCAAACAACGAGCAACACAGTGGAAGAAGGCGATCGAGTCCCTCCAAAATCAGTGAATAGTGTTAATGGTTTTGAGGAGACATTCTCTTTGGACATAGCAAACATTAGGACAAGACAAATCTAAGTTAAGGTCCTCGTTTTCATTGCGTGGCTATCCACCATTTTTGACACACAATCGTCTGTCTCTTTCGAGTCGAGGCCTTCTGTTTATAGCAGTACTTCTCTATATATCTTTAGTTCTTACATTATACTCTGAAACTTAGAAAACCATATAGACTCAGACAATGTAACAGTGACAAAGACATTTATGTATAGATCACTGGTTAATAATCATCTTTGCTGGTTTCTTCTTCGTATATGGAGGAATTTGAAGTGCTCAGAGGAATTTCATCTGTGTTTTTTACAACAATAATTTTTCTTACTTTTGTTTGTTTAGTTTCATTGTTTTTAGTTGGGACAATGTGCAAAAAATAAACTCATAACTTATATTTTTGTGGAAAAATGCATAAATAAAATATTTAAGGTTGGACACAATGTCCTCAGTCTAAATCATATATATAAAAATATAAATGTTAGTTTTATTTTGACATAGTTAAACAAATAGAATAACTAAATTAAATAAGAAAAAGGAAAAAGGAAAAAGAAAAAAGAAAAAACACTTTATATTTGAGAAACCTCTCAAACCCTCAACTTTATTATCATATTTCTCAGACATGACCATTAATCTGTTAACTAGTTTGTTTTGTTTTTTTTTTTAATAATTCTCATCCATCTTCTTATTATATTAACTAGTTTTGTACCGTGCGGTGCTCGGATTAAATTCTTTTAAAAAACTATAATTATGAATATTTAAAATCTGAAAATAATATATATAAATTTAATAGAATAAAATCAAGCCATTTATATATTTTATATTGTTCAAACTTAACTTATAAGTTTGAGAACTAAGTAATATATATTTACTTTTGTTGACATTCACAATTCGAGTAGTATGAGGTAAATTTTATGCAATAGAATAAAAATTGAAATATTTTTATATAGTAAAAATATATGTCAATTGTCATTAAATTTTGTGATCTTACTACTAATGAAAAGATAATTTACAATTCATAATATTGTGTGGATTTACATATACTATAAATATCATAAAGAAAAAAACATCTAAGAAAATATTAAAATTCCTTAATATATAACCTTTCCAAGCTTCAATATCTAAACTGCTAAGTTAAAATCAATTCAAAAATATTCTTTGATGATAGCTCGGTATATATGCTACCTTTAATTAGTTGTAAGCCAATAACTATTTTCATTAATATCTCCATATAGGAAGTGAAACTTAAAAAATAAAAAGTTACATTATAGTAAGAATAATCTATATACAATCATATCTTCATATAGAGTACGAATGTATAATAAAGATAATTTTAAAATTTAGAAAATTGAAATAACATAAACACATTACTAAAAGTTTTATGAGAAGGATTTGGATCCGTGCCCCCAACCTGCTCCCAACCTGCTCCAAGGCCCATCAATATACATATACTAGTATATATGAAAGAAGAAGTTCAGAAACAAAGAGTGTCAATCGAACACATTAAATATTTTGCCGTTAAAGAAGAAGTTTAGAAACAAAGAGTGTCAATCGAACACATTAGCAATTATTACATGGTTGCGGATCCATTAACGAAGGGGCTATCACCAAAGAGTTTTGAATCTCATGTGAAAAACATGGGACTTAGTGAAAACCTATATTAGCGTTATGAATGTTTTTATATACATTATGTTTTGACACCTTGAGCTCAACTTATTGTTTATGATATGAATGAATCTTGTTTTTGTTATTATGATTATTGTATATACATGAAGGTTTTACGTGACTAAACAAGATCGATGTCTTTTAAGACATAATTATGGGACCATTATGGTATAAATCTCGTTAAAGGTTACCTTGAGTATGAATCTACTATTGTGATACATAGAAGGAACTGTGTGATTTTACAGCATAGAACCGCTATGATCCATATTGGTTTTATACTTTATGGTAATATAATGAATTGACCAATTAAGAGGGGTCTATCTAAACTACGCGCGTTATGTTTTATTAATAAACCATAATGGATTATCACATGGACCAAGTGGGAGAATGTTAGTTTCCTATAATTGTGGCCCATGTGAATTAATGGGTTTAGTAATAAGTAAGGTAAATTCATAAATGGTTAATTAAAGTAAATATTCTTGATTTACTACATTGATGGTATGTACTAAAAAATAGGGATATGGTCCTCTCTCTCCCCATATATTAAAATACGACTCATTAAGTAATAAAGAGTGAGTGCGTATCTTTTCTCACCATCAAGAAAAGAGTTACGGTAAAGGGGCAAGAGTGAGAAACTTTATTCTCATCAAGGGCTACTCATCTTCATCAAAGATTTCATGGGCCCAGGTATTTATCAATCCTTAATGTAGATTATGTGAAAATCATGTTGTTCTAAGATCTATGGCGTTAAAATTATGAATTATGAATTAATCGATTTATTTTATAAATGCATGAAAATTCATCAATTGGTCCTCAAGATACAACGACTTACTAACTTAAGGATCGCAGCACAACGAATCCAAAAGTTTTCCGGCAAACAAAAGAGATATTTGGAACTTTCTAGGATAAGATGAAAAGAGTACTACAATTGCTAGAATGCTATGAATGCAAGTTGTTAGTGGAGTGTAGTGTTATGAATGTTGTATATGAAATGATTGAATGTGGGACCTATTTATAGAAGTTTGTGTCTTTTCATAATAGACACCTTTTTTGTTTGAATTGATGTCTTTTCATAATGAGACACATTTTCATGAAATAATGTCTTTTCATGATTAGACATCTATTCGTTTGAATTGAAGTCTTTTCATTATTAGACATCTCTTTATATGAAACAATGTGTCTAATTAGAATGATTGCATCCCTTTAATTTGGGTTGTATCAATTCAATTTAAACTCACACTCTTTCACACATTCACACCTCTTCAATTTAAGTTGTCAACTTTAAACATTAATTTCTCATTCATCCGAAATTGGATTTGAGAAAATAAATACTCTAAATTTATCTACTCAAAATGTAGATTTTAAATTTGCAACTTAATTTCGTTTTTGACAAACAAAACACCATGTAATCAAATTGGTCAAAGATTGGTCAACACCAACTTTTCCAAACCAATTTCTAACATAAATATGGGGAAAAAAATTAATCGATTCTAAAGTGCATTTTTAATCGATCTACATATATGTAAATAGTTGATAAATATAATTTTAAAATAAGAATATATAATTGCTGAAAAATATACACTCATCTTAGAAAATGCTAACATTCCATCTGAATAGTACTAAAATCTTTGATAGGTGATAAATTTCTATTCAATTAAGTATATAACCATAAATAGTTTGCATGCACATAAATCTGTACGTAGAATTAGAATTTATTATGAAAACAAAAAATATCCATTATAATTCAAGAATTAATTATAATGATTGATATTTATTAATCAATCCTATCAAATATTTGGAAATCCTTAATTGAATCACAATTCAAAATTTAGAATTATTTTATGGATTGTAATTCTTCACCTTTAAATACTATTTTTACTGCAGAAAACTAAACTATTACAAAATTACATATAATTTCACATATTGGATATCTGAAAGTCATATCTATATTTACAAAAATTCTCTCTCTCTCATATTGGCTTCGGTTAACTTCGAAGCTTTGGTAGTTAGATTTTATAATGTTCCTATTTATAATCAACAATTTTTTGTTATGTGTTAAAATATTTTGTAGCATTAAAATTTGTTTTTTATTGTATCAAAGTAATATGAAGAATAAATTGATGTATCAGAAGTTCTCATTTGCTATTAATATTTCCTATAATATTAATTAGTAAATAAATAAAGTAACATATGGATACTTAATTTAACATCTTTATTATATGTACAGTTTCTTACGTTATAGATGGATTTGTTTTGATTATATATATATATATATATATATAAATATAAGTCAACTAATATATATCCAAAGACAATAATTGTTTGATTTAAGAAACAATATATTATTGTCAAATTTAAAAAATTCTATAAAATTTCATTTTTTTATTAAATTAAAACTTGATGACATACATTCTTATGAGTTTTGAAATGTTGGATCTTTTTTTTTTTTTAAATGTTTTCAATATATAAAACTTGGCAAAAACTTGTGTGCCCCCAACTCGACCCGGCGCGTGGGCCGCCTCTACGTGCGCCCACGCGTGCCCTCACCTAAGTTGGTGTGCGTCCGCGCACATCAAATTATATTCAGTGATAGGTATTACGTGTATACTCTTAATGTATTACACATTTATCTTTAAGGTATTAAGCTTAAAACATACACATTTGAGGTATTACATATACACCTTTGAAGTATTACATATTTGAGTATATGGTATTGCATATTTAACTTTAAGGTATTATTGCTTATAGTTTAAGATATTACATATTTATCCTTAAAATATTACATAAAATATGTTTAAGGTATTACATTTTTATCTATATGGTATTACATATTTATATTTACATCTAAGATATTTGATACTCACTTCACTTTTCAAGTATTACATAAGTCTCTTTCAGGTATTACATAAATACCTTTAAGGTATTATGTGTATGCTTTTGTGGTATTACATAATATATCAAGCAATTCTTCAACAACATGAGTGAGTAATTGTATTCATAATTTGGTTGAAATCAATTATCAATATAAATCATGTAATCTGTAATATTGACAATAAATCCTACCACTCTATCAATTAAAACACAATTTGAAACGCAAATGCTGAGAATATATGTATCTTCTCATGGGTCACAAATGTGTAACCCAAACAATCATCTCTATGTACAAATCTAGCGTACCAAATGGCCTAGTTGAATGGACATTGCCAAAAAAAAAAAAAAAACTTTCAAATTTTCAAGAATCAAGAAAGTAGATCAAGAAAGTAGATCATCTCCAAACAAGTGAAGTCATCCTCTCCACAGCCCAACTAGGCGGCTCCGGTTGATGTCGAGTTCTCTGTATGTCATGAGGGTTGACCCATCTCACGGAATGGGATCCGTGAGACGGTCTCACACAAAACTCACTCAAGAAAATATAGTGTTTTTGGAAGAGGGATGGTTAGACAATTATATAATTTATTATAATATATTAAATCCAAGGAAAAGGTAGAATCTTGGAACCTACATTATAGAGGTTTGGTCTTTTGTTTTTTTAAATCCAAGCGATCAATATTAACAGTGTACATATTAAGAGTTGTTTGTCGTGAACATCTGAATATTTTCCATCCATCCCAAATTCTCGTTACTTTTGGGTAATGCATCACAATCATCTTTATCTTTATATATATAAAAATACAAACATTTCTGAAAATAGTAAGATATGAATTTTTCTGCCAAAAACATCATGCCAAAACTGGAAATAATTTTTTATTAAAATGATGATAAGTAATTAATCATGTTTGATGATGTATATATTTAAGGAAGTGATATGATATATAACCTTTTAACATAATTGTCAATATGGTAAGACATCTGTAATTATTAATTTCAATTCATATGTTTATGATATCATTTAAACAAGAGTGACACTTGTGTGCCCAAGGGGCACGGTACCCCCAAATTAATAATCATATTGGTATTAAATACATACTCTACAGGTATCATGTGTATACTCTTCAGGTATCACATGTATACTCTTATATAAATATGATACTTGTAGAGTATATGTACGTATCACACCAAAAAACATAATACCTATAGATTATATATATAACACCTGAAGAACACATATATAACACCTAGATCTGTGCCCCTATGTGCCCCAGGGTATATAAGTTTTTGCCTTTAAACAAGAGGAAATACCCCAAATTACCACCAAATATATAAGCTTACAACTATTATACCATGTACTATAAATTTTTGACTTTTGTACCACAAAATATAAGATTTGTAACTTTTCTACCACAATTGGACCGAGTCAATGCACGCAATCATTATTCAATGAATGAGAAATACCTTTTTACATATTTACATATTTACAATTATTTTAAAATTTTCACTCCAATTTGACCGAGTCCAACTTCACAAATTTGGATTTTTTTTTCTGAATTTTTGTACTTTACAAATTGATTTGATCTATCATTCACGAGACGAACAGTAATTTCAAAATTCATCTATTTAATTACTGATGAAATTCATTTGTTCTCACATTTGTAAATTATTTCCCCTATAGTTGCAAAAGCTGAAGGATTATAAGAGAAAAAAAGTTGATCGACTTGTCAAGTAAGCTTATTTTAATTTTATGTGTTTTGTAATTATTTCCGTAATAATTTTTCCCTAACCCTAAACATCGAGAAATAAATTAGCCGTGTAATAGATTTAGGGTATTCCTTGTAATTTTAGGTTAGCCGTGCAACTAGATTTAGCGTAGACGTGTAAAAATTAGGGTTAGCCGTGTTACAAAATTAGGGTTACAAAATTAGGGTTAGCCGTGTAAAAATTAGGGTTAGCCGAGTAACTAGTTAGGGTTAGCCGAGTGACTCACTCCAAGGGTTAGCCGAGTGACATGGTTACTCGGTCACACCCATGTCACTCGGCTAACCCTTGACTTGAGTTACTCGGTCGACATGTATTCACTCGGCTAACCCTAGGAGTGTTACTCGGTCGCCCCAGGTGCCCGTTCTCGGCAGCGCGCGCGCCCTTTCCTCGGCAGCGCGCGCGCCCTTCCCCCCGCGCGCGCCCCAGGCTCCCGTTCTCGGCAGCGCGCGGCCTTTCCTCGGCAGCGCGTGCGCCCCATTTCCTCCGCAGCGCACGTGCACGCTCTTCCTCCGCGTGCGTCCCAGGAGCCCGGCCTCGGCTAGCCGAGTAAAAAATGAAGTTAGCCGAGTAACATCTTTTAGGGGCGGCCGAGTTAGTTATTTAGGGTTAGCCGAGTTAGTTATTTAGGGTTAGCCGAGTCTCTCCTTAGGGTTAGCCGAGTCTCTATGTTGTGTTAGTCGAGTCTCTCCGTTGGGGTTAGCCGAGTCTCTCTTTTGGGGTTAGCCGAGTCTCTATGTTGTGTTAGTCGAGTCTCTCCGTTGGGGTTAGCCGAGTCTCTCTTTTGGGGTTAGCCAAGTCTCTCAGTTGGCCGTTAGCCGAGTCTCTCTTTAGGGTTAGCCGTGTATCTCCTTAGGGTTAGCCGAGTAACTTGTTAGGGTTAGCCGAGTGACTCACTCATAGGGTTAGCCGAGTGACTCACTCCAAGGGTTAGCCGAGTGACATGGTTACTCGGTCACACCTATGTCACTCGGCTAACCCTAGGAGTGTTACTCGGTCGGGGTGCCCGAGTAACCATGTCACTCGGCTAACCCTAGGAGTGTTACTCGGTCGGGGTGCCCGTTCTCGGCAGCCCATTCTCGGCAGTGCGCGCGTGCTCGGCAGCGCGCGCGTCCTTTCCTCGGCAGCGCGCGCAGCCCATTTCCTCGGCAGCGCGCGCGCCCTTCCCCCCAGGCGCCCGTTCTCGGCAGCGCGCCCTTTCCTCGGCAGCGCGCGCGCCCCATTACTCACCCATTAGTCTCTCCTTAGGGTTAGCTGAGTCACCTGTTAGTGTTGAAAATCCAATTCCATTTCATTTGTTTAATAAATCCAATTCCATTTCATTTGTTTAATAAATCCAATTCCATTTCATTTGTTTAATAAATCCAATTCCATTTGTTTTTCAGATTAATAAAAAAGAAATGTCTTTCTCGATTGCGGTTTGGTTTGGAGGACATTGAGAAGGTATTCAATATGTCAATGGAAGACCGTCCGTGGTCTTACGCGCATTAGAGGAATATGCTATGGGTGATGATAGTAAAGTTGAGACGTACGTTCTTTGTTGCTAATGCTATTATGATAAAGCTTTAATTCATCGTGTTTGAGTGTGAATATCAGTTAATTTGTTCTGCATGTGCAATGTCGGGATTGGGGAAGCTGTGGGACCCTCTTGGTTCAGGCACTTCTTGAACTGTGACTTGGAAATGGACTTTCAGGTTTCTTTTCATATTTTGTTATAGTCTTTGCTTGATAAATTTTGAGTGATCTTCCTTTAATTTCTCGTTTATCATAATAGGAACTGGACGCGTACCTTGGTATTTTGCAAAGCGATCCAGAATTTGTCGACTCGCGGTTTTCAGGTTATAACCATGCGATGTGCCAACTTGTGGACACGCGTTTCTGGGTGAGTTATCTTTGTCATAAAGTCCAATTTCTGTATAATCTTCCTTTACACATTCGGTGTATTGAGTGATTAACCATATTGAAACGCACGTATTATCAGATGACTTGCAAAGAAATTTGGGAAGACAAACATAGAGGTGAGTCTGACGAGGTGAAGTACAGATGGCCGCTCAGGGAGGAGTTCAGTGTCGAGGATCTCCAGCGTCTTGCACCCTACGTGCATGGTACAAAGCCGAAGTGGAGGAATATGCGACCATGGTGGGAACTTGACATAGGGGTAAGTCCAAGTTTAATTCCTTTACCGGTCTTAATAATTTAAAACCCTGATTTTCGATACTCTTACAATTTGTCTAATTTATGTACTTCTGTTTTTCAGCTGCTTGCTATCTTGAACCTTGATGGTCATTGGTGTTGCTGTACCATTGACCTGAAAAGAGGCAAAGTAGTCTTAATGGACAGCTACAGGCATAATTACGACGATGCAAGAATTAGATTGCGTTTTAATCAGACCATGTGCTTACGTCGTCTTTTGCCACCGTTGTTGGAATACTGTCGCTTTTATGAGCGTCTTGAGGAGACTACATTGCCGACACCTCGTTTGATGGAACGAGGTGAGTTCGGGCTTAATTCGATGGTTGCCGACTAATGTTACAAGCAGAAAGATGTTGTGTCTTGTGGAGCTTACGCACTTTTGGCAGTTGAGACCTTGATGAGTTCTGAGTTTCCGAGAGCCAAGCTCAGACAGTTGCGAGGAATTAAGAACGTCAGGAAACAGATGTGCCTGACAGTGTTTCGATACTCCACAGCTGGTGACACAGTTCCAGAGGATTATTTTGATGATTGATCGACTCTATACAACATCTCATTTTATTGTTTTCATCAAACTCATGTTTATGAATGTATTATTCTTCATTAAAATTCGGATTTATATTTTTCAGGTTACTCATGTCACTATCTCAACATATAAATGTCGCTACTCTTCATGAACATTTTGATTTGCCAAATACGTAGGACATTTTCTCCTAGTGTGTGCCTCTGAACCACAAATAGCACATTTCTTCTTTTTTCTTGTCTTTGGTTGAGGTGTTGTGGTGATCTCATCATCGCCGTCAAGCCCATCTAGGAATCCATGTAAACTTTGTGGAATGTATTCCGTACATGTCGCCTGTTGTGGCCCGATTGACCGCAACGACGGCATGTAAGACTTTTGCGAGGACGATGAGTCGATTGTTCACCGGTGGACGGTATACGCCGCGATTTCGGTCGACCGGCCTGTCGTGGTTTGTCTGGCGCAATGCAAACTTTGAGTGTTGTGGCATCATGTTCGGGCCACTCTTGTGGGTTGAGAACGGGCATAACTTCAGCGGCCCACATCCCCCTCAACCATTCGGTCGTGTAGTACGGCGAAACATAATTTAACACCGATTCCTTTGCGAAACTGTTGGAAAATTAATGACTGTTGGAAAATAAATAATTTAAAGAAAAGTTATTGACTTCGGAGAAGAAGATGGACTTGATGGCAGCACACGCGTGCGAGCAAGGCATCAACTCACTCTGGAACTCCATACAGCTGCACTGACATTGACCCATATTAACAATCCATATTTTTCTTCCATCTATGATCTTAAATTTGCGTCTACCAAGCCCATGGACCTCCATTTCTCTCCCGAGCCGCGACAACTCGATTAACCTGTCATGTACGGACTTCGTCAGAGGGTGTTCCCTCTCGTTTGCCATTTGTCTCCTCTCGATAAACCATCTCTCCATAATCCGTCGAGCGGCTTCCAAGAACGAACAAACAGGTAACTTTCTTGACCATACGAGTCGTGCATTCCACACCTCAGCTGCATTTGATGTCATGAAGTTGAAACGTCGTACTGGGCATTTAACGCGAGACCACCTGGTGTCCTTCGCCTTTTTTAATGTGGAAATTGCTCCGAGGAGTTGATTATCGTTCAGGGCTTCCATGTACCTGTACAACAACATGACATTGTAAAAAGAACAAAAGTGAACTGAAAAACAAAAGTGTCTCTTGGAAATTACCTCTCGAATTTTGTAGGGTCATAACAGTATGCGGCTCTGTGGAACAGTCCGACCAAATGCCCACCGTACTTGGCCAAATTTTGTTGGAGATGATAACAACATAGTCCATGGGTGGCCTCTGGGTACGTATTTGCTATTGCATTACCAATGGATACGTGTTGATCCGACACGATAAGTAGGTCGTTTGGGCAGCCGAATGCTTCTCTCACTTGCTTGAAGAACCAGGTTCACGACTCATCATTCTCAACACTTCCAATTCCTACTCCTAGAGGAAAAATTTGATCATTTTCGTCTTTTGTCACTGCAACAAATCCAATGCCCTTGTACGAGCCTTTCAAGTGACAACCATCAACTACTATAACAGGCCGGCCATAGTTTTGAAATCCAATAATTGATGCTGCCAACGCAAAAAACACGAATTTGAATTTACCATTGTTATGCGTTTCCAAGGCAGTGTACGTTCCAGGATTAGCTTTCTTCAAGACTTCTAAGTACAGTGGAAGCATACAAAATGACTTTTTCGGATCACCGTAAGCTGTCCTCATTGCATGTCGTTTCGCAGCATGAGCGACCTTATAGCTGATCTTCAAGCCATGTCGTTGGTTCATTTGGCGAATTATATCCCTGGGAATGAGATTGGAATTCTCTGTCCGGACTTGATTGACGAAGTAGTCACCAATCAAGGTAGATGGAAGTCTGCGGGGTGCACTGCTGTTCAGGTCATACGAACAACTGTGAGGCAAAACAATCTTACAAATTTTCCAAATACTATACTTCTCGGTGGCATGGAGTACGAATGGACACCCTCTGTGATTGCATTTAACAAACCATCTATGTTTGTCCAAATGATCGACACGGTATTCCACTTGATTTTCCAAATGATAAAATCCGACTGCATTTTTCAAATCGGACTTACTATTAAAAGTAGATCCTTTTTGCATACCACGTGGAATTGAAACCTCTTGGGATGATGGTTCTTCAAATGCTTCCACATCGGGAACATACCATTCGGGTCTCAAAATGTAATCACAAAATTCAGCATATTCCGCTCGCTGCTCTTCATCCAACGCGACATCATCAGCTTCGTCTAACTCGAAGTCGTCTTCTCCATCTAAAACAAAATGATGAAAAACACATTAGATATTAATTACATATTAATCAGATATGTGCACGAATATGATAATACACAAAAAATACCTATCTCATCGTCAACATCTCTCGTATCGGGTTCTCCATGTGTCGGTTCTTCAGTTGGATTGACTTTGCTTTCGTCTGCGGGAGGTATATTCAAGTCAAGAAACTCAAGATTATTGTACTCAACACGACTGCATGTTGAATCCCATGGTGCCCAACCATCATTTGAAGACGGACCGGCATTATCTCATTTCGAAGAAGCAATATCCCATTTCGAACAAAATTCATCGTTCTGAAGTCCAATGGGAACATTTGAAGTTTCGAATTCATGTCCAGTAGGGCCAAAACTTTGACTGCATTCTTCATCTACCTGTGAACCTTGTTGTTGGGGATAAGACGAGCCTGCTGATAACCCAACAACCACACTCTTCAACGAAACAAAAACCATCAAAAAAAATTATTCTTATAGAAAACCCGTTCCAAATCCGAATCATTCTTGATCTTTATTTTCTTCAATCTTCCATTATCTTCGATCAATGAATGAATCAAATATCCCCAACAATTCATATCATCACAAACTATTCCATGAATGGAGGTCAATAAATCCCAATAACTAAGTCTTTGAAGATAAATCAACTCTTGAGAACCATTGACATATTGAATACCTTCCCAATGTCCTCCGAACCAAACCGCAATCGAGAAAGACATTTCTTTTTTATTAATCTAAAAAACAAATGGAATTGGATTTATTAAACAAATGAAATGGAATTGGATTTATTAAACAAATGAAATGGAATTGGATTTTCAACACTAACAGGTGACTCGGCTAACCCTAAGGAGAGACTAATGGGTGAGTAATGGGGCGCGCGCGCTGCCGAGGAAAGGGCGCGCGCTGCCGAGAACGGGCGCCTGGGGCGCTCGCGGGGGGAAGGGCGCGCGCGCTGCTGAGGAAAGGGCGCGGGCGCTGCCGAGCACGCGCGCACTGCCGAGAATGGGCTGCTGAGAACGGGCGCCCCGACCGAGTAACACTCCTAGGGTTAGCCGAGTGACATGGGTGTGACTCGGTCACACCCATGTCACTCGGCTAACCCTTGGAGTGAGTCACTCGGCTAACCCTATGAGTGAGTCACTCGGCTAACCCTAACAAGTTACTCGGCTAACCCTAAGGAGATACACGGCTAACCCTAAGGAGAGACTCGGCTAACGGCCAACTGAGAGACTCGGCTAACCCCAAAAGAGAGACTCGGCTAACCCCAACGGAGAGACTCGACTAACACAACATAGAGACTCGGCTAACCCTAAGGAGAGACTCGGCTAACCCTAAATAACTAACTCGGCCGCCCCTAAAAGATGTTACTCGGCTAACTTCATTTTTACTCGGCTAGCCGAGGCCGGGCTCCTGGGGCGCGCGCGGAGGAAGAGCGAGCGCGTGCACTGCGGAGGAAATGGGGTACACGCGCTGCCGAGAACGGGAGCCTGGGACGCGCGTGGGGGGAAGGGCGCACGCGCGCTGCCGAGGAAATGGGGCGCGTGCGCTGCCGAGGAAAGGGCGCGCGCTGCCGAGCACACGCGCGCTGCTGAGAACGGGCTGCCGAGAACGGGCGCCTGGGGCGACCGAGTAACACTCCTAGGGTTAGCCGAGTGAATACATGTCGACCGAGTAACTCAAGTCAAGGGTTAGCCGAGTGACATGGTTGTGACCGAGTAACCATGTCACTCGGCTAACCCTTGGAGTGAGTCACTCGGCTAACCCTAACTAGTTACTCGGCTAACCCTAATTTTTACACGGCTAACCCTAATTTTGTAACCCTAATTTTGTAACACGGCTAACCCTAATTTTTACACGTCTACGCTAAATCTAGTTGCACAGCTAACCTAAAATTACAGGGAATACCCTAAATTTATTACACGGCTAATTTATTTCTCGATGTTTAGGGTTAGGGAAAAATTATTACGGAAATAATTACAAAACACATAAAATTAAAATAAGCTTACTTGACAAGTCGATCCACTTTTTTTCTCTTATAATCCTTCAACTTTTGCAACTATAGGGGAAATAATTTACAAATGTGAGAACAAATGAATTTCATCAGTAATTAAATAGATGAATTTTGAAATTACTATTCGTCTCGTGAATGATAGATCAAATCAATTTGTAAAGTACAAAAATTCAGAAAAAAAAATTCCAAATTTGTGAAGTTGGACTCGGTCAAATTGGAGTGAAAATTTTAAAATAATTGTAAATATGTAAATATGTAAAAAGGTAATTTCCCATTCATTGAATAATGATTGCGTGCATTGACTCGGTCCAATTGTGGTAGAAAAGTTACAAATCTTATATTTTGTGGTATAAAAGTCAAAAATTTATAGTACATGGTATAATAGTTGTAAGCTTATATATTTGGTGGTAATTTGGGGTATTTCCTCTTGTTTAAAGGCAAAAACTTATATACCATGGGCACATAGGGGAACAGATCTAGGTGTTATATATGTGTTCTTCAGGTGTTATATATATAATCTATAGGTATTATGTTTTTTGGTGTGATACGTACATATACTCTACAGGTATCATATTTATATAAGAGTATACATGTGATACCTAAAGAGTATACACATGATACCTGTAGAGTATGTATTTAATACCAATATGATGATTAATTTGGGGGTACCGTGCCCCTTGGGCACACAAGTGTCACTCTTGTTTAAATGATATCATAAACATATGAATTGAAATTAATAATTACAGATGTCTTACCATATTGACAATTATGTTAAAAGGTTATATATCATATCACTTCCTTAAATATATACATCATCAAACATGATTAATTATTTATCATCATTTTAATAAAAAATTATTTCCAGTTTTGGCATGATGTTTTTGGCAGGAAAATTCATATCTTACTATTTTCAGAAATGTTTGTATTTTTATATATATAAAGATAAAGATGATTGTGATGCATTACCCAAAAGTAACGAGAATTTGGGATGGATGGAAAATATTCAGATGTTCACGACAAACAACTCTTAATATGTACACTGTTAATATTGATCGCTTGGATTTAAAAAAACAAAAGACCAAACCTCTATAATGTAGGTTCCAAGATTCTACCTTTTCCTTGGATTTAATATATTATAATAAATTATATAATTGTCTAACCATCCCTCTTCCAAAAACACTATATTTTCTTGAGTGAGTTTTGTGTGAGATCGTCTCACGGATCCCATTCCGTGAGATGGGTCAACCCGACCCGGTCAACGATCAAAGTCAACGGTCAATGGTTGGTCAACGCCGGTCAACGGTCGGTCAACGTCGTTGACCAAAAAGTATTAC
The DNA here is from genome assembly GCA_005771605.1 of Scutellaria baicalensis. Lineage (NCBI taxonomy): Eukaryota > Viridiplantae > Streptophyta > Magnoliopsida > Lamiales > Lamiaceae > Scutellaria > Scutellaria baicalensis. Next base: position 23,009,019 of record CM016722.1, on the reverse strand, counting down.
ATGTTATGCATAAAAGTATTACATGTCATATATAAAAGTATTACATTCATAATGTAATACTGTTATTCTACTCACATAATACTTTTATGTGTATCATGTGATACTTTAAATTAGCATTACGTACTACATATAAAAGTATTACATGATATATATAAAAGTATTACTTGTTTATTTCAATAGTATTACATGTTACACACAAAATTATTACATTATGAGAGTATTACTTGTTGATTTCAATAATATTACATGTTGTACATAAAAGTATTACATTTGAGTATTAGACAATATTTTTCTATATATCATATAATACTTCATAGTATTACATGATATACGTAAAAGTATTACTTGTTGATTTCAATAGTATTACATGTTACACATAAAAATATCACATGATGTATATAAAATATTACTTGTTGATTTCAATAGTATTACATGTTACACATATAAGTATTACATGTTGCACATAAAAATATTGCATGATGTTATGTTCTTATAATGTAATAATACTTTTGTGTGTATTAGATAATATATTTTTATATATTATTTAACACTTCATAATGTAATACTTTCATATATATTAGGTGATACTTTTCTATAGATCGGATAATACTTTTGTATTATATACATATAATGTATAATATATTACAAAAGTATTAGATGATATATATAAAAATATTACCTACTACACATAAAAGTATTACATATTTTCATACACTCTAACCAAATCCAAAATAATACTATTTTACAAAAGTATTACATAGTATATTGAAAAGTAATACCTAAAACACACAAAAGTATTACATAATTTCTCAAAATTTTGTCACACATGATACACATAAAAGTATTACCTTATAAAAGTAAAAGTATTACATTTATAATGTAATACTTTAATGTATGTTGTGTACTACTTTTACATATAATATGTAATACTTTTGGTCAATGGAGTTGACTGACCGTTGACCGGCGTTGACCAATCATTGACCGGCGTTGACTTTTGACTGTTGACCGTTGACTTTTAACTTTGACCGGGTCGGGTTGACCCGTCTCACGGAATGGGATCCGTGAAATGGTCTCATACAAGAATTTGCCTATTTTCTTTAGGGAACTTGGAAAAAAAAAATTATTGTAAGAAATAGTAGTAGTTTTTGTAATAGAGAGATTAACATAATGTTCAATCTGTTTTATTTGTCTCGAAAAAGTAAATTTAATCACGAGAACACTTTCACTTTATTTTCTCCTAAATATTTATTTAAACCTAAATTTATATCTATAGCAAATATTCATCAGTTTCTATATTTATTATTGATTTTCAAGTACAAGTCCAAACCACTTCTTTTGATTTCAAAGGTAAATTTAACGAGCATATAAAACCTCTCTGAATCTGTCAATCTTTATTCTCCTCTTTCACTTCTCTGCTCAAGCTTTGTTCTTTCTAATCAGGTACGCTGATTTCAAGTTTTTTTTCCCTAGTTTGCTGCAATTAGTGTTGGATTCTTGGATCTTTTTGTGCTGTATCGATTTTTCATTGATGAACTGGAATTTACAGATCTTGTTGGGTTAAACCCATTTTGTGCTAATTAGACCTCGTATGGTCCCTGAAATTTGGGTGCGAGGGCGTGGGATCTGGTGATTTGATGGTGATGAATCGATGATCAGTTGATTAGGATTATGGCTGTTTTAGTTTTGTTCTGTGATGATTCGTTGCTTGGCCCGATTGAATCTGTGATTTTGGGATCATGTGAGGCTTGAGCAGTTGAAGTCCAATTGTTTGAGTAGAAAAAAGGGTTACCTTTTTGATATTATGAGCCGAAAATTGGATGTTAGATCATATGATAGAAACTGAATTTCAATTTGTTCTTCCAGGAGTTCGGTGCAGATCTAGTTATTAAGTATAGAGTGTTGATGTTTCTCATCTAACCAAAAGGGTCCCAGCCAAATACAGTTATACGTGCATTCTCGATTTTCATCTAGTGGCTGCTTGTGTGGTAGCTTGGTTGAGTTAACCACTTGGCTCATCTAAGATTGAGGTTTCGCGGGCCTGCTATGCTGTTCTATAGATTCACCCGATTTAGAAATTTTAAGTTTGAGTGGGATTTGATAAATCTAAAATTTCATCGATGTCAATTTGTGCTGAATGATGTATGTGCTATGCGATTGTGAAGCAAACCTCCATGTAAAACAAGGTCTTTTGCTTTCAGTTCAAGATTCAATGATGATGTTCTAAAGATTGCCAAAACTTGATCTTTCCTTAGATCCATGGCATGTTTTTTTTTTTCTTTTCCTAAAACTTGGTGTGTTTAATTTACTCACATTCTTTATCTATGCAGTCTTGCTTCAATTTCTCCAACTATGGCAGCCTCCAGTAGCCAGAATGGAATTCAGCTCTTACTAGCTGCAGAACAAGAAGCTCAGCACATTGTCAATGCTGCTAGAACTGGTGAAACTCTTTACCTGCACATGTCATATTTAAATATCTCTACTTGCTTTGTCAGAATATAAATACTCTATGAACCCTTTTCTGAAGCAACGTAACAATGTGATGATGAAGAACACAATTTATTCGAAGTCACATGTTAGTCGTCTATGCATGTTAGGGCTATATGTATTTGCCACTATTATATGTACCCTGTTTTTGAAATACATTTGAAATGGAGGAAGTTGGGTGGCATGGAATGATGGTTGCAGCATATGGAAGAGAATTTTGGCTTTCCTATCCTGTTGTGAGGTTTGGAAACCGAATCAATTGAGGATGATGAGTCATTTAGTCCATATAATATGACATGTACAAATGTTTAACATGTGCAAATGTTTATGTGGTTGTTCTTTTATGACCTGTGAAGTGAATGAATCTGTTATCAGAATCCGGCTGAATGGTATTTGTGCTTTCATTTCCTGTTTATGTGGTGAGTTATTTCATTTATTATGAACCCAAAGTAATAAAACCAGTACTGAGGTCTTAGATGGGATTCAGTTGACTTGATCTAGATCTAAAGCTTTTAAGATCTACTGTTTCAAGCTTAATCTTACTGACTCTGTGTTCTTTGTTTATCTTGCATCTACGAGTTTGTAACAGAACAAGTTCCAATTTATTTCACCTTAGAAGTATTTAACTTTATGCTGGCATTCATGTGTAGCAAAACAAGCCAGACTGAAACAGGCAAAAGACGAGGCCGAGAAGGATATTTCTGATTTCCGTGCTCAAATGGAGGCTGAGTTTCAGAGGAAGGTTGCAGAGGTAAGAATTTAAATGAAAAATGAATAGAGGTTTTATTAAAGCCGATAATTATCCTAGATGATATCAAAAGCACATTAATATTCTCTTCATTTATTAAAGCATGGCTAATTGATCTAGGAACAGTTCTGCCGATATATTTCACTAGGAAGTCTTGCTTGATATGTTTTAAACTTCTGTTTATGCATATTTTATACTCGTGCAAGTACTTATTTGAAGAAAAAACTATATTCAATCTTTCCCACAATATCCAAGTTCTTGATCACTGTCTTTCTCATTTTGCATTATACAGAGTAGCGGAGACTCAGGTGCTAATGTGAAACGCCTCGAACAAGAAACTGATGCAAAGATCCATCACCTGAAAGCAGAGGCTTCAAGAATTTCTCCCGATGTTGTCGCCATGCTTCTGCGACATGTTACCTCAGTTAAGAACTAAAATCTAGTTGAGCAGAGTACGTTGCTACTGAATGGTCTCGTATTTTTCCTGGATGTCGTGGAATAGATGTTCCTTCGACTTGTACTTTACTCATTTTATTTCATGTTGATGAAATTATTTCTGGTGTTTATCAAATAAAGCAGTAAGAGTTTTGTTATTGTTGGTGGACCTTTTTCTTGAGGTAACACTTTGTTGAACCTCTATTTTCTGGCAGTGTACATTTTGATGTTGATACTATGAAATCTTCCTCTTGTTTTCCCATTATGTTTCTTCTTGTTGTGATTTCCCTCCTCTCTCTCTCTCTCAAAATTAAATAAAAAAAACCCACATCTAAATTTAATGTTAAATTTACCGGGAACCTTGTAGCTTAAGTGGTATTCCAACTTATTGTGCAGATTGTAATGACCCGGTCTAAACTCAAGAGAGGCAAGTTTGAATATTTCATATCCCTCCCTTCTACTCATCCAAGCTTATTAAAAGAAAAGAAGTTAAATGCATAAAATAACTAAACTACTGACATTTTTTCAAGTTCCAAACTAAAATTTGTTTCTTATTAAGATTGCAACCTAAACTAATAAAATTTATCATATTGCAACTTAAACTACTAAAATTTATCATATTGCAACTTTTGAACAATTTTCCTACAAAAACAAAGTCATAACAACCACGTTGATTTCATATGAAGGTCACTTTAAATTACAAGACAACAAAATACCCTTATGTTTTCAACGTGGGTCACATATACACATATTTGTCGGAAAATAAGTCCAAAGTTGCAATCAAGGACGAAAATATCAGTTTCGGTGAATATATCGGTACCTTAAATTTATGGAAATATCGGTGCATATATTGGTTTCGGTGGAAATATCGGTAATTTTTAAAAAAATCACGAAAATATTGTAAAAAAATTAGAAAATATATCTGGTAATTTACATAATGTTATAACTAACATTCATACATAAATTGAAGTTAAGATTTCAAATAAAAAGATATAATTACAGAAAAATGAGAGATAAACTAATAGATAGAGTGATAATATGAGAAATTTTGTACAAAGTTTATTTATGAACTAATAATAGCATGAACTCCTATGAGGTTCAAATGAATGAGATGACATGTCATCTTGATTTAAACAAATATTGATACCAACTCACCATAGTAGACCAATTTTGGGTGTAATCATAAATATGTCATTCATATGCTCATCAATTTCTTCCAACCGCATGTTCATGGATCAGATAATGCTCATTGACCCAATATGGTTGACTATGTTGAGACATGTTTGAACCATGTGACATTTGAGTTAGTGGATAATGAAATTCATGTAAATTAGTCCACCAATCGGATGTGCTATGTTTGTCTTGAGGTTGAGGATATGATGGTTGGTATGGAGGATCATTGCTCATATTCATTGAGTCAAATGTCATAGACATTGATTCAATGTCAGTGTTTGACCCCTCATTTTCGTTCCAAACATGTCTTCTTCCATAATTCTTTCCAATAGCACCAATCCCTGCACCTCCCCCTCTACTTCCGTGATCAGGATCTTGTGTTGCATGTGTGAAATCACGTTCACCTGTGAATGGACTCAAAGACACCTGATCTGAAAAATTATAATTTTCTTCATTACCACCACCACCAACATTGCTTCCACTGTCTGCTGAGGTATCCACAAATGATCCTGAACTACTTGTGTTGACACCAACTTCTTCTCCCATTACTCGATCCACATCAATGCCACATTCACGGGCTACTGCAGCAACTTTAGGATCGGGGTTTCCTTCAGCATCATCCATGTGGGTTGGTCGAATCCATTGGAATATTGGATCTTCTTCCTCATCACCAGATTCAGGAGCTACATCTACTACATCTAGATAGTCTATCTCAGCAACCCTATTATCTTCTGCTTCCATATCTCGTAACCTTAACTTCATGTTATAGTAGCAGAAGACAAGTTTTTCAAGTTTTGGATATGCCAGACGATTTCGTTGCTTGGTATGTATCAAAGCAAATGTACTCCAATTTCTCTTACAGGCAGAAGATGATGTTGTCTGTGATAGTATTCGTATGACCAATTTTCTTAGTGTAGGTGCTGAATGACCATACATAACCCATCACTCAGCTGTCAAATAATAATAAATGTTAAACACACTCTTTAAAAGAATATGAAAACTATCTCATACATATTTTGGCAGATCAATAAAAAACTTACATAGTATCATTGTATTTCGTGATGCAACAGCAGCACGATCATCGAATCCTTTTCTCGCATCGTGAAATAATATGAGTTGCATATTCACACAACAATGATAGTATTTCTCTTATATTGAAATTGAAATAAGAGTTATATAATTCATGAATACGAGTTATTTGACCTCATTTCCGAATTGGGTTATGCCCTCTGAGTTTGGGTCTAGTGTGTTGAACACTTGGTGCACCACTTGAATAAGGTGCATATCTTTACCAACTCCTGGTCCATATTGGAATCTCGGATTTAAGTAAAAAGCTACAGTCGTGAAATATTTTTAGTATATCTTATCATGTACACACGTGGATAATATATACAATGTTTAGTATGTACCTGGAACATGTAGTGGATGTGAAAGCATGTCTCATCTATCAGTTATTATTTTAAGTACCCACTGTATCAATCTTAATTGTTGAACTTTTTCTTTTATCACACGAAATAGATCGGCATTGTGGGAACAACTTCGGTATCCACCACTCGAAGTATCTGATATAATGGCTCATAAATTTCCACTACATGTTTCACTTGATCCCAAAACCTATTATCGAGAACATAATTCTCCACAGTTTGGCCCATCTCTGAGCGGCTAAGACGATTCACAGCCCATTCTGCATCTGTGAAACATTGTTTCAAGATACCTTTTTTTAACAAACTATCCAATGCGATATAATTTGTTGCAAAGCGAGTTGCTCCAGGCCGTACAATATCTCCTTGACAAACCTCTCGCACTTTTGCCAACAACCAACCAAGGTTGTAAATGTAGTTTGTCACTTGTCTGGCCTTAGCAATTGTTGACTTGATCACCTTATTTTTTCCAATGCCTTTAAAAATCAAGTCAATGCAGTGTGCAACACAGGGTGTCCAATACAAGTTGTACTTTGACATGAGTTTCCTTCCTGCCTTAACAAAAGCGGATCCATTATCCGTAACAACTTGCACTACATTATCATTTCTTACCTCTCGCGCCACTTCTTTTAATGAATCATAAATGTACTTATGATCTTTTATCTTGTTTGATGCATCAACAGATTTAAGAAAGACGGTGCTCCCCTTACAATAGATCATAACATTTAGGATAGACATCCTTGTTGGTCCTGTCCATCCATCGGTCATGATTGTACGCCCATATGTCTTCCATTTATCCATTTGTTTTTGCACATGAACCCTCATTTCAGTGTACTTCATTTCCAAATACTTATTTTTTTTTATCTCATATGGAGTTGGTGGTTTTACCCCCATACCATATTCCTGTACACTTTGGATCATATTCTTAAAGTGAGGTGAATCAGCCATGGCGGGTGCAACATTATCATAGATGAAAAATTTGCTCACCATTCTTGACATTTTATCTCTAATGTTGCCGCCCGAGAACATATTCTTAATCTTTTTTTTGCTTTGCATCTTGAGACTTATATATAGACGGTGCTGGAGCATGATCAAAATCCACACCTTGACTACTTTGGGTCCGCTGAAACAAAGACGGTGCATCAACATCTCTACTTGCTTGACCTCTTTTGTTAAGTCCAAAGTTCTGCATTTGTTCTCTTTCCCTCTCACTTGCCCTAGATTGTCTAACAGCGGCACAATACTGTTCTCGTTCATTGTGGCCAAGGTCAGCAGGATACACATTATCATCATCCTCCTCGTCTTCATCCTCATCATATAATCCCCTTCGTAATTCTGCTTTATCTCATCCATCTTAGCGGCTTTCTTCCGTTTCGCCACCTCCTTCGCTCTTATATAATCACGAATCTCCTTTTTAACCTCCGGGGGTACGTTTGTACATGGACGTGCATTTTTCTGTGGGTCTGTGTGGCTCAAGTAATATTTGAATCTTGTAATACCTCCACTCATAATCGCAAGATTACAAAAATTGCAAATGGTGACATTTCTATTATCAGGGACTTTGGTACAATATTTCCATGCAGGGAAGATATAGAAGCAACACATACATATGCTCCAAGTTGCAACACATACAATATTATATAGTTTGAGTTGGTATTTCTAGTTTGAGTCCAAGTTGCACAGAAGATATGGAAGCAACACATATTCTATATACATATAGATAAATACATAAATAGAATACATTAATATATACATCAATATATATATATATATATATATATATATATATATATATATATATATATATATAGATCAACCCAAAGTAATTCACCTAGTTTCCGAAGAGTGATTAAATTTTGTTTGAGTTATCTACAAAATGAAATGTAATTAAGTCCTTGCCTATTTGTATATTTGCTCACTTAACTTTTCCACCACTAATTCTATGCTCACCAGAATCCACATATATATGCTTATTTGTATATTGTAGCATTGGTAATAAAATTCACGCCATAAAATTACAATGATAAAGGGGAAACGAAATTGTATATTGCTGCATACATTAATTCTTGATTCTATTAATAATAAATATTATTTGGGGAAGACTAAATAACTTTAAAAATCATGAGTCGAAGTTAAATTCAGCAAGTTCTTCATTAATTCACATCATTGTAATTCTAACTGAAAGAAAAGAATAATTAGCTAATTTCATCGCTATTTCTAAACAACTTCATTTATTTTAGATCAATACATATATAACTTCTCACCTACTTATCATGACAGATTTTAAATCATTTTAGAAGCCTTTAGTAAAAGAGTATATATAGTTTTCCCTACTCATTTTGCACCTATTTATTTTATTTATGAAAAATAAAAAAATCTAGAGAAAACTGCAATCAATAGCATTTTCATTATCTGAAAACTATTTTTTTAATTATTAAAATAATTTCAAGAATGACACAAAACCTTAATCATTTTGTGTAATCAAACAATAATTAACATTTCATCAAAAACATGGAAAAATTAGGCCACTTCATGACAACGTCTTGATTTCACACCTTTCTCTTAGTATTTTCAAATTTCATATTTTTTCTTTTATATTGAGATCTAGTCTTCATTAACAAAAAGTAAAAGTAATTAGCTGTAAATTATTTTAACCGTATATATGCAAATTCTAGTATATATATAAAGAAATTGCAAGGTTTGATCATAAAAAAAAAAAAAAAAAAACATGACAATGTATAGTTGAACTGCAATTTGCAATAATTTTATGAACACTAACATAAACCCACAAAATATTTAATATCTTAAAAGGAAAATTCTTGTACAAATAATTTAACAAAATACAACATAGTAATTGCATAATTAACTTTTTTATTTCAAAAACTACATACTAATTGAATCATACCTTTTGATTTCAAAATATACGATTTTTCTTGATGTCCAACAAATCTTGGAGGTGTTGTAGAAGGAAAATTTGAATGAGTAATGTTAGTGAGTTTTAGACTTGCCAATTTGATTGTTTACTCCTTGATATTTGATGACATTTATAGACAATTTTTTAAAGGCAAAGTTGGAGACAACACTCATGAAAGATTGACTCCTATGCACTTATTTTTTTTATTTTGTAGAGTGCATGCATGTGATAGCACTATGTTTGAGTGGCAATAATTGTATTTTTTGTGGCCAATAATAATTTGAAGTTCAAATCATAACGAAATGCATGAAAAAAAAAACTGCATTTACATGAATTCTGCTGACATATTGGCAAAATATCGGTGAAATCTGTCATTTTCTCCCTACATTTCATCGAAACCGAAATGCGAACAGAAACAGACCGATATATCGCCGATATATCGGTGACATTTTGACGAAAAAATATAGCACCCCGTTTTTATATCGGACATAATTTTTGAGCGATATATCACCGATATTTCACGATTTTTTGATCATTGGTTGCAATAGATAAATTCTAGTAGTTGGAATTGCAATTTGATAAGAAAAAAAGTTTAGGTTGAAAACTGAAAATAATCAATAGTTTAGGTCGGTTTCTACATTAAAAAAAATAAATTGAACTTAAAAATAAAATTTATTTAAATAGTTTAATTAAAGCCACAATATAGAATTTACCAGATTGCAAGTCAACAGGCCCAATCACTTCAGAACGCAAAAAAGCCCAATATAAAGATTCTTTTGATTTTTTATTTTTTATAAGAAAAAAGGAAAAAAAAAAAAAAAAAAGAGAGAGAGAAGAAAATTTCGTCTTTCTCGTCTGCATATGTATACAAATCATTGTTTATTTATAAAGCGAAGTGAAGAAAGGTGAAATCATTGCGAATGATCGATGGCGTTGTCGCGGCTCCGGCATCCGGTGATCTCTCGAGCTCCGTCGCTCATTAGAGCGCGATTTCTCTCCTCATCCACTCGTCCACTGCTGAATCGGTAACTTTTTTTTTTTTTTTAATATTAAAATTTGATGAATTTGAGGAGCATAGTTAGGTGAATTTGATGATTTGATGCAATTTGATTTGTTCGAATCTCAAAAGGACTGATTTTGAGAGAGATTGAGTGGTTGGTGGAGTGGTCAAATGGTGGACAGAGATTGAGTGGTTGGTGGAGTTGTCAATGGTGGACGGAAATGTGAAATGAATTATTGTTCATCTGCATTTTTTGTTGATGGATTTGTAATATGTGAATATGTGAATGTGTGATGAGGGATGCAGAGATATTCTGTTTCTTGTGTGATTTGAAGTTATGCAGGAGTTTTGGTACTTCTTTTCAGTAATTTCTGATGTAGAACAAAGTTTTATCTTAGATATACTTTGGCAGAATACTAGATTTAGTGCCTTTTAGTACATTTTGACTATCAAGATAGATAGTTTTGTGGGCTTATGAAGGAATTTGTTTCCAGCTCATCCAATGTGAGTTAGACGTTAGTGTAGAGTTTTCTGAGCTATAGATCAAAGTCACACTTTAGTTTGCTGTAGCGTTTGTAGAACACAGGAAGTGGTTGAGGAGAAATACTGACTTTCGAAATCAAACATGGTTTTTCTTATATGTAGAAAAGCTATTTACCTTTTTTTTTTTTTGGAAACTGAAAATATATTTACTGGAGAGAATTGGATACTGCTTTACTGGAGTTCCTGAATCATAGTTTCAGTCTGAATGCAGTCTCTATGTTTCCTATGATATATTCAGTGCCATTAACAAGAATATAGATTATTTCATGTTTACTCTACTCCGAGTGGCTTGTAAATACACTATAGTACTAGTGAACTGTGAAATGGTTCATTTTCTAGGATTCCTGAATACTTCTTGAATGGGAAATTCAACATTGTTTCTTCTTTTGGCGATGTCTAAAATATTTGATATGAAGTGAAATACAGAAAAGCCTGATTAGTTTACCATGTATTGATCTCAATACACTAATTGTTTAGTATTGCCTATTCTAGTACCATATGCATGTGTTCTTTTACCTTTGGTTTGTTGGATACTATTGGAGACATGCTGAAACTCAAAAATGACATCAGAAGCTTCCATAATATCCATATGTTCATTATAACTATATCAATAAGATCTCTATAATAACAGTATATAACTTTGATCATATATTTAACTTCTAGTTTAATATCCTCATACTTCATAAAAAGTTTATAAAGTTCTCATAGGATTTATTTCAAATCAAGCTGATAATTGTTTCTTACTGCTGCCTTTCAATTGTATGGATCCCCATTTTATTTATTAGGAAAATTTACTGCTTGTACATAATGAGTTGCAAGTAGTGGGATGCTTGAAGCTGGTAATCCTTGACAGTCCCCTTAGAAAAATAAAATCTGTGGCAATTTTGGCATTAGTTTGGAGTGTTTTTGGAGGTTGTACCAACAGCTGTAAAGAGAAGGGAAAAACATTTGATTTTGTATCAGTAATTGTTGATTTGACAATTTCTGTAAACAGTTTTGTGGGGAGTAATATTAGATTTTGTCTTGTAGTGGTGCAATCATGTCATCTTGTATAGTATGTGTTGTTACTTTACTTACCAAATGGTTCAAAGATATATATTTGTGCTAATGTAAACGACTTTTGTAGTGTTACCTTGGATGAGACCATTTCTTGGATGTGACCAAACATTGCCTAATTTTCTTAACTTTCTCTTTCAAACTAAGTATTGTTGCCTATTATTAGGATTTTCCTTTTCACTTAGAGTTCATGATGTACAAAAGGGGGAAAAAGATATAAAGAAAGAAAGGTAATAAAAGAATAGGCTCTAAAATTTGCTGTTAATTACTTTAGCCCCAATACTTACTTTTGACTTCGTAATAGATAGAACAATGACATGCTATCTCATACCATAGACACATGTTTTTGGCACATCTTTCTTGTAATTTTCATTTACCACCCTTCCTTTCAATATACAAAAAATATGAAGATCAATATTGAAAAATCAGTCATTTTCACTGTGGGCCAGTTTTTCACATGGTAGAAAGGTGTGTTTAGAAAAATATGAACTCTTTTATAATTGAAGTCTTATACCAAAGTCATACTTAAAAAAAAGGTCTTTTATAAATGGCCGCTCGATATGATCCTCATTGCCCCTCTCAATTTATTTTATATGTATTTCTGTAGTAATGCATTAATTTCGTGTCATCTTATTGATAATATTTTGGTGTTGCAGTTCCAGGGGGTTACATCCTAGTGCTGATGTTGCAGAGTCATTATTAAGGTTTGCATTTATAGGCTCATGTTTTGTTCCTTGTCTTGTTTTGTCAATCTAATTCAACGATGGTAAACATAAGTGGTTAATGCGACAGAACATTAAATAAGGGCATATTAGGAACAATGCATATAATGAACATTGAATAAGGAACATGGCCTATAATTTGGCATTTGGGACAGTTGGAAAAGGAAATGTGGACTATGCTTACTAAGATAGAATTTAGCTTTAGAGGGCAGTTTAACCCTGCAGCAGATGCTAACCGTCTAAGTCTGCCTCATTAACTTTGCCCCAAAGTTATATTGAGCACCCAATTCTTCTGACTTAGCAAATCCCTTGCAGTCCTTGTTATTCAATTGAGCCTGACAACTGAGCCTTGTCTGTCTGGTAAGCTCACACTGCAAGCAAAAAATAACTGAGAATTTTTCCCTAGTATGGGAAATACTAAATCCATTCTTTAATATTCACTTTGCCATAAACTTATAACAAGATTTTGCAGGCCAGCATCTTTATCATTATTCAATGGTCATGATGAGTCTTCTAATATTAAGGTTGGTGGTGAAATTGTATACATTAATATACGTATAACTATTGCTCTTTGTTTCTAATTATTCTTATGTGTGTTTTACAGCTTCAAATCGGTGTCCGCTTCTATTCATCTGCTGGTACAACTCTTTCCACCTCCTATATTTCAGTATAGTTCTAGAATCTTATTGGCATAGAAAATGTCGAAAAGAAGCCTTTGTAATAACCAAAAGTCCAAAAGCAGGTTTCTTCACTCTCTAGTAGTCTGAAAAATGTAGAAGTGAACATGTTGCCGTTACTTGTTGATGTTCTATTTGTCTTGGGCACTTATTATCAATATCAAATGTTGTTGCAGAACTTCCTGAGCATACAGTGGTTCAAATGCCTGCTTTGTCCCCTACAATGGTAACCATAAGGAATGTGCATTTAGACAAATGTTTTTCCTCTGTCACTGTCTATTCTTATGTGCTTTTGCATTTCATATAGAGTCAAGGCAACATTGCGAAGTGGCTGAAGAAGGAGGGAGATAAGGTCAGTTGCAATTACTAGATTGTTTATAGATTTCCCTCGCATAAATCATCACTGAAGTGCAACTGCATTAATATATTTGATGAATGTGAAGTATGAAAGATTTACTGCAGAGTACAATTGAGATACTGAAGTAGATTTAAGATCATTTGACCTTTTTTCCTGCTTCTGTATCCAACAGATTGAAGTGGGGGATGTGATATGTGAAATAGAGACAGACAAAGCCACCCTGGAATTTGAATGTCTGGAAGAAGGGTACATTCTGATTTCAACCTGTTACTGCATATTAATAGGCTTTTAATTCTGGTCTGAAGTGCATCTTTCCTTTTTTCTAAATGTGTATTTTCTTAACTTATAAGGATTGGTTTAATAATATGAAAGTTACAAGAGATTGTACATAAAAAAATAAATTCCTACATGTAAAGAACAAAGGATTTAAAAAAGAAAAAAAACATAAAACTCAGAGGAAAAAAATTCTCAATTTGAATAGACTGCTCATACTACCAATAGAGACTCAGAAAAAGCTTAATAAAACCTAAACTAAGCGGTTCAACTCAAAGGCTCATCTGGAAGTTGCTTGCAATTCTTCAAATCCACTTTGATCGTGCAGATAATGATACTGAACCAATAATGCCTCCCCCCCCCCCCCCCGCGTGTGTGTGTTTACTTATTTTCCTTTTGAGTTTGTCATATAGTTTCATGTTTGTAGTACTTTTTACTGAGTGTATTGATTTTGTTCAGGATAGCATCATAATTGCTTTGGTTTAGTTTTGCATTTATCTTGGTTTAACTTTTTTGTCAGGATGTCCTGTTGGTTGTTGTTGGGTTGTAATTTATTTGTTTTCTTGTTGATCATATTTGCTTAAATATAAATAAGTAATAATAGTAACTTTACTCTCGCCAAAAGAGTGTACCTGAAAGCACATTTAATTCCCATTTAACATATTATGCAGGTTTCTGGCTAAGATACTGGTGCCGGAAGGTTCAAAGGATGTGCCTGTGGGACAGCCTATAGCAATTACAGTTAGGTGCCCTAGTCTTCTAATGTTATTCTGTTTCATATATTAATGTTATTCTGTTTCATATATGTATTCTTCTGCCATACATATCAGAATCGAGGCCTTTCAAATGCTAAATTTATCATTCATGGCCAGAGTTCGTATGAACATTACAGTAGAACTCAACTCAACTCACAAAGCCAGAAGCCTTAACCATGCTTATCTGGGATTAGTCTCGGTTCTTTTCTTCCACCCACATTGAGGATCATCTCTTAAGTTAAACCATAAATTTAATTAAATATGCTTTTGATAATTATACATTATTAATTTATTATAAACCATTAACCATCTGCTGTTATTGATCTGCATTATACCATTAAGTGAACCATATGCTTTATCGAGGGTTATCCTTTTATGATAGCCTCAATCCATTTTCTAATGTTCTTTTGGGCTTGCTTCCAAGCATGTAATGATGACAATGCTTTTAGAAGGTTATACATGTTTCTCTTTCTTAAGAGATTATATCCGAATAATGTTATTAGCATCATCTGGTATCATGTGAAAACTAATTGTAATCTGGTCCATAGGTTGAGGATCGAGATGATATAGCGAATATTCCTGCAAGTATAAGTGGGTCAGAAGCAAAGATACAACATCCGGTGAACAAACGGTGAAACATGTAGATAGCAAGCAGGAATCAAGCCTCTAGGAATATCAGCACATCACAACTTCCTCCTCACATTGTCCTTGAAATGCCAGCACTATCACCTACCATGGTAAGAACAGCTCCCCTTGTCAGATTTTATGCTATTATATAATATTATCTTTTGTTCACTGCTGAAGAATGTCCCTTCTCTAATTGGCTTTTCGATCCACAGAACCAGGGTAATATTGCAAAATGGACTAAAAAAGAAGGCGATAAGGTTATAAACTTTTTCTCATTGTGACATAGATCCGTTATGTATACCACGATCTGGTGATTTGTGACATATTTCTCTGCTTCTTGCAGATTGAGGTTGGTGATGTCATTTGTGAAATTGAAACAGATAAAGCGACTCTTGAATTTGAATGTCTCGAAGAAGGGTAATAAAATTATCCACACATTGGTCGATTTCTTTAGAGTATGGGATCTTGAAAGCATTTAGGCTGTTCCATGATAGACATCTGATTGACCACATTGTTCTGAAAAAAACTATATTATGACAACCTTAAACAATACAATATTGATAACTAGTCAATATATCATAATATGTATTCTTTTCTTGAACTCTTTCTTTTATTGCAATTGGATAAAATGCTTTACTAAATTTCATTAGTTTTCTTGACTACTACAACCTCTATTTCAAAGTCCATGCGCTTTAATATAGTTTCGCTGGTTGATTTCAGGTACTTGGCCAAAATTTGGCTCCAGAAGGATCGAGAGATGTTGCTGTGGGGCAGCCTATTGCAATAACTGTAAGCTTATAATGCATAAACTTGTACCAAAATTCTTTTTCCACATTTTTTCCTCTTGAAAAGAAAAGGCAGTTCCCATAATCATCATCAGAAAAGGATTGTAGTTTATTAGGGGATCCATGTCTTGCTAGGTTGAGGATCCTAATGATCTTGAAGCTGTAAGAACTTCTGCTAGTGGTGATTTGAGTGCTAAAGATGAAGTACCTGTGCAACAAAGTTCTGCAAAGCATGCCAAAACTCAGGAAACAAGTCTCCTTCGAGTTAGTCCTGCTGCTAAGTTGCTGATTACAGAACATGGGTTAGATGCATCATCAATAACAGCATCTGGTCCCCGTGGTACTATGCTAAAGGGGGATGTTTTGGCTGCAATAAAGTCCGGAAAGGGATCTTCCAAAGGCTCTGGATCTAAGGAGAAGCTTTCCTCCTCCCCTCCTACTTCTTCCTCTACACCAATGGAATCAAAATCCATTATACAGGAGAAGAATGCTTACGTAGATCTTCCAAACAGTCAAATTCGCAAGGTACTTATGCTATTAATTTTAAGTTGAATTTATGTATTTGCTTGATTATATACTTATTTTTAGGCAACGGTGTTTGATGAAGCTAAGTCCCGTTTTTTGAATTTAGGATTCTCAAGTATTTTTATGATCAAATATATCTTGGATATATATGTACTCTTTTGTAGAATCATCATATGATATATATCTGTTCTATTTTGCAAGTGATGGATCCTTGTCAAAGTTTCTGGTATTCCAGAAAGAATTTCATCCTGAAGTTTACTTTACTTGTTAGTCTTTTCCCTTGACAGACTTCTCTAAATTCAGCATATTGATATCAGGTTTTGGTGACAAATGCTGCACTCAATTGTTCTAAAAATACAAGGCCTATTTGTTATGCCCACAAAAAGTTTTTCTTCGTTAGATTCTTTCATAAGATGGAAATTGTTATCAGGGTTCTAACTTCTATGTGCAAACCACCACTGTCAGTTCTGGTGACCTTTTTCTGATGATTAATAAAGAATGTATTTCTTCAACGTTTGTAGGTCATAGCAACACGTTTGTTGGAATCAAAACAGTCCACACCTCATTTGTACTTATCAACAGGTTTCAGACATTCGTTCATATGTTTTGTTTTAGCATTATTTGTTTGGGCACAATTGTAATTTCTTATCTTGATTGCCTTTATACCAGATGTTATACTGGATCCTCTTCTCCTATTCAGAAAGGATCTTAAAGGTAAGGTTTTTTTCTCTACTGTTCTATATTGTGAAGAGCACCAGTATGAACAGTGATCTCATTTAATTTTTGCCTTGCAGCAAAGTTTGATGTTAAAGTCTCTGTAAATGATATTGTGATCAAAGCAGTCGCTATTGCATTGAGAAATGTACCAGAAGCAAATGGTAAGAGTTATCTTGTTCATCACCTGCTTCTAGTTTGATTGTTGCATGAAAGATGGGTATCTGAGGCATGAGAAGATGCTATCTTCATGGTAATTGGTAAGAGGTTTGAGGCACTCCGATGTTGAATGAAGCATGGGAAGACCAGTTCCCATTTCAACTCAAATGATTTTAATTTTTCTAAAAGGTAAAAAAATCTGAGAGATGGAGAGTGACTCCACTCTGACTTGAATCAGTCATGAAGCATGACCGTGAGGCATGAGAAGTTTTAAACTAATATTCTATCAGCTCAAGTGCAATACTGTGGTTCTTTCTCTTGGTCAGCATAGCCTGCCTCTTTTTTCGTTAAGGCTTTGATGTCAGCCATACCTGTTTCGTGTATAACTCCGACTCAGAACTATAGCACATTACAATTATTGATCACTTTTTGAGTTCCTTTGTTCTTAACAAAATGGTTCCTTGGTTCTTAATAATTTGCACGAAACTATTTGATAAGTTATGTTTGTAAATTTTCTCTTATTTTGAGTTTTGCCTTCTGATTTTATTTGTAACTGGGCTGACTACCGACTACCTTGCAGCTTATTGGGATGCCAACAAAGGTGAAATAGTTCTATGTGATTCGGTTGACATATCTATTGCTGTTGCTACAGAGAAGGTATGCTTTTAGATATCACTCTGTCTTCTCGACAATTAAGGCCTTCAGCTCATGATTTAAGGCGTGTTCTCTCCAAATTTCAGGGCTTGATGACTCCAATAGTAAGAAATGCAGATCAGAAGTCTATATCATCAATTTCCTCAGAGGTGCTTTGCTGAACTTGTTCTCTGTTGAAATGCCTCTGTCACTTTGTGGGCCATTTGATTTTAAGATTTCATTCATTTAGATAATTCTTCTTTTTCTTATTCAACCTTTTGCGATTCCTAAAGGTCAAAGAACTCGCTGAAAAAGCACGGGCTGGAAAGCTTAAACCAAATGAGTTTCAAGGCGGTACTTTCAGGTGACTCTTCATGTTATGGTAATCTGGTTCTGCTTTAATGTACTGAGCTAGCTCCCTTGTTTAATCTTTAACCACCATTAACTTTACCTCGCGCATATCTCTAACCTGGGGATGTTTCCTGTAGATCGTTTTTGCGCAATTATAAACCCACCCCAGGTACTCTCTCGTCCCCCCCCCCCCCCCCACCCCCACTCTCTCTCTCTCTCTCTCCGGCTCACGAGTACTCCACATACACA